>BSBK01003714.1:2565000-2921087 GCA_027943335.1 Chamaecyparis obtusa
CTCACCTAAAGGAGGGTTCAAGGAAGGAGATATGCAGATCTAGGTTTAGTTGATATGCTAAGACAAATTTTTGATAGATTGGAAGTTGTTGAGATAACCCAACATCATGGAAGACATCTTGATGATGTTAGTGATGATAAAGTCGAAGAAGCACAAGAGGTAGTCGCACCTGCACCTATAATGGATCAAGGAGAAGAAAGATTCATGCAAGCATTAACAAGTTTGAAGCCTACGCCATAGTTTAACCCTCCTGAGTATAGTGGAAAGATGGATTCAAATGAATTGATGGACTGGATCACTCAGATGGAGAAATATTTTGACTATGAGAACATATCACATGAGAAGAAGGTGAAATTTGAAAGCACAAAATTGAAAGATCATGCATCCTTGTGGTGGGAGCATCTGTAATTAGATCAAAAGAAGAAAGGTAAAACCAAAATCAAGGTATGGGATAAGATGGTAAATAAGTTGAAGGGAAAATTTCTACCTTGTGATTATCAGATTAACCTAGTTAGGAGAAAGGAAATTTTGAAGCAGAAAGATAGCTCTGTGAAGGATTACACTGAGGAATTTTACTGGTTAGATATCAGATCTGGACATATTGAAGATGAGGTGGAAAGGATTTCAAGGTAACTAAATGGATTAAGGACTTCTATTCAAGAAGAAATTAGTTTGGTCAAAATGGAGAGTATTGAGGAGGCTTATCAGTTTTCCCTAAAAGATTAGGAGAAATTGAATAAAAAGCATGAGCAAAGATAAAGAGGAAGAGGTAGAAGATTCCCTAGAGGAAGAGGTATATCATATGGTGAAAATAGTAAATCCAATTAGGACAAGACAAATCAAGACAAAGGCAAGACCAAGTGGAAAGGTGAAAGTTCATCCTGAGGAAGAGGTAATTACTCCCAAGGTGGATATGGCACAGGAGGATTCTGAGGAACTTGTTACAAATCTGGAGAAGAGGGACATAGATCATTCAAGTGTACACATACAAGAAAGAAGGTTGGTAGTAGGATAAATTCTTTGGTGCATGAAGATTATCTGAATGAACCTGAGAAGGAAGGAAACCTGATGGTCAGAAGAGCATTGTGGAGTAAGAAGACTAAGGAAGATTCGATAAGAAAGAGTTTGTTCAAGACCATATGCAGAGTTGCAAAAAAAGTTTGGAAAGTGATTATTGACAGTGGAAGTTAAGAGAATCTAGCCTCAAACCAAATGGTTACAACATTACTGTTTAAAATATTGAAGCATCCAAAGCCCTATCAGATTTCATGGATTAAGGATGAACATACACTTATGGTAAGTGAACAACTTTTTATAAATCTCAAAATTGGAAAGTATTATGATAAGGTGTTGTGTGATATTATACCTATGGACTTTTGTCACATTTTGTTTGGTAGACCTTGGAAATATAATAGACATGTTGTGTATGATGGACTATTGCACAAATATACTATTTGGGTCAATGGAAAGAGACAAATCTTGTTACCTTTGATTGAATAATCTGTTGGTGAGATATATAAATCTATGAAAATTTATTTGGTGGAAGGTAGATAGTTTGTTAAGGATTTGAAGACAAATTATGTATTTTTTGTTGTGATTCCTCACAAATCAAGTGAGAAAATAGAAGATATATCTTCTGAAGAGGTTGAGAAGCTGCTCGTCGAGTACGAGGAGATCATTTCAATTAATGTACCTAATGGTTTTCCACCGATGAGAATTATTAGTCATTGTATGGATGTTATTCCTTGAGCTAGTTTACCAAATAAGGTACCACACCGACTGACACCAACTGAGAATGATGAACTCAAGCAACAAGTTCAAGATTTACTATAGAAAGGTTTGATCAGAGAAAGTTTAAGTCCATGTGCAGCACCAACTTTGTTGGCACCTAAGAAGAATGGAGAATGGTGAATGTGTACCAATTCTAGAGCTATCAACAAGATAACAGTTAAGTATCAATTTCCTATTCTGAGAATGGAGGATATAATGGATTATTTGAGTGGAGAAAAATATTTTACCAAGAATGATTTGAAGAGTCGATATCATCATATCAGAATTAGAGAAGGAGATTAATGGAAGACTTCTTTCAAGAAAAAAGAATGTATGAATGGTTGGTTATGTCTTTTGGTTTAACTAATACACCGAGTACTTTTACGAAGTTAATGAATGAGGTTTTGAAGAAATTCTTGGGTAAATTCATGATTGTATACCTGGATGACATTCTGATATTCAATAAAACTAGAAAAGATCATTTGTTTCACATTAGACAGGTATGAAAGAGATTGAAAGAGAAAAGTTAGTTGATTAATCTAAAAAAAGTGTTTCTTCATGAAAGAGGAGATTGTATATTTGGGATTTGTGATTTCAGCTAATGGTTTGAAGACAGATCCTAAGAAGTTTAAAGCCATACTTGAGTGGCCTACACCTAAGAATGTTGGTCAAGTAAGATCATTCCATGGATTAGAAATTTTTTACCAAAATTCAATTTGCAATGCTATGACCGAGATGACGAAAGGAGATAAAAGAGAATTCAAGTGGACACATGGAGTTTATAACAGTTTTGAGACTTTGAAACATAAGTTTGTTGAATTGCATATGTTAGCTTTACCTGATTTCAATAAGGTATTCTGAGTTGAATGTGATGCAAGTGGTAGTAGTGAAATAGGATTTGTGTTGAGTCAAGAAGGTAAATGTGTTGCTTTCTTCAGTGAGAAGTTGAATGATGCTAAAAGGAAATATTTTATGTATGATCAAGAATTCTATACTATTGTTCAAGCCCTAAAGAAATGGAGACATTATTTGATGTTGAAGGAATTTGTGTTGTATATTGATCATAAGACTTTAAAATATTTGGGTAGTCAGAATATGTTGAATTAGAGACATGTGAAATGGATTGAATATTTATAGAATTTTACATTTGTGATAAAACATAAGAGTGGAGTATCTAACTGAGTTGTCGATGCATTGAGTAGAAGAAGATCTTTGCTAATTGAAATGAGAATTGAGGTTCTTGGTTTTGATGATATGAAGAATTTGTATGAAACTGACCCTGATTTTTCAGAGCCATGGAGAATGTGCAAAGCACCTATTCCAGATCAACCGAGTAAGTGGGAAGACTATTTCATTCAAGAAGATATGTTGTTCAAAGGAATTCATTTATGTATACCGAGAGGATCTATGAGAACTAATTTGATAAAGCAGAAGCATAGTAGTAGTGCTAATAAGACATTGAGTTTGCTTAAGGAAAGGTATTTTTGGCTGCAATTGTATAAGGATGTTCAGAAATTTGTGAAGAGTTGTGGAGTTTTTAAAGTTGCAAAAGGAGTAAGTCAGACTACTGGATTGTATACACCGATTTCTATTGATGAGAAACCTTGGAGCAATATCAGCATGGATTTTTTTCTTGGCTTACCGAGAAGAACAAGACCATATTTGTTGTTGTGGATAGATTTTCCAAGATGGAACATTTCATACCATGTAGGAAAACATCATATGTAGTGCATATTGTAGATATTTTCTTCAAGGAGATTGTTAGATTGCATGGATTACCCAGAAGTATCATCTCTGACTGAGACAATAAGTTTGTTGGCTATTTTTGGAAGACTCTATGGAAGAAGCTAGACACCGAGTTTAAGTATTGCTCAACATTTCATCCATAGACTGATGGACAAATAGAGGTTGTAAATAGAATTTTGGGTAACCTGTTGAGATGCTTAGTTAAAGACAAACCAAGTAATTGGGATTTAATGTTAGCACAAGAAGAGTTTGCATACAATAATTCAGTGAATAAGAGTATTGGCAAAACACCTTTTCAGATTATTATTGGAATACAACTGAGAGATATATCAGACTTGAAAGATATTTTTGGAGAAGAGAAGAGGAGTGTTGAAGGGAAAGAATTTTCTGAATTTATGAAGTCATTGCATGAGGAAGTGAAACATAAGTTGGAGAAGAGTAATCAGAAATACAAGGATACTGCAGATAGGTCGAGAAGAGAAAAGGAATATTTATCGTTGGAACCTATAGTAATTTGAAGATGAAGAAATTTGATCTCTGCAAGCTACAGAAGAAGTTTGACGGTGGAAATTCTTATGAAGTAGAGTTACCTGATGACATGGACATATCATGAATATTCAAAATTCCAGATTTGTATGAGTATCATGAACCTAATGAAGAAGTGACAGTGTCGAGTGATTATCCTAAGAAGCAGATAGAAGAAGTTGAACAAATTTTGGAATAAAGAGTTGACAGAAGCACAAGAGGAAAGGATTACATGGAATACTTGGTAAAGTGAAAGAACAGACCAATTGAAGACTCTACATGGATGTCTCAATCTGAGTTGGATTCAACTCAGGTTGTACCTCACTCATGATTCATAAAATCATTGCCTTTTTCAACCTTGAGTGTCTAATGTAGGAGCATCTTGGGTTCATGGCAATCATGTATCTTGGTAGCTTGTTAGATGTGCTCAGTAACTACTTTGGAGTTCTCGGTGGAGTGTTTGTGTTTGTTCACCGATGAGCTTAGTTACCACTCAGTGGTGTCATGTCTCTTCTCGGTGGTGCCTTTCACCGAGTGGTGGCCTAGTTCACCAGCAGGTTTTCTTTTGGATCTTTTATCGAGGCTGACTTATGCATTAAATTTGGCCTTGATCTTAATGTTGGGATTTCTCATTGGGAAATGTGTGTACCTAAATTTGGGTTGTTTCTTTCTCTAATGCTGGATCTTGAAGATTATATTGGGCCAACATGTTCGATAGCCTTGTGTATAAATGTAATAATATGTTCTAGGTTTTAGAAAGGGGGGAACAAGGAAGTTCGAGATCAAGGATCTCGCATGATGTAGGATGACTTTTTTGTTCTATAATTGATTCTTATTTTTATTGGCCACAATTGGGAAGGCCTTACAGTCTACCATGTATCAAGTTTGAATGAATTAATATATGATATGGATTCCTTCTCTCATTTTCTGTGTTATTGCTTCTGTGTTATGATTATGCAAGGTGGTCTAGTAATTGGGTGAACCTTTGGCCCTAGTTATTAACCCTCCTTGCGTCAAACATCCTCCCTACTAAACAAATATCTCAATTTATTCAAACTATGTAAAAGATTATATGGCTAGAAAACTAAAAAAAATTTCTTTTGTTTTAGTAATTTCATGAATTTTATTATTAAATATGTAAAGATAATAAGAATAAAATTTGATTATGTTATTTTATTTTGAAAACAAAAATTTGAGAGTCAAATAGAGGTTGAATCCTAATAGATAGGATTTTTACAAATTTGAATTATAATATGCATTATATACAAGTGTTATTCAAAGTACACAAACAAAAAAAAAAGTTCAATATAATGTATAAGTATTGTGACTTAATGAATGTCAAGTCATAATGAAAAAATATTAAAGCTTAACTGCAAATCTAAACAAAACATTCATGTTATAGTTAAAAATGTACTTTTAGCTTCTTTTTTCCTTATTTCCATACACATAGCCACCTATTAACTTAGATCCCAAAGATCTCAAATTATGAATCTAAGTCTCATATTTAAGAACATTATGGTGAATCATTTTGACTTTATCAAAAGATATCATCAATCATTAATAACTTCTAATATTTTACTTAATGTCTTCCTTGTATACAATTTATTAAGAACAATAGCCTTCCCTCTATCTATATCAAGCCTTTAATTTTCAAACATAAATAAATTATATATACATATTTGTCATCCTCTCTTTTTTTTAATATTATACTATTTTCTTTAAAATAATCTATAAATAAAAAATAAATTTTAATTTTCTTATATAATCTCTAATTATTTATTTTCATAAATTGTATAAAACCAAAGTTATAAAAATAATTCTATTTAAAAAATGAAAATGCCCACACCTAAATCTAGCTAGCAAATAAACTCTTCGTTTTCATCTCAACTATTTCAAAAGCCATACGTACGTCGGCTCTATATGGCTATATGTAATTGAGGAAAACCTATAAAAGAAAAGATGAATTCATTTACACAAATTGCTTTTCGTTATTCCATCAAACTGCAAGTTTTTACATTTGCCACTGTAAGAAACAATGTGTACTTTTTATCATTTACACAAATTGCTTTTCATTATTCCATCAAGTTTTTACATTCTTCGCTAGCCTTGGAACTGCAAGTTTTTACATTTGCCATTGTAAGAAACAATTCCATGTGTACTTTTTATCATTTCTATTGATCTTCTGAATATGTCTCTCAAAATTTTTGTGTGATTAATATTGTTGATATGATGGTTTAAGTTTTTTTAGAAAGGATTGTTGTGACTGCCACTATTTTACTGTGCCACTGTTTTACTAGTTAGTTTTTTTAATTTATTTTTCAATTATAGATTACTTTAAAGAAAATAATATAATATTATTTAATGAACATAAGTTTAAATTTGTATTAAGATGTGTTAAAGATTTTCTAATAGTAAATTCTAATATAAAAAATGTAAAGTTCATAAACTATAGTATAAAACTTGAAATAAAATTTACAAATATATTCAATTATTATGGCCACTCCATACCATTAAGATCTTTGTAATCTAACAAAGGAGAAGGGTAGAAAAAAGAATTTTTTAGAACTTCAAATTTGAAAGCAACTAATGTATCTTACAACTTCCACATCATAGAGCAATAATTTATCAAGGTGGAAAATCATTTTTCAAAAAAATTTGAAAGTTGTCTCCACAAGAGAAAAAAAAAAACATTGTTCATATCATTTCTAAAAACTTTAAATCAACTATAAATTCAACCTAAATAAAATATATTATCAACTTCAAGATTGTAACTTTATCTCTATAATAGATAATAAATTTTTAAAAAAATCATTAACTTTTTAACACATACATAAAATAGTAAAATAATTTACTAAATACTTTATTTTATTTTATTTAAATTTAAACCAATAAAAATAAAAATAAAAATCATTATTCATTTGAATTTTCATATATAATATAATATTAAAAGTAAAAAGTCACACATAATATAATATTAAAAGTAAAAAGTCACACCCACTTAATCCACACCTCAACCCTATGTAAAAGGAGGTGGCGAGGTGAATTTATTTAGATAAACATTTCATATCTTAAAAACAACTTTTCAAACTTCAACGGTCCATCTGCAACAGGGAATCAAGTCCTTTCTTTCTGACCACGTAGCCACTATATTGTTTTGGTCACAGATTTTCTCTTCCGCCGTTTTTGACAATGGAATAGTAAAAGGTTACCCTGTTCATACAAACTAGCTTACTGAATTTGATTATCTTCTTTATCTTTAGCCAGTTGGACTTTCAATAAAAGTTCATTTTATTTTAAATGCCCATTTCATTTTGGACAGTGAAGCTTTCAGTAGGCTCTAATGGTGTTTTAGTTTGTGAGTTGGTGTAGCTAGTTAGCACTCTTTTTTTCCCTGAAATATTTAATAAACTCCTCTTGTTTTCAATACATGCCACCTTTCCTTAGCCTTGGTATTGTGCACACATTCAAGAACTGAATAATCATCCTAAAAAATAGAGCCATTATGCTGCAGGCTCACCATTGAAGGATATTATCTGCTTTTATTTTAGTTCATGGTAAAATTGTCAATGGGTCTGTTTATGCACATATTCAGTATAAAATGCACTGCATGCTCCTCAGTAATAGAATAAGTATTACCACAAAATCACCATAGTACTGAGTCATAAAAAACAGAGCAATTATGCTGCAAGCTCACCATTGGAAGATATTGTGTGCTTTTAATTCAATTAAGGTATTGTAACCCAGCAATGTTTCAGTAGAGAGATCCTTGCTTGCCTTTAATCTTCATAGGATCTTGCAAGACATCCTTTCTTCCTCAAATGTAGCAGAGCTGTCCTATGAAAGTTCTGCCAAGTACTCATTGTAAAGTTTGTGTAATTCTATACTGGGTAGAACAATTTCTGATTGCATAAAGCTAAGTATGTCATCAAACAATTTCTGATATGCAATACTTTATCTCAGAGAATTGTTTATGACTTGGTGAGTTAAGAATGCTATCTTGACTTGGTCCTGCAGTCCTGCAGTCCAAAAGCTAAGCTGTCGCATGGACACCTTATGAAGATCCATGAGGACTTAAGGTTCTGATTTTATAGGAAAAAGAGATCTTATAAATGAAAATAAATGCTAGGGGATTATATGGAATCTTTCTTTGGAAATAGGAGCTCATACTTTTTAGGAGCTCATCCTTTCTTCCTCAAATGTAGCAGAGCTGTCCTATGAAAGTTCTGCCAAGTACTCATTGTAAAGTTTGTGTAATTCTATACTGGGTAGAACAATTTCTGATTGCATAAAGCTAAGTATGTCATCAAACAATTTCTGATATGCAATACTTTATCTCAGAGAATTGTTTATGACTTGGTGAGTTAAGAATGCTATCTTGACTTGGTCCTGCAGTCCTGCAGTCCAAAAGCTAAGCTGTCGCATGGACACCTTATGAAGATCCATGAGGACTTAAGGTTCTGATTTTATAGGAAAAAGAGATCTTATAAATGAAAATAAATGCTAGGGGATTATATGGAATCTTTCTTTGGAAATAGGAGCTCATACTTTTTAGGCAGCCCCATAGACATCTTATAGAGTTTCGTGAGGACTTAAGCTTCTAATTTTATAGAAAAACGAGATCTTATAAATGAAAATAAATACTAGGGGATTATATGGAATCTTTCTTTGGAAATAGAAGCTCCTATTTTTTAGGCTTGCATATTTGAAAAATTGGGTGAGCTAGAAATTACCCCGGTAGCTAAGGAAAAATTTTAAATGTTCGTGAAGAAATAATTTTGGAGGGAAAAAAATTTACTTGTTTTTATCACATCACAACAAATATAATGTATTCATGAGACTACCAACTCCTTTGAATTTTCGAACTTAAACTTTAAACTGAACTGCACTACAAAATTCACGGAATCGATAGTTTTAAAAACATTCCTAAATTTATACTACTCTTTTATTTATGGCAATGTCCAAAGACAATAGTTGACAGATTTTGACTGATTTTGAAAAGCCTCTAATGAGTGGTATAGCTATGTAAGATATTTGCTTTCCCTGTGGTATGGTCTTTCAGTTTATTGTGAGATTTGAACATTTCTTGTAGTATTATCATTAATTTTTCTAACCCTTGTCCTTACAGAGATACTGCTCATCTACTTCACAAGGCACAAGTTTTACTTCCATCATGTCTGAAGACCTTGTGCTAAAATCCGTATGTGAGAGATGTGGGGCAAAATCAAACTTATATGGAAGTAACTGCAAGCATATGACAATATGCCTGCCTTGCGGAAAACATTTGGCAGAAACGAAAGCAGTTTGCTCCACTTGCAGAAGCACTGTTACAAGTTTAATTCGTGTAAGTTGCATATTATTGAAGATATATTTCCTGCAGGAAAATGTTTAAATATTAACATTAGATTTACTGTTAAATCTGTTGAGCATTCTATTTTATGATGGTTACTCTCATATGAAAGCTAGCTAAGTTTGACCAAATATATCTTTGCAGTTCTGGTTACTTCTTTTTATATGCTTTGAAGACAAACTTTTACTATAGGAATTGAAAGTAGGTGTTGTTAACTGTTGATTCAGTCAGTGGGGACAATATTTGATATGATGAATTCGTGAGAATTTGTGCAGGAGTATAATGTTCGAGCAAGTAACATTAGTAATAAAAGTTTTTCTATTGGAACCTTTAAAGATGGTTTACCAGAATGTTTTAAGAAGGGTTCTGCAAAGTTGTTTATGCATAAGGAGGGTCTCAAGGGTCCCCAGCTAACAGATGCTGTGCGGGTATTCCTTCTCACCCTGATGCCTAACAGAAAAATATTGAATTTATGAGATCTGTCTATACTTTCAGCATTTTAAATGTCAATAGGGTTTCTTAAAGTTTCATGTGATAGCGATATATGCCTCTGAAATTTTAGTTTTAATCTTGCATTGTGTCCTAATCAGCCATATGCTTATACACACCTTTTGTTCAGGACAAACACAAAAATAAGCCATGGATAATAGAAGATGAATCTGGTAAACAAATGTATCGAGGGAAACTTGAGGGTTCACAGCAGGGTACTTACTACATATTGATGATCTGTGAAAGCGATATTCTTGCTATTCCTGTTGATGAATGGTATAATTTATTTCTTTTGTCTCTTCATTTTGAACATCTGTCTGTTTAAAATTTTGAAAACATTAAGAGGCTAGCCAGTTATAGGTTATCTACCTCTTATTTCAAATTTAGTAGAGAAAACTGCCTGCTTGTGCAAATTATCATGGATGTGACTTTGGTGTTGTTTTCCTTTGGAAATTCCAAATCTGTCCTGTATAGCTTGTGTGTTAATTGTTGGAACAAAACCTTTGGCAGGTATAGCTTTAGCAAAGTAGTTAAATATAAACAGCTATCTTTGGAAGAAGCAGAGGAGAAGATGAAAAACCGAAAGACAGCTGCTGAAGGATTTTCTAGATGGATGATGAAAATAGCAAACAGTGGTGCTGCTAAAGGTTGCAAACTTGAGCAGCTTGAAGGTAGTGCATGGAGCGGACGCAAAAAGGGTGATGATGAAGCCAATGACATTGTTCTTTCTGACAGAGAAGAGGAGAATGAGGATGAAGAGGAGGAGAGAAAAACTAGGCTTGGTCTAAACAAAAGAGTTGGTGATGATGATGAGGAAGAGGTGAGAGGAGGGGGCTTTGATGCAGATGATGATGATGACATAGGTAAAGGCAAGTTCTTATCCATTGATCTTTATAAAGTGTAGAGATTAACATGCGAGTTGAAGGATACCTTTAGCCAACCCCTATCTTTTGCCTTTACACTCTTTAAGCGGATTGTACTTGTAGCTAGTAGAAATCAATAAATTAAATTTTTTCAAGTCTGATGTACCTTAAAAACAATAGGTTAAATTTATCATGAGCTTTGTTTGAGAGTAAAAGCGATAAAGATGACAAGTTGAAACTTCGTATTAGATTAAATTTAAATTTCCCTATCTTACAGGGGGATTTCATATGCCTATGAGGCATGTTAGGAGGGTTAGGCCCCAGAAACATACCTTATTGGTCGTAAAGTGTGTGTTATGACCAAAAGAAGGATAAAAATCTATTTATCAAGGGTGTGGGAAGGTTCCTTGAATTACTTTATTGTATGTATAGCTTTAGTCATGTAAAGGACAACTTTTTCCTACGTCTCTTGCAAACTATTGCTTCTGATCTTGTTGAACGTCTCCTATTTCTATAGTTGATTTTTAACTCTTCAAATCTCACTCATTTGTTGATTTGCGCTGAAAAATCTAGGGCTCCGACTTCAATCTATAATTTATTTTGGTATTACTCACTTTTTCCTTCAGGTGATGATTGGGAGCATGAAGAAAGATTTACAGATGATGATGAAGCAATTGGAAGTGAAGCTGAAGATGAAGACGAAGATGAATCGGATTCTGAAGTTCCAGTTCTGCCAGGAATTAATCAGGTTTAGTTGCATCCAGAAGTATTTTTCCGTTTAGAATGTCTTGAATTCTGCTTACACAGATGAATTTGGCTAAAGTTTGGTTGTCTACAACTATTTTTCCATTAGTAGTTTTTGTTGAAAAATTATGTATTGGATTTTCATTTATGTTTAGTGTGCACATCAAATGTAAAATAAATCAATAGAATTATGCATAAGTTCATACTCTACATCTAGCTGCACTTCTATTAGACCATAAGAAAATGTAATACTAGCAATGAAAGAGCAACAAAATTCTCTTACCAACAGTCTCCTGGTTCAAGGCTTGTTGATGTAGATTATCAATTTGACAAAGGGCTACTCCTTGCTGTATTTTACTAGAAGAGCTTGGTCCAGAAGGGGTTAGAGATTTGCATTTCATTTTAAGTTAAAAAATCTGTTCATTCTAGGGCTATATGGACTTCTTATGGTGTTTGTATTTATTCTCTTTGAGGATTAGCTGATAACTCTTGCAACCTTATTTGGTATTTTGATTCTTCCAAAATTGTATGTGAAATGATATTGTCTAGTGCGTTGAGATTATATTCTGAGTTTTGTGTCAATTACATTTGTATATCGTTATATTGCAGGGCGACGATGAAAGTAACGAAGAGGAAGGTGAAGGTATAAGCATTTCCGGAAAAGAGTTAAAGAAGTTGTTAGAAAGACAATCCGGGATAGATGATGATACTGCGGACAGAGATGTATGCTTTTCCAATCTTATCATAAGTGTGTTTAGAATGCTTTACCTTGCATTTAATCTTCAAACAATGTGCATTTTAATTTAGATTGTCATATGGAGATGGGTTGCATTAGTTTATCATTTGCTATGAATCTTTCTTTTTGTTTCTCAAATAATGTTCAAGAGAAAGGGAAGCTCCTGTCGTTACTTGAAAATTCAATTTTCCACATTTCAAATGGGTTTGTGCAAGGAGATTGCCTCTCTTTCTATCTTGTAGGGCTGCCTCTTTCATTATGTATCTTCACATGTTCAATAGTCTATGATTCACATGTGTTATAAAAAAGCACTATAATGATATAATAAGTATTGTTTCTAAATTCAACTGTGTGAGATTTGTCATTAGAAATGTTGTTTCTAAATTCAATTGTGTGAGATTCTTTGTATCAGTTGAATTTCACATAGTTGAATCCAGAAGTAGTACTTATTATCAGCATGTAGTATGGAAATTTTATGCCTCTGAACTATAATGACAGTTCATGCACCCTAGGTTTTTCCAAAGTACATAATAAGATAGTAGAAAGAGTTAAAATGATTCAAATACTGTGAGCCCCTATTGGCACTCTACAATAAAAACCAACCAATCTGAAATTCAGCAATAACCTAAATTGTTACTAGTGATTGACCTTGTAATCCTATAGTGGGTCGTTTGTGATTGCTCTTCATGGGCCCTTAAGTTCTTTTTCACCTATGATTTAATTTTCAACCTTTTGAAATCAATTGCAAAAATCTGAGAATGAATATACAACAGAAATGTGTTCGACATGATTAATGAATTTTCCATGCATTTCCTTTTGCTATTCTGACTACATTTTCTTTAATGCCCGACCTGAAAAGCTGAATAGGCTGACATGAGTTCAATGACTTGTAATTATAGTGTAACTCTGGAACATCGTAAAATCTGTAAGCCACTTTTTCTGCAATCTTCTATCTGCAAAGCAATGGCTCTCAATCATGTATCAATATTTCCTTTGGCTATTCTGCCTGCATTTTGCTTGAATAACCCAACCAGAAAAGCTGAATAGCCTGACCTCAATACACTGGCTTATAATTATGGTGTAACTATGGAACACCATAAAATTTGTGAACCACTTTTCCTATGATCATTGGCTTCTAATTATAGTGCAACCATGGAACACCATAAAATGTGTGAGCCACTTTTCCTATGATCACTTGTATGCAAAGCAATGGCTTTCAATCATGTTCTTCTAAAATCCCAATTTTTATTTTGTCATTGATAATTAGTTATTTTTTTATGACAGGTGGATGGAGAGAACCATGTTACAATCTCAAAAGCTAAGACTCCAGCATCTAAAAGCAGCATGCCACAAACAACACAATCTGCTAGAGCAAAAAGGAAGTCAGACTATGAGGATGTGAAGCCAATTGAAGCTTCACCTACAAAGAGGCTAAAGACAGATGTAAGTAATCTTTTTCATGAGATACAATGGTAACATATTATATGCATAGTTTAGTTCCCTTTGGAGCTGTGGTGAGTGAGCCCTTAGCACAGATGCTAGCAAATATGTTCATTTTTGTTGGATTTATCATTGTGAAGATGTGAATGTTTTGCTATAGGATTTGCAGTCCATTAAAATCACCAGTGTAAGAGATGAAGCTATACCTACATCAAAAAGTGTTTCAACCTCAGGGAACCATACATTACCTGCATCTAACAAGGCCACATATGCACAAACATCAAGGCCAGTACCAGAGGAGGAATTGCTGAATTTCTTGAGAGAAGTGGGTCCAGTAACAACTCAAATTATTTCAGCTACATTTAGACCCAGAATCAAGACTCAAGAGGTATGTATTATATTTCATGTCAGCAATATTAAAATATTTCAACTATTAAATTTATAATAAACTTACAAGCAGATCAAAAATTTCTTCGATGAAAAAAATTAAATTTTTTAATCCATTTGAATAATTATGTTTACAAAGGAAAGTACAGAATCCCTCTAGTGATTTCTTCTTATGACTGTGGAAACCTGAAGTCTTTAATTATGTTGGTTTAAGTTCCATAGCTTCAGGCAGAGTGCAGATGGTATTCTTATTCTTGGATGATTAGATTTGACGTTCTTTGATTCTCTTTCTGTGCGGTACAGGACAAGGTGGCATTTGCTCAAGCCTTGAAGAAAATTTCTCGCCTTGAGAAAATTAATGGTGTCAATTATTTGGTATTACGAAATATATGACGTTTATCAATTTTGTTTGAATTTGGCTGTTCTCTCTCGCAATATCATCATGAGCTTGTGATGAGAACACAATCGTATTTACAAAACATATCTAAGATATAATTGAGTATAATTAAATTCTTATATTGATGATAGGTCAATAACTGTTACAGGAACTGCCCTGCCCTTATACAGATATAATGCAATTTTATTCAAAGTTTTTGTTATTTCTTATTTGTGGGGTTTGAGAAAATACTTGTCCATAGTATAATTAATTTTCAAATACTTACTTAATAAAATTGTTAAACCCCTTATACAGATATAATGCAATTTTATTCAAAGTTTTTGTTATTTCTTATTTGTGGGGTTTGAGAAAATACTTGTCCATAGTATAATTAATTTTCAAATACTAATCAAATCAGCCCAACCATCAAACCTCTCTCTGCAATTCAGAATCAGGATGACTTTTCCTCAATGGGTTTCCAAAAAACATCTCCCCCTAAAACATCTCCGGATTGTAGCACTAAAAAGAAAAACAAGATTGGAAGGAAATCAACTTCTGAACTTAGAGCTGAAGTTGGAGAAGATCCTAATCAAATCAAGATCACTTCATTTATGAAAGCTGGGAAGGGGAAGTTCCTTCCGGTCAACCCATGAAGATTATATCTTGGAATGTTAGGGGTCTCAATGCCCCAACTAAGCAACATCTAGTCAAACGTTGTTTCAAAACTTTCAAAGCCAAAATTATTATGCTTTAGGAAACCAAAATGAGTAACATCCAAATGGACAACTTTAATAAAGGTTTAGGAGGTTGGTCCATGGGAAGTGTGGATGCAATCGGCTCTTCTGGGGGTCTAGCTATATTTTAGAATCCGAAGTTTGTTAACTTCTCCAAAATTGAATCCAAAAATCATTGGTTGGCAGGAGATATAGTTAGTGTTCACTCAAACATTAAAGTGTCATTATTTAACGTTTATGGCCCAACTCATACTAAGAAAAAGTTAGAAGTTTGGGCAGAGATTAGTCAGTTCTTTTAGAGGTGGCCAACCTTAGACTTTATTATTGGAGGAGATTTCAATGCCATTATCCATCTTTCAGAAAAGAGTGGAGGCATTCAGAAAGAATCTCAAGCTCAAATTGATTTCAAAGATTGGATTTCAAAAGAAAATTTGATGGAAATAGAAACAAAGGCAAGAAAATTTACTTGGAATAACAGGAGGTCAGGTTTTACCAACATTGCAGAAAAACATGACAGATTCTTCTTCAAAGGCAACATTATAGACTTCCAATTTGATTTCAAGTCAAAAATCTCTCCTACTTCAGGTTCGGATCATTTTCCAATTGAATTGGAAATTTTAGGGGAGGAAAAGCCTCCACTTTGCCCTTTTAGATTTGAAGATATGTGGCTGAAGGACAAAGATTTCTTAAAATTGATAGAGCATTGGTGGAAAGGGAGCTCAATCAAAGGATCCAAGCTATTCTGTTTTATCACAAAGCTTAAAGATATTAAAGTCAATTTATTGGAATGGAACAAATCTCACTTCAATAATATTTTTGATTCCAAGAAGATCTTAGAAGAACAAATTCAAGAACTTAATGAGGAGGTTATAAAAAATGGAATGCAAGAAGACCTATTCATAGCTGAGAAAGGACTGCTTAAAGACTATGAAGATATTCTAGCAAAAGGAGAATTATTCTGGAGGCAGAAATCTAGAGAAACTTGGCTCGAAGTTGGCGACAAAAACACAAATTTTTTTCATAACAGTACCAAATGCAGAAGAAGCTCTAATAGAATCCACCAACTAATCACTAACAATGGTAGAATGATTGAGGATACCAAGGAAATCCAAAAAGATATAGTTCATTACTACTCCAAATTGCTAAGCAATAAAGAGGGCTCTAATTTGAGTTTTCAAAACTATATGTTAGAAGATGTACCATTGATCATCAACCATGAGGACAATAAGATGCTTATGGAAAAATTTTCAGAGCAAGAGGTCTTTGCCGCCCTTAAACAGATGCCTCCAGACAAATCTCCAGGTCCGGATGGATTTCCCACTAGTTTTTTTCAACATTGCTAGAGTATTTTGGGATCAGATCTTACAGAGGCTCTAGATACTGCTAGATCTTCAGGAAGATTTATGAGAGAGATTAATAATACATTCTTAGTACTCATTCCAAAAAAAGAAAATGCTAACAATCTTGATGACTTCAGACCAATCTCTCTCTGCAACACTGTTTACAAGCTTCTAACTAAAGTCCTAGCTAATAGGCTCAAACCCTTGTTAAGGAAAATTATTAGTGAAGAACAGACAGGGTTTGTTCTGGGCAGATCTATTTTTGATGGGGTCATTATAGCTCAGGAAACAATTCACTCAATTCAAAAGCATAAACAGCCAAGCATGTTAATCAAGCTAGATGTTTAAAAGGCATATGACAAGGTTGACTGGAGATTCTTAGCAAAGACAATGGAAAAATTGGGGTTCTCTAAATCTTGGATTAACCTATTTTTTTATTGCATATCAACACCAATGTTCTCAGTTTTGATTAATGGCTCTCCCCATGGATACTTCGCGAGTTCTAGAGGCATTAGACAAGGAGACCCTCTCTCCTCCTTCTTGTATATTATTATGGTAGAAACATTGAGCAGAAAGTTTACTTCATTACAAGATCGAGGTCTCTTAAAAGGAGTTGAAATAACATCTATAGTGAATCCAATCACACATCAACAATTTGTAAATGATACATTGTTGTTTGGGCAAGGAACAGTCTCAGAGGCTTTACAACTAAAGAAATTACTGAAAAGCTATGCCCTAGCTTCACGTCAGGAAGCTAACCCAAAGAAATCGTAAATCTTTTTCTTCTTTGTCAAAAATAGGACTCAAGAAAATATTTTGAAAATTCTAAGATTCAAAGAAGGAAAACTGCCTAGCTCTTACTTAGGAATTCCATTGGACAAATCAGTAAAGTCTAATAAGGCTTGGACCCCCACCAATGAAAAATTAGATAGAAGAATGGAGTCTTGGAAAGCTAAATGGTTATCTTGGGCAGGAAGAATAGTGATGATTAAATCAATCATGGCAGCAATTCCCATATTCTTGATGTCATGTATATCTCTACCTACAAGCTGCTACCTAGCAATTGTCAAAAAAATGAGGAGTTTTTTTTGGCAAGGAACAGACACAAAAAGGAAATTTGTTTTAATCGGATGGGACAAAATCTGCAAATCATACCATTTAGGCGGAACAGGTATCAAAAATCAGATGATGCAAAATATAGCTCTAGGGGCTAAATTATTTTGGAAAATCCATAAAGAACCACACCTTAAGTGGGTTAGAATAATCAAGAGTAAATATATGCAGAATCCCATCGAAGATGATGTTCTCAGGCTATCAAACCTTCCTAGAGGATCAAGGATTTGGAACTTCATATCAGACTCTAAAGGAATCATTCAGGATCATGTATCATGGAATATTAAACAAGGAAATAAGGCATGCTTCTGGGATGATTCTTGGGGGGGCTACCCAGCAATTAACAAGTCTTTCCATTCCCGAAGCTTCATTAATACATGCTCTCAAAGATGGGGCATACTTGTTAAAGACTATATTATACCATTAGACTCCCCACATGAAGGGAAATGGCAGTGGAAATCCTAGGATTCACTGAACCTACCAGATCGAGAGATAGAGGAATTGTTGAGGATTTTAAAAAATAGATCTTTTCTGCTCAAACCAGGGTCAGATGAAGTAGTTTGGTCCAGAGCCTCCTCGGGCATCCACAACGTTAAAGAGGGCTACAAGATTGTAGCTAAAGAGTACAATCAAGAGTCCACCTCCTTACCTATTCACCTCTGCTGGGATAAGGCATGTTTACCGAAAGCGGGGGTTTTCACATGGGCATCTCTTCAAAACAAAATTCTTACAGCAGATAAGTTTAGGAATTTTGGTTTCCATGGTCCCTCAAAATGTTTCTTATGCAACAATAGTGATGAAGACGTCAATCATTTACTTTTGAATTGTTCTTACACAATAGCCTATTGGCAGTGGTTATGCGCCAAACTAGGTTGGATCTCAGCTTTTCCCAAAGACATTCTCTCCCTCTTTCAATCTTGGCCAACTCTATCCAAGAATAGCTTAATGGGAAATCTTTGGATACTCTCCCCTTCAATTCTCATATGGGAAATCTGGAAAGAAAGGAACAGAAGAATCTTCCAAGACATTGGTATGGATTCAGACTCTCTTTGCAATAAAATAGAAGCTTCAATAGTAGAAACCATGAATGCCCGGATCAACATTCAATCAGATATTCCCAAACATTACACAGAATGGGATGACAAGATGCTCAAGAACTAGTTCAGCTTTAAAATTCCACAAGTCATTGGCTTTGGCAGGAAAGCAAATACTCTCAGTAGAGAAAACTGTAAATGGTCCCCTCACGTAGATGGTTGGTATAAATTAAATTTTGACGGGGCATGTAGGGGCAACCCAGGCCCCTCAGGCGTAGGCTGCATTATTCACTCAAGTAATAGTAACATCATAGCAAAAATGTCTACCCCATTGGAAGAAGATACTAACAACATAGCAGAATGTAAAGCCTTAAATGTCAGACTAGCTTTATGTTTGGAACTAAATCTCAGGAAAATTGAAATTGAAGGGGATTCAGCTTTGGTTATCAATGCTATCAGAAAGAATAGTACCCCTAATTGGATAATTCAAGCTTTGATTGAAGCAGCATTAATAATGATCAACAAATTGGAAGTTGTGACTATAAATCACATATTCAGAGAAGGTAATGGACAAGCTGATGAATTAGCAAAGTTGGGAGCTGACGGAGTATTCTCTAAATTCATCTCTCATTAGATTGTATCTAGTGGGTCTTGAGATTGCAACCAGGGCAGATCTCTTCAACCTTTGGATAGACATTTCTAGGATGAAGTCATGGCAGAGGTCGAGGTAGAGGCTTAGGTTTAAGAAGAGGCCGCAGGAGATGTTGTTGTTGAAGGTGATTCAAATGTTGCCGCAGATGATGAACCTATTGCCATGAAGCCCTAGCAAGAGCATTACTCAGATTCTTCCTCCTTTTCAACCTGATGAGAGCAACATCCTTTGCCAAGTTTTTTTGTTTCATGTTGAAACATTTTAGTATTGATTCTATGTTTAAAATCTTAGCAGCTTGTGATCATAAGGATCATGATTTAGACAGTTCCTATTCTATGCTTTTATTAGAAGGCCTTCTTGCTACTTAGCTTTAACTAGCGCCCATAATCCTCTATGGATTCTGGACTACTTCCTTTATTTTAAGCCTCTAATATGTACTTTTGTCTTTTTCTTATATAATTATATTTATCGGCTTCGGCCCCTTACCAAAAAAAAAAAAATTGTTAAACTATTTTTTAAAAAAATCCAAGAGATGTTTAAAAGTTGAATTAAAAGAATCCTTTAACAAAAGTAAAAACTATGTCAAATGCGCAAATAGGTATAAAAGAATAGATATTCTTAGAAAAATGGTATTTCATATTTCTAATTACATTAGGTTACTAATTATAGTAAGTTTGCATTTGAGTATCGATTAATCCAAAAAAAATTCAAAAGGATTGATTAGATAAGCATGTCTATAAATTCTATTGTCTAGATATGAAGATATTAAAGTTTACTTTTTTGACAATTTTGTTTAAAAGTTTTGAAGTCATTTTTGAAGGCCTTAGAGGCTCGAGATGGGCCCCAAAGTGGTTGTCATCAGCCCGCTCCCTCTTATATGTCAAGTGACCATTCACTAATCAAGGCTATGGTGTCATGAGGGGGAAATGTCATTAAGGAATGGTGTTTACCCCCTATTCAATGGAATGTTTTCATGCTTAGAAAAAAGGAGAACGATGTATAGGAAGAAGATGGGAGGATGTCTAGGAGTGCATAGAGGAGAGATGAATCATCTCCTTTGAGTGTGTTCAACACCGAAGCAACTCATATTTATATTACTATTATGCAAAGAAAGAAGAGGTATTTAAAGATAATCATTTGTGAGCTATGGGCATCCATCAAAGCCTATAGGATAGAGGAATTTCATCATAAACTTGGGCTAACTAATCTACAAAAGGTCATGGTCATCGTCATTATTTAGTGGAGGAAATGTGTGTGTGTGTGTGTGTGCGTGCGTGCGTGTGTGTGTATGTATGTGTGTGTGTGTGTGTGTAATATAATTGCATTGGAGCACAAATAGACATTTTGATTTTTTAATAAAAAATAATTATGTAATGTATAAAAAAATGGTATAAATATAAATGAGATTATTTAATTTTCGTAACAAGTCATTTTAAATGAACATAACATAAACAAATTTGCATAACTAGATAACATAATTAAAGCACGCCATTCAAATTAAACTACATATCCTTTATAACATATGAGGCCAACATTTAATCATTCAAAAATGTACTATGTATGCAACTTGGTGAGTGTTTGTGTGAATCAGGTTTTATCATGCCAATTGTTGTAGGTGGATAGGACAGTTTTACTTCAACCAAGTTCTCATCTTCAACATGTTTTTACACTCGTTCGCACTCAAATTCTCGTCTCTAGATTAGTCCATAAAACCATAATAATTTTAATTTCAATTTCATGTTTATGGAAATAACGTCTAATCTTTAAACACGTTTATCTATACTTTAACAATCATAAGATAATCAAACATTAGTATCAACTAACTTATCGTATTATTAATAAAACATAAGATAATTTGGGATGTGTACTTTCAAATTTTAGAGATTAAATAGGAATAAAAAATTATAGTTCTCTTAATCTAGTTTGTAGAATATTAAGGGTAGCTTTAAATGGCTAAGATGAAGATGATCATATGTTGAACATACATGAAAGGGGTCATTATTATCATTCAAATATAGTAATATAATAAACAAATACCTTAATTTTTCAAACCGTGCAAAAAACTACATGGCTAAGAAACTAAATAATGATCTTTCATTTTTGTGGTAACTACATGAACTTTATTATAAAACATGTAAACCTAACAAGAATAAAGTTGGAATATGTTATTTTATGTTGAAAGTGTGAATTTGAGAGTAGAAGTCTAATCTTAATAGGTGTGATTCTTACAAATTCAAAATATAGCATGCATGACATACAAGTGTCACCTAAATAAAAACATATTATCGGCTTCAACATTGTCATCTTGTCCTCAATAATAGACAATAAATTTGACAAAAACTAGTATCGATGTCACTTTCATTAACCATCTAATTTAGACTATTAATTTTGTGCATATAAACATTCTAAACAAAACAAAATGAATACACTCTAAGAAACATTTATAAAATAGTAAAATAAATAAGCAAATTATTTTGATTATAATAGTGTTATTGTTAAAAAAAATTGAAGAATTTAAATCATTAAAAATTAAATATAAAATGCTAATTGAAGAAAGACCCATCAAAAAGTAACCTTGAGAAAAATGGAGGATTTCTTGAGATCTAACAATTTAATTGATAAATATGGAATCATCTTTTCACAATGAAGGATCATGAGAGGATTAGAGATGTTGGCCTTCCTAGTTACAATAGAAGCACAACCATAATTCCCTTTCAAATTTGCAAGGCAGCATCAAACCCTATTTCAATAAATTATAAACACCATAGTTAACCACTAGATGATCCTCCCTTGAAAATGATTAAATCTAATTGTATAACTCTTGTTCCACATAAGCATTTTGTTGTCATCCACAATAGTTTTCTTCTTACATGTGAAGAGAGTAATTTACTTTCAGCTTACTTTTGTTATAATAGTATGAGTAATCCAAACAATACCATTCTACAAAGAGGTAACATATGTGACTTTGTGAGTTTGACTTGAATTTATGTTATGTTGAGTTAATTCAAGATATCATAATAGTGTCATAAATATAAATATAAATAGTTGGTAAACTTGTTTTGCATTAAGATATATTATTTTTATATCTATTTGACATTATATAAATTTTTGATACTTTATCTAAATAATTTGTTACATTTAATTATTAGAAATGACAATCACAATGAATTAAAGGCTATAAATAATAAGGAAATCTTATTTTAAATACATTCAAATCTATCTCAAGTGCTTTAATCAAATTTACAAGTAAATGATTTTCTTGGTTTAAAAATTACACTTGAGTAAATTATGATCTTGACTCTTTCACCAAATATCTTATCAAAATTATAGAAGTGCTTGTGCATTATGTTGATGTCACAATAAAAGTGACCCTCCTACTAACATAATAGTCAATTACTTATGAATAAGTATGTTAGTTTGACCTCCCTTCTCCTATTATAAACTAAAAAAATCCATTGAAAGAATCTTCTTAAAAATGTGTAACTTAAAAATATTCATATTTACATTCTCAAGCTACTATAATATTAGTTAGAAGGCTTGGTCTTCAACAATATATGTATTTGAAGAGCTAATATTTACTCAATTCATCTCCCCTTTCATGTTTTATAAATGAAAAATAGATATATTTACTCAATTCGCCTTTCTTTTCATGTTTTATTATGGACAAATAGATTTTATTTCTATTAGATCACATTTATTTGTATATAAAAATTCTATAAAAAGGTTGTTATCAAAATAGATTTATTTTTTTTTTAAAGTATATGATTATTAATAATATTTTTATGTTAAATGGTTTCTCTATCTTTCAGATTATTAGCAAAATAATAATTTTAAAGTCAACAATTATAATAATAAATACAGTCACCTGATAATGAACATAAGCTTAAGTTCGAATTAAGATGTGCTAGAATTTTTTTAATTTTACACAGACACGCATAATGGATACTCTATACCATCTAAGATGCTCACAATCTAACAAAGAAGAAGGGTAGACAAAAGGAGTTGTTAGAATCTAAAATTTGAAACCATTGATTTATTCTACAATTTTCACCTCCTAGACTAATAATTGTTGATTACACACCAAATGTTGAGAGGGGTGTGAATCAACATCAACCAAAACACACTAACTAACTTCAATATCCATCACATGAAACATTAAGTAAGTAATGAGTAGAACCAACAACACATGGACACCAAGATTTTATACGTGGAAAACCCAAATTAGGAAAAACCAAAGTGAACACTTGCCCACGAAGATAATTCAATTATGTATATAGTTTGATTACAAAATATGGTAGGAGCTCACTGCTTCAAACTTGCAATCAAAGGCTCACTTCCAATACAACAATGAATATAGATAAGATCTCACTGCTCCAGACTTGTAAACAAAGGTACTACCAAAGTAGCAAGATAAAACAAAAAAACTTGTGCACCTTTGACTTACTGTCCTAGGGACAAGGTACATACAAATCTTTACAAAAGATAAAGATATATTCTCCTAAAAATGCAATTGATCTACCTGACATTGTCAACATCAACAATAGATTACTATTGTCTTTTCTTCTCTATCACTACTACTAAAATATGCTCTTCTGATATGTGTAAACTATACTTATATGCAAAATAGATCATTGGAGATTCTAAAAAGGTCAATCATGTGTAAAGGATATTACAATTTATGTTACAAGTCAGCCAAGGCAATGACAAAATACAATAAGGTCCCATGCTAGAAGCATCTCAACAAAAACATAGAGTGGACCCAACCGAATAAGAGATAAACATTAAATGCATAGGTCATATATAGCATGAACACATCTAGATAAGAGATAAAAAAATAAATGAATTACCCGAACCTAAATTACGAAGCATGACCCACTCTAGGAGAGAGAGGAGACCACAGACACACTACAATAGGCCAATGCCAGATCCACAATTACTGTAACAACTTCACAAGACAACTCAAATGTGTAGACACATTATCCAAAGATCCACTTAACTTTCCAATTGAATCTAGAACTATGCATGCCATGGTGAGATCCACACACCATGTTAGGAACAATATCACTTACCAGCAATCCACGTCAAAAGCTATCAACACATTTCCAGACTAGACCACAAATTGATAATAATAACAACACTTGAAAACACTATTTCTAGAACACCATAAATAAATTTTGAAACAATAGAAAATAACACAACTAAAACCAATGCTTGAATACCATACAAAACACATTTGTATGTCTTCAATCTTGAATTTTGGAGCAGAAACCTTCTAGAAAAAAAATGTAGAATTTTCATCTATAATTGTATAGCTTTGATACTGAACCACTGACATCCGGATAGAGCCAATGACTTCCAGGCCTAATAAAATAACTCTGGAGAATTGAAAACAATCCCCAAAATACATCTTTATCTTATACGATTCATTGGGTTTAGTAGCACTAACATTCTTACTTATCCAAATATAACAGACTTCCAGACCAAAGTGTTGGAGCAAACACAAATACCTCCAAAATACAATGTTTGACATCAATGACAACAGACAATCAAACATATAAATTTCCAACATAATTTACCAAAACTGAAAATCATTTTTCAAAATCTTGAAACTTAAATAAAGCAAATAGTCAACTTAAACATTGTAACCTTTTTCTCAATAATAGACAATAGAGTTGACAAAAAATACTAATAGCACTTTCATTTAATTGATTATCTTAATTTAGCTAATTAATTTTGTGTATATAAACAATCTAAACAAAACAAAGGTAGGAGACTCTTTTACATATGCATAAAATAGTAAAATAAGTAAACAAATTACACTTTTAGATTATAATAGCTTTATTAGTTTTTAAAGAACTTAAATTATTAAAAATCAAAATTATTAATAATTAAAATTAATATATATTATTTTTATTTATATATAAATAATATTTTGTTAAATTTTTTTTAAAATGTATTTTTTAAATAAATATTCAAATTTTCTATTATAAAATAATATTAGAATATTAGAATAATAAAAGGAAAAAGACACATTTCAAAAAATCACACCTTAGAAACTTTGAGACTATATAGGAGGTGTATATGTTGTCACAAAACTTTGCACCCTTGTTTGAGGTATGACTGTCAAGTAACCTTGTGAAATATGGAAATAACCCTAAAGTGTGGGACTCTAGAGGCTAAGTAGGACTTAATATCTAGAGAAGGTCGACTTCCTCTCTAATCTGGGTTCAATTGTTGAGCCAACCTAGCTATGTGCAATGAAAATATGGTTAGAAGGAATGCAATATGAAACTTAAAACACTCAAATCACATAAACCTTATGACATACATGATTATATGAAAGAAAGGTAATAAAAATACAAAAGAAGTGCAAATTGTACTTACAAACCAAATAGCCTGTTTGATGCAACAATTTATCCAAGTTGATTTGATTTTATGTGTGCTCACTATGAGGATATGAAAATGATCCATTGTTTCTCAAGCTTCAAAGGACTCGGGATGATTTTGGCATGGTAACAATAGTATGAAGGTGGATATTTATAATTATTTTGGTATAAGGGTGGTACAATGAAAGTGGATGTTCAAATTGAGACAAAAATCTTTAATTTATAGACTTGGTAAAGGAAGAATGGACGATCAAGATTAAAAGCTTAACAAGGGTTGAGATCCCTTCCAAGGAAAGGGCATGGATTGATGTTCTCACACTCCATAGGGAGTTGACAAGTATTAACTTGAGAGAGCATGAGAAGGCATTGGGGGTTGGGGAAGATTGGGGGTTGGGGAAGAGAGACTAAGTAGAGGAATTTAAAATTACTTTTTATTCCAAGTGGGGGAAGTGGGAATTCATTAAGTAAATAATGAAATTTACTTAATCTAACGAAGGGAATTAGTGATGCAAGTGGGTTTTTTTAGGAATGTACGAGTGGATGGGGGTTTTGAGGATTTTTAAATTAAATTAAATCAAATTCAAAGGTAGAGGAAAATAGGAGAAATATTTTACTTAAATAAATGTACATGAACTTATTTGATTAAATGGGATGACATTATAGATTTAATTTAAATTAATTTATTTACTTGGGACCATAGATGAAAAGGAAAATTAAGTAAATGCATTATTTAATTAATACGATGACTATGGGAGAAGAGGGAAAATTAGTTAAATTAATTAATTATTTAAATAATATGATGAATATAGATGAAAGGTTTGTACCATATTAAAAAGTAAGCACCCTTAATTTGGTACTCATTTTAGCCCCATTTTAGTATGTATGGTTTCCCACATTGATTTCACACTCTCATAGCACTCATTGGACCTTAAAATTAATATTATAAGTCCTGCATTGATTCCATTTCTTCAAAAATCAAGGTTATCCCTTATTTTTAAGTGTTCTCGTCTATTTTTCCTCCAATCAAATAATTTATTTCATCGCCTAGGCCCTATATCCCTATTTGTGGCCTCTGTGACCTGTCTCAACCTTGAAATGAGTTGTACCTAAAAATCCCACATCTTTTCACCTATCCCATCACCCTGCCTAGATTTTGGCTCATTCTCCAAGGTATAGAATGCCAATGGCATTCTATCTCAGAGGATTGTGGCCCAAATTTGGCTTGGGCCCTATGTCATGGTATTAGCAGGAAATTTGGTTTCATGATCAGTCTGGATTATTTTTGAACCTCTAAAATTTTGTGTGATGGAAAAACCCCATCTCTCCTCCTTTTTTAATCCATTACAATTTTCAAGAAACCGTAATCAAGATCCAACATTATTATCAAGCAATCAAGTGATTGGGTTTCAAGAGCATTTCCAAGGTCTTTAAGAATCCAAGTCTTCAATCCTTCAAAGCATTCTTCTCCTCCTTCATCAAGAATTGTGGAAAACTATAAAATTCATGATTTTCTTTTGAGGTTTTTTGTGGAGATCAAGATATTTCATGAACACTTGTGATCACATCCAAAGAAACACTACACCATCAAGTTATAACCTATGATTTACAATTTAGATCTAGCTTTTGTTTCATCTTTCCTTATGCAATTTCCTTTCATTTTCAAGGTTGATTCCTAAATAAGGATTTGACTAAGGAAGACCCCTTTAGCCAACCTTCTTCCCCATTTTTCTATGTGCAGGAACAAGGTACGTAGTTATCAAGCAAAATATGGGAAGATCAGAACCAGATGGAGCACCCATGAAAGTTTCAGACCAAAACCTAGGGTACATAATAGTTTTGGCAATTTGTACCTAGGTACTAAATAGTTTTGGAAATTTATACCCTCTAGATCCAAATAAGATTTAGTAGGTAGTTAGGTTATAGCCATCAAGTACCTACATTTATAGGGTACAATCAAAAAATCATGATAATTCCTCTTTCATTTTCAGCTGCACTCAAACTCTCTCTAATTTCTCTCTACATTTACTTTTCAGTTCAATTGATTCACTTTCTAGTTGGATTAATTTTCTTATCTATCTCCTTCTCAATTCTAAGCAATGAAGGAATAAAAACCCTGAAGGCATTGATATTGCATTGGCACCTTTCTTACCAAGTGGATTGAATCATATATGTCTTGAGGTGGTTTTATATTCTAATGTGCCTTATGAATTAGGGAAATTAGTTCTTTTATGTGATCCCTTTTGGAACCCTAAAATTTATAAAATTTAGAGTTCCAGAATCCATGCCAATAAGTGAATCTCTCTATAAAATCATGTGCAAATACCTATGATCAAGTGTATTTTTTAATTTTTAACTCCTTGGAAACTACCCCGGTACATATGTAAAGTGGTCAATTTACAGGTATGTATGTGTGTTACTATTTGTAGATGCATAATCAATCCAGGTAAGTATTTTTGGATCATAATTTCTCTGCACTAAAGTATTCTAATTTCAATGTGATTATTATTTTGCATTCTATATATATTTAAAAGTCATCTTGTAAATCTTCAGATTCCTATGATATCATTTTCTATTTTTTGTTGGCTAAAACCAAATGGATTTTTTGCAGAATTATTGTTTGCAGGGTTTCAATGAAAGTAAAGTAGTCAGATATATATGCAAATAGCACAAATGACATATCCCACATTGGTGATACATAGTGCTATATTTGTACTTTTATATGTCAGTGCTCACTTATTCACTTGTCAAAGGAACAACATCTTTTGGCAGATGGCAAACGCACATGGGGCTAATCCGATGTGGAGTCGATCATTGAATTTAGTGCACTTGGAAACAAACAAAGAAAATTTTTAGAAAGTCAGAAATGAAGTGGATGGTTGATGTGGCATGAGAAGACAAATCAGAGGGTGCCACATGGCACTTGTTGATGAGTTGGTTGATGACCAGTTTGATTTTGATAGTGTGTGTGACTTCAGTAGGCTAAGAGGAGGGTAGAGCTCGCGGTCTTGAAGTTACAAAGTGGTTTGTCTAACGGTGTGTGTGACTTCGGTGATTATGGAGTGTTGATGGTGACAGTTGTGAAGTCACAACATGGTTTGACTGACAGTTAGGCATAGCTTTGCAAGGTCAGGCCCATCATTTTGAATGGTAGTTATAAAGTTATGAAGCAGTCAGACGTAGCTTTGCAGAGCTAAAAGGAGGTTAGAGATGGTGGTCCTAAAGATAAAAAATGGCCAGGCTGACTGTGTGCATGACTTTGGTGGTTATGAAGGAGTGTCAATGTTGATGGT
The DNA here is from genome assembly GCA_027943335.1 of Chamaecyparis obtusa. NCBI lineage: Eukaryota > Viridiplantae > Streptophyta > Pinopsida > Cupressales > Cupressaceae > Chamaecyparis > Chamaecyparis obtusa. Next base: position 2,593,973 of record BSBK01003714.1, read on the forward strand.
TACGAAGTCACAACATGGTTTGATTGGCAGTCAGGTATAGCTTTGCAAGGTCAAGCCTATAGTTTGTAATGGTGGTTACGAAGTTACAAAATAGTTAGCATGACTTCGCAAGGTCAGGCCCATAGTTTGCAGTGAAGGTCATGAAGTTACGAAATGGTCAGGTTGGTAGTTGGCATGACTTCGGTGGCTAATTTGGTGGTCTGGACTGAAGGTCATGAAGTTACAAAATTGTCAAGCTGGCAGTCTGTATAACTTCGTGACATTGAAGGGCGTGAAGGTTTGCATAAATTAGGAGGTAAAGGATGTAACCATTGGCATGTTCCGAAGTCCCAAATAGTCATTGCGTAAATTCTTAGTATTCAAAAGGTTATGATGGTGATAGGATCTGAAGTCCGGACTAATGGCGCATGCAACTTCGGAAGGGTTAAGTTACTAAAAGAATAAGGGGTTATGAAGTTACACTGGTAGTTTGCGTAACTTTGCAAGAGGAAGGGTATGTTGAAGACCAATGAAGAGAGTCCACGTGGTTGTACTAGATAAATAAATATAGATACAGATTCCCAGGAATATAATCTCAGTTGTCAAGTGTATACAATGAGATTTCAAATAATTTTTTAAATGCCAACTGTCAAAATTAATATATATTTGACATGGAGTATTTCTTACCTGTGGAAATTCAATATAATATCTTAATTTTTTATTGGATTATCTTTTATACATGGGTGTAATAAATACGTTACAAATGATATTATTTTCTAGAAAACCCTAACGAAAGATAAGTTTTAAATTATTAAGATATTTGATTAAGTTATTTTTGTGCAGGATATATTTATCCAAAGGTTGGAGCAAATATTTTGTTGGATAAACGGATGAAGATCACGAGAATTAGGAGCATTCCTCAATGTTTTGAGCTTTGTATTATAATTATATGTTTCAGTTGTTGATTTAGGATTAGGTTTTTGTTACGAAAAGACACATTGGTTTGAAGCTTGTACACATCCCTTGGATTTTATATTTATAGGGATTCCAAGACCATGTGAAATAATATATGCAATCATTTTTAGAACTTTCATAGAATAGAATTAGATCAACAACTGCAGACATGAGCTCAGATGTACTATTTTTTCAAAATCAATAAAAGATAAGTGTTTTTTTGTCTCACTTGTGGCATGAAGGTCCAATTCTTATTCAATTAGTCCCTTGGATAAATCTATTTCACTAGATTTCCTTATTGTGCAACTCTTATATTATTGTGGTTTCAAAATTATTTGCAATTAAAACATCAGTTAGAAGGATTAGTTTTCAAACTTCTCTCTATCTTATTGGTCTCTAAGAGTTAGAGTTAAATTTAGTAAGACTAATTGTAACTATATAGTTTTAAAATCACAATTCATATAGATTCCTTTGAGGTAATAGTCTTGTTTCTAATAACAAGTTATTAAAACTATCTCCAAGGTTGTACATAGGATTTAAATTGGATTGACTCTATTGCCCAAGTTGAAATAGGCACTAGTCTTATCAATTGTTGGATCATAGTCATTTGATTCATTTCTTAAAGTTTATGATATTCTATTCATCATTCATTTATTTTGAACACATATTTTCAAAGCATTCTTACAATTAAAAAAAGCATTTTAGTTTTGTTGTTTATGTTGTATTGATTAAAATTTGATCATTCTCAAGAGCTTCACTTTCCATCTTGAGAGATCACTTAAGTCCTCACATATTATACTATCTCTTATAAAATACCTCCAACCAACAGATAAAAGTTGAGGTATAGGCCTACCAGCCTTGGTCATGCAAAGCCAGAATTGTAGAAATTCCAACCTTGTCTTTGGTTGAAACTTGTTAGTTAGCCAAATCACTTGGGTTTCCCAACATTGGATAGGCAAGTCCATAGGAAATCCAATCTGTTGATTTGAGCACCAACAATCCCCATTTCTTATTGTACATTTTGGTGAACCTAACTCATAACATTTCCACTTCTAATCTAGTGCTTTGTATGCATTGGATATGTTATTTATACATTCATAAAAATTGTACAGTGTTGTTTCAATTTACATGTTTTCAAAATAATAAAAATAAAAAATAAAAATTTATTTCATTGGATAGCAATTATTTCATTTTATATATACCCTTTCATTTCTTGTTTATGCATTAATGAAAAAGACAAAAACAAAATTTCATATTTTCATATTGTTTTCAATTAGATATGTTTTATAATGCATACATTTTCTTAAGGTGATAGTGGCTTACCATCCTTTTATCACTCTATCCCTCTCCTAAGAACCCCCCTCTCCATGAGGAAATATAGATGCAAGATGTTTTTAACCCTTTTCTCAATAATCTCTCTCTTTCAAGAGAAGTGTTGAAGATTGATGTTAACTCTTCTCTTGATATATGCTCCCCCCATGAGAATACCTTGTTGAAATTTGATAATTGCCCTTGTGATACCTTACCTTCTATTAATTTCCTTGACTTTCTCCTTTGGAATTAAGCTTTAATGAATCATTATTATCCTTATCCTAAAGCTTTTTCTATTCCTACTCGCAATGATCTCCCTATTTGGGATGAACCACTAAATAATGATGTTGACTATACTCTCCTCATGAAGTAACCTTGATTAAAAAAAAGGGGGATGATATTGTGGTTTACATTTCTTCTACACCCTCTAGAAATCACACATTCATGTGTGATATTTATCCTTCTCCTAATGATATGAATCAAGATAAGGTTTGAAGCAATAATATCAAGTATGAAACAAAACCTACGATACTTGTTCAATTTGGAATAAAAACTAAAAACTTTTGAAAAAGTTGTATGCATTCCAAAAACCCCCTTATTATTTAAAACTATAAGAATATATACAATTTGAAGAACATCAAGAGTCACCACAGCCATAAAAATAAAACAAACTAGGAATTTATTTAACCCAATTTGGTGGGGTCATAACTTTTGACTCAGTGCTCAAAATTTAGAAACCATTTGCACCATTGAAAAGGTCTCCAAGAAATTTAATTTTATTATCTAAAATAGTGTGCCTTTGACAACCCAATTTTAGGTATTGACAATAGTCTTAACACCCAATTTTGCTTTGAAGACCTCTGAAAATGCAAATTACTTGAACTTAGAGAAAAAAATTTAAAAATGAAAATTTTGGATTTTTCAGTTTTCCTCATTTTGATACCCCTAGACACTTTAGATCACTCCTCCCCCCTTGAGAAGAAATGGGCCCCATTGCACTAATATATTACAATATATGATAAAATTTTGCTTTAATTTATTCCTTGTTTTACCACTTGCCCTAGTGAGAAAGCTGACTAGCTCAAACCATATGATAGAGAGGTATTTTTTTATTTCACAAAGTCTTCAGAATAACTTTGACATGGTCACAGTTTAATGGATTAGTAGTATCTAGATTTAACCCTGTAGCTTGAATTTTCTCATTAGTTTGGGAAATATCCAACAAAGGAGGTAAATGAGGTCGTAGCAATTCCACATTGAAAACTAAATGTAGACCCAAAAATGGTGGTAAATTAAGTTCAAAAGCATTTTCACCAACTTACTTCACAATGGTATGTGGGCCAGAACAAAGAGGACAAAAATTTATATTTGGTCCTTGAAGATGGTCCTTTTGAAGATGTAACCATACCTTTTCACCAATCTAGAACTAATGAGGAGTTCCATACTAATCATTTATGTCCTTATAGTTCTTATTGCTCTGCTCCAAAACCTCATGAACTTTTTTTGTAGGTTATTGATCTTATCAATGAATCTTTTTGCTTTATCTTGCTCCTTGTCAACATTTAATGGACTATCATATTGTAGAAAAAGTAGTTCTCTATCCATAGGTTCCAATGAATGATACCTAAGACAAACCTCAAATAGACTATGCCATGAAGTACTATAGAGTTTACAGTTGTAGTTGTGTTTCACGTAGGGTAAGATCCCATCCCATGTGTGATGATGATTGGAATGATACATCTATAAGATATGAATAATAATTCAATTTACCACTTATGTCTATCCATCCATTTGAGGATGAAATGTTATGGACTTTGTCAACTTTTTGTCCATTCTAGCCTATAGTGAAGACCAAAAATTGTTGATGAATCTATTATCCCTATCATAAATAATGCTTTTTGGAAAATTGAAATGAACCCAAACATGTTCAAAAAATAACTTGGGAGTCTCTTCTATAGAAATCATCTTTTTACATGCCACCATGATAGCTATTTTAGAAAAGCTATCTACCACCACATAAACACAATAATGTCCCCATCTAGTAGTTGGAAGTTCAGATATAAAATCTTTTGAAACTGACCTCCATAGTTTATTAGGAATAGGTAATGGTAAATATAGGCCCAACTTACAATTTGTTAGCTTTGCAATTGCACTGGTTGCACAAGCTTGTATGTATAAAATGATATCCTATTTCATTTCTGGCTAATAGAAATACTTTTTAAGGATAGCAATAGTCTTACCAATACCCAAATGGTCTGCAACATGATTGTGATGTACTTCCCATATCAAGATTATTTTTTCTTCAATAGGGACACATATATGACTAATATAGAAAATCAACCTATCCTACAAGTGAAAATCAAAGATAGACTTTCTTCCTACCAAATTACTATAAAATAAAAATCAGGGTCATTACCATATAGTTGAGCCCAAGTTGCAGATTGATGGCCACATGAATACAACACCATTGTCAAACCTACAATTGGAGGCCTACTCAAACAATCTTCCACTTTGTTACTGCTTCCCTTTTTATGGCAAACTGTGAGGTGAAATTATTGTAGATAAGTTGACCACCTTTGATGTCTATCATTTTGTAACTTCCCTTGTATTTGCAAGAATTGAAGAGGTTTATGGTTTGTATGTATAACAATTTCCTTTCCCATTATATAATTCTTCCATTATTTTTAGGCCTAAACAATAGCATACAACTACCTCTCATAGGTGGGGTACCTATGTACTATATCAAAAAGAAATCACTATGATAGGAGACTAGATGTCCACATTGCATGAGTACAGTGTCAAGAGCATAATCATATGCATATGGAGTGTTGATGTTGATGGTTACGAAGTCACAACATGGTTTGACTGAAAGTTAGGCATAGCTTTGCAAGGTCAGGCCCACAATTTTGAATGGTGGTTATGAAGTTATGAAGCAGTCAGACGTAGCTTTGTAGGGCTAAAAGGAGGTTCGAGATGGTGGTCCTAAAGATACAAAATGGTTAGGCTGAAGGTGTGCATGACTTCGATGGTTATGAAGGAGTGTTGATGTTGACGTTTACAATGTCACAACATGGTTTGACTATCAGTCAGGTATAGCTTCGCAAGGTCAGGCCGACAGTTTGCAATGGTGGTTACAAAGCTACAAAATAGTTAGCATGACTTCACAAGGTCAGGCCCACAGTTTGCAGTGAAGGTCATGAAGTTATGAAATGGTCAAGTTGCTAGTTGGTGTGACTTCAGTGGCTAATTTGGTGGTCTAGACTGAAGGTCACAAAGTTATGAAATGGTCAGGCTGGCAGTCTGTGTAACTTCACGACATTGAAGGGCCTAAAGGTTTGCAAAACTTAGAAGGAGGTAAAGGATGTAACCATTGGCATGTTCCAAAGTCCCAAATACTTGTTCTGTAAAATTCTTAGTATTCAAAAGGTTATGATGGTGATAGGATCTGAAGTCCCAACTAATAGAGTGTGCAACTTTAGAAGGGTTAAGTTACTAAAAGAACAAGGGGTTATGAGGTTACACTACCAGTCTACCTAACTTTGCAAGAGAAAGGGCATGTTGAAGACCAATGAAGAGAGTCCATGTGGTTGTACCAGCTAAATAAATATAGATATAGATTCTCATAGATATAATCTCAGTCCTCAAGTGTATACAATGAGATTTCAAATGATTTTTTAAATGCCAACTGTCACAATTAATAAATATTGGACAACGAGTATTTCTTACCTAGGGAAATTCAATATAATATCTTAATTTTTTATTGGATTATATTTTATACATGGGTGTAATAAATATGTTTCAAATTATATTATTTTCTAGAAAACCCTAACGAAAGATAAGTTTTCAATTATTAAGATATTTGATTAAGTTATTTTTGTGCTAGATATATTTATCCAAAGGTTGGAGAAAATATTTTCTTGGATAAATGGATTAAGATCACAAGAATTAGGAGCATTCCTCAATGTTTTGAGCTTTGTATTATAATTATATGTTTCAACTATTGATTTAGGATTAGGTTTTTGTTACGAAAAGACACATTGGTTTGAAGCTTGTACACATCCCTTGGATTTTATATTTATAGGGATTCCAAGACCATGTGAAATAATATACGCAATCATTTTTAGAACTTTCATAGAATAGAATTAGATCAACAACTACAGACATGAACTCAGATGCACTATTTTTTCAAAATCAATAAAAGATAAGAATTTTTCTGTCTCACTTGTGGCATGAAGGTCCAATTCTTATCCAATTAGTCCCTTGGATAAATCTATTTCATTAGATTGCCTCATTGTGCAACTCTTATGTTATTGTGGTTTCAAAATTAGTTGCAATCGGAACATCGGTTAGAAGGATTAGTTTTCAAACTTCTCTCTATCTTATTGGTCTCTCAGAGTTATAGTTAAATTCAGTAAGACTAATTGTAACTATATAGATTTAAAATCACAATTCATACATATTCCTTTGAGGTGATAGTCTTGTTTCTAATAACAAGTTATTAAAACTATCTCCAAGGTTGTACATAGGATTGAAATTGGATTGACTCTATTGCCCAAGTTGAAATAGGCACTGGTCTTATCAATTCTTGGATCATAGTCATCTAATTCATTGTTTAAATTTTATCATATTCTATTCAAAATTCATTTATTTTGAACACATATTTTTAAAGCATTCTTACAACTAACAAAAGCATTTTAGTTTTGTTGTTTATGTTATATTGATTACAATTTGATCATTCTCAAGAGTTTCACTTTCCATCTTGAGAGATCACTTAAGTCCTCAGACATTATATTATCTCTTATAAAAGACCTCCAACCAAAAGATAAAGGTTGAGGTATAGGCCTACCAGCCTTGGTCATGCAGAGCCAAAATTGCAGAAATTCCAACCTTGCCTTTGGTTGAAACTTGTTAGTTGGCCAAATAACTTGGGTTTCCCAACATTGGATAGGCAAGTCCATAGGAAATCCAATCTGCTGATTTGAGTACCAACAATCCCCATTTCTTATTGTACATTTTGGTGAACCTGACTCATAACATTTCCACTTCTAATCTAGTATTTTGTATGCATTGGATATTTATTTATACATTCATAAAAAATATACAGTGTTGTTTCAGTTTCCACGTTTTCAAAATAATAAAAATAAAAAATAAAAACGTATTTCTTTAGATAGCAATTATTTCATTTTATATACACCCTTTCATTTCTTGTTTATACATTAATGAAAAAGACAAAAACAAAATTTCATATTTTCATATTGTTTTCAATTTGATATGTTTTATAATGCATACATTTTCTTAAGGTGATAGTGGCTTACCATCCTTTTATCACTCTATCCCTCTCCTAAGGACCCCCCTCTCCATGAGGAAATATCTATGCAAGATTTTTTTAACCCTTCTCTCAATAATCTCTCTCTTTCAGGAGAAGTGTTGAAGATTTATGTTAACTATTCTCTTGATATGTGCTTCCCCCATGAGAATACCTTATTGAAATTTGATAATTACCCTTGTGATATCTTACCTTCTATTAATTTCCTTGACTTTCTATTTTGGAACTAAAATTTAATGAATCATTATTATCCTTATCCTAAAGCTTGTTCTATTCCTACTCACAATGATCTCCCTATTTTGGATGAACCACTAGATAATGATGTTGACTATACTCTCCCTCATGAAGTAGCCTTGATAAAAAAGGGATGATATTGTGTTTACATTTCTTCTACCCCCTCTAGAAATCACACATTCATTTGTGATATTTATCCTTCTCCTAATGATCTGAATCAAGATAAGGTTTGAAGCAATAATATCAAGTATGAAACAAAACCTACGATACTATATTTAAGTTGGAATAAAAACTACAAACTTGTGAAAGAGTTGTATGCATTCCAAAACCCCCCTTATTATTTAAAACTATAAGAATATATACAATTTGAAGAACATCAAGAGTCACCATAGCCATAAAAATTTGAAATAAATAGATGGTTGTAATAAAAACAAATCAAACTATAAAAAAATTCAAAAAACTAGGAATTTATTTACCCCAATTTGGTGGGGTCGTAACTTTTGACTCAGTGCTCAAAATTTAGAAACTGTTTGCACCATTGGAAAGGTCTCCAAGAAATTTAATTTTAGTGTCTAAAATAGTGTGCCTTTGACAACCCAATTTTAGGTATTGACAATAGTCTTAACACCCAATTCTGCTTTGAAGACCTCTGAAAATGCAAATTACTTGAACTTGGAAAAAATATTAAAAAATAAAAATTTTGGATTTTTCAGTTTTCCTCATTTCTATACCCCTAGACACTTTAGATCATTTCTCCCCCCTTGAGAAGAAATGGGCCCCATTGCACTAATATATTACAATATATGATAAAATTTTGCTTTAATTTATTCCTTGGTTTACCACTTGCCCTAGTGAGAAAGCTGACTAGCTCAAACCACATGATAGAGAGGAATTTTTTTATTTCTCAAAGTCTTTAGAATAAATTTGACATGGTCACAGTTTAATGGATTAGTAGTATCTAGATTCAACTCTGTAGCTTGAATTTTCTCATTAGCTTGGGAAATATCCAACAAAGGAGGAAAATGAGGTCATAGCAATTCCACATTGAAAATTGGATGTAGGCCCAAAAATGGTTGCAAATTAAGTTCAAAATCATTTTCACCAACTTACTTCACAATGGTATATGGGCCATAACAAAGAGGACAAAACTTTATATTTGGTCCTTGAAGATGGTCCTTTTGAAGATGTAATCATACCTTTTCACCAATCTAGAACTGGTGAGGACTTTTATGCTAATCATTTATGTCCTTATACTTCTTATTGCTCTGCTCCAAAACCTCATGAACTTTTTTTGTAGGTTATTGATCTTATCAATGAATCTTTTTGCTTTATCTTCCTCCTTGTCAAAATTCAATGGACTATCATATTGTAGAAAAAGTAGTTCTCTATCCATAGGTTCCAATGGATGATACTTAAGACAAACCTCAAATGGACTATGCCATGAAGTACTATAGAGTGTACAGTTGTAGTTGTGTTGTACATAGGGTAAGATCCCATCCCATGTGTGAGGATGATTGGAATGATACATCTATAAGATATGAATAATCATTCAATTTACCACTTATGTCTATCCATCCATTTGAGGATGAAATGTTATGGACTTTGTCAACTTTGTGTCCATTCTAGCCCATAGTGAAGACCAAAAAATGTTGATGAATCTGTTATCCCTATCATAAATAATGCTTTTTGGAAAATTGAAATGAACCCAAACATGTTCAATAAATAACTTGGGAGTCTCTTCTATAGAAATCATCTTTTTACATGCCACCATGATAGCTATTTTAGAAAACCTATCTACCACCACATATACACAATCATGTCCCCATCTAGTAGTTGGATGTCCAGATATAAAATCTGTTGAAACCGACCTCCATAGTTTATTAGGAATAGGTAATGGTAAATATAGGCCCAACTTACAATTTGTTAGCTTTGCAATTGCACTAGCTACACAAGCTTGTATGTATAAAATGATATCCTATTTCATTTATGGCCAATAGAAATACTTTTGAAGCAATAGTCTTACCAATACCAAAATGGTCTGCAACATGATTGTGGTGTACTTCCCATATCAATCTTTTTCATTCTTCAATGGGGACACATATATGATGAACATAGAAAATCAACCTATCCTACAAGTGAAAATCAAAGATAGACTTTCTTCCTACCAAATTACTATAATATAAAAATCAGGGTCATTACCATATAGTTGAGCCCAAGTTGCCGATTGATGGCCACATGAATACAACACCATTGTGAAATCTACAATTGGAGGCCTACTCAAAAAATCTTCCACTTTGTTATTGCTTCCCTTTTTATGAAAAGTGTTGAGGTGAAATTATTGTAGATAAGTTGACCACCTTTGATGTCTATCATTCTAAAACTTCCCTTATATTTGCAAGAATTGAAGAGGTTTATGGTTTGTATGTATAACAATTTCCTTTCCCATTATATAATTCTTCCATTATTTGTAGGCCTAAACAATAGCATACAACTCCTTGTCATAAGTGGGGTACCTATTACCTGTATCGAAAAAAAATTCACTATGATAGGAAACTAGATGTCCATGTTGCATGAGTACAATGTCAAGAGCATAATCATATGCATATGCTTCTATTTTAAATGATTGTTGCAGATCTAGAAGGACCAATACTAGTGTTAAACATAGTATTTTCTTTAATTCCTCAAATGCTTGTTACTTTGCCTATGTCCACTAAAATTTTTTCTTGTGCTCCACTCCTTAGTGACTGATTAAGAGGCCATGATAAATATGAGCACCCAAACACAAACCTGTGATGGAAGTTGGCTAGGCTGAAGAAACTGTAAAGCTCTGTGAAATTTTTAAGAGGTGGCCAATGTCTAATTATTTTTATCTTTTTTGGGTCAACATGAAAACCCTCATTGTCAATGATATACCCTAGGTACTGAATACTCTACATACTAAAAGAACACTTTCCAATGTTGTTATAGAGTTTGTGTTTTTTGTAGGGTTGAAATCACTTGTTCAACATGTTGCAAATTCTTAGACCAAGTTTTTCTAAAGGTGAGTATGTCATCCAAATAAACAACCACAAAAGAATAAATGAATGGTCCATTCACATCATTCATCAACCTCATAAATGTGGCAAGATGATTTGTTAGACCAAAAGGCATAACCAACCATTCAAAAAAACCTTCCTTGGACTTAAATGTAGTCTTCCACACATCTACTAGATCAATTAGTACTTGGTGATATCTATATTTAAATTCAATTTTTGTAAAGAACTTAGCCCCCTAAGTTGGTCCAAGAGATCATAAATTTGAAGGATTGGATATCTATTTTTTACAATAATTTTGTTCAATACCCTATAATCAATACAAAGTCTCTATATCCCATCTTTCTTTTTAGCAAGAACAATTGGACTACCACATGGAAAAACACTTGGCTGAATGTGTCCCTTCTGGTTCAACTCTTGAATTTTACTCTTGATTTTATCATTTTCTAAAAATGACCTCCTATATATTGGCCCATGTGATAGTGGAGTCCCTATAATTAAATCAATAGAGTGCTTGACATAACAGTGTGCAGGGACCCCCACTGGTGATTTAAACACACTATGATATTCTTTCAAAAAAATTATCCATTTGATTTTTTTGGTTTACTATTTTGTCCACCTTAGCATGTTTATAAAGGACAACTGACTTTATTTCCTTGGGAAAAATCATGAGCAAAACAAAAACTCCAATTTGAGAAATCAAGTGTTTACATTGTTTAGAACTAATCAAAGAAGCAATTTGTTTTGGACATACCTCTGGTAGTCGATATTTATTTTCAATGTTGTTTCCAATCTAGATTCATATGCCCCATGCAGTTGATACATGTATGGCTTCCTCAACAAGATATCACATACATCTAAAGGTGATACATCACATATTACTTCATCCTTTAATGGTTTGATTGAATATGACAAATGACAATGTTGAATTATTTAAATATCTTGTCCCTGATTTACCCATCTCATGAAGTATGGTTGTGGGTGTCTTGTCATTTTCAAATTTAGTCTTTTGAATATCGCCCTAGATATTAAGTTCTTTTGGCTACCAATGTCAACAATAAAAATGTAGAGGCTTTCCATCAACCCACATCTATGAATGGAAAAGTCGCTCTTCATCTTCATGAGGCAATACTTTGGTAGTTGTAACTATGGCATACAATTTTCTTCTATGACCAATTTACTTTCCTTTTTATCAAAAGAATCTATTGGTGATGATTCGGGCTCAACTTCCTCTCCTTGTATTTATGTCATCAAATTTTTAATACTTCAACAATCCTTTGTATTTTGGGTTGGGGAATTATGTATCTCACACCACATGCCCATATTTGTTTATGTATTTTTAGCAGCCAACCATGTACTCATAGGTGAATTTGGGGGAGGTTCCTTGGCTAACTATTTTCCTACTAATTTATTGCTACCTTCACCCCTTGGCTTATTATTTGCAAAGTACTCTCTCTTCCCTTTTTGCTTGAATTTCTCTTTAATTTTTGTAGCATATTTGAAAGCAATTTCCAATGTCTCAATATTCAAGAAATCCATCTCAGTTTGAATATATCTATGAAGTCCACTATGATATTTCATAATTTGATGCCTTCTTTGAATCTTCAATAGCAAGTTTTGTTGAAAGTGCATGCAATGTATTGGTGTAATCTTGCACAGATTGAACCCTCTTTTGTTGAAGCAACTATCATTCTATGTATTTGTGTTCATATATATCCTCAAGAAAGTATGCTTCTTTTATGTATTCCATAGATTCACCAAATGTGGGCTTTTTGTCAAAGGATATTCATAATCCTTCTCCAATAGATAATTCCCTATATCTATTTGCCACATTTGTTTCTCATGCTAGTTTCACATGACTTTCAACTTTGAGGAGAGAAAATGTTATCTTTTTCTAAATTGGAGAAATGATTTACAAAGAAGTATCAATCTAGTTTTGATAGCCAGTTATCAACAGCATCAGCATCAACCTTTTCATCAAAATGTACTTGCACTTTGAAAGGGGTATATGCATGAAATGGTGTCCCTGACCCAGAGGGTTGTCGATTTTGTAGGTGTAAAAATTGACATCATCTCTTCTCATTTATTATTTAAAGCCTCTTCCACCATTTTCTTAACAATGCTTGATAAATCATCTGACATCTTTTCTTGTGTGTGTCTCAAATGAGGGTATTTTGACAAATTGTATGTGTCCAATCCTATTCTTTGTGATACTCCTCAGAGTTATTTTTTGTCATTAGTTATGAGGAAGTCATATTGTTTGTCAAAGTCATTTTTTAATGAAGGAAAGACATGTCAGTAAAGCAGAGAAGGCTATTCAGTAAAAGGAAATAAAGAATAGGGAATTTTGGTAAAGGGAAAGCAAGGCAGAACTGAGCATCAAGAACCAAGTTGTACCAAGCTACAACTTCAACCAAACTGAGAAGAGGAGACAATTATTGAGTTAAGGAAAATGTGTTACTGAGCATAGCAGACCAAAACTAGAAGAATATTTAAGTACATTGAATCTGGACATTGAACATAAAATAATTTACAAATCTCGAGGAGATCGTATAACATAACATTGGAGATTGAAACATGATGATTACACATTATTAGGAGGTAAGATTTTTCAGTGAGAATAAAGGATGAAATATACATTGGAGAAGTAACCAATGCTAACACCGCTTGAAGAGATGATTCTAGAACACCTAACACCACTTTTAGAATTGTATATAAGTGGATCAGAGTGTGAATATCTGTATGCATGTGTGAATGGTGATATGAATGTGAAGAGGATATTGCATGTATGAAGAATATTATTGAGAAGGTAATGAGAAGAGAAGTCACTGAGTATGGAGTGGTGAAGAACATATAGATATCGTGAATCTACTGAGTACTGAATTGTTATTGTGAAAGGTGCACAGTATGAGGTAATGAGTTAATGAGCACAATGAGTCTGATAAGAATATGTTTGATGAAATATGAAAGACATATTTAGTGTTACTAATTAAAGATTAATCAGAGTTGTAAAGTCTCTTAACTGACCAGATCATAATAGATCTTATTTGTAAATCCTTTAACCAGGTACAATTCTTATATTAGAATTATAAAATTCTTTCACAAGGTATACTTAGAAGTCTGAAGACTCTTAACAGGGTAAGCTATCAAAAATATCTAACATTGTAGCTCTAACTAAGAAAACTTTATACTATTGTAGTGAAGTCTTGAGGGTGTCATCCCCACCGCAATTTTTATCCTCTAAAAAGGATTTTTGTGATACCAAAATATTAGTGTTATGTGTTGAATGTTACATGTTATATATGTATCATGTGATGCATGCAAATATTAAGGAATTATTAAATGGTTAATAAGGAAAGGTTAATTTGTTTAAAAGTGTTTTATAGTAGTGATTCACCCCTCCCCTCTCAGTACTCACCTTTTCATACTTATTCCAATAGTTGGTATCATAGCTCAGTCTCTTATTAAGAAGTTTAATCACTTGAGAGGAAAGATCTAGAGGAATAAAGAGCTATAGGTATGAAAGGGTGATTGATAATATGGAAATGGAACTGAAGATGGCCAATGAGAAAATTGATGAATTAAGGAGAAAACTGATGCATTCAAACAACAAGAGGAAGGAGCTTTCCCACCAATTGAAAGATACTCAAAATCAGGTTGAGGAACTTGAAGTATAGCCAGAGGGAAGCATGTCTAATGAATCTGATGCTATCATATCAGAACTATCTGAAAAGAATAAGATGGTTGTTGATGAGGTGAAAACATTGAAAAGAGAACAAGAAGTATGGTCAGTAAGGATGTGTGAAATCCTAGAACAAAAAAGAAAAGTTGAAGATGAAAAAAGGATAGTTGAAGAAGAGACAAGGAAAATGAATACAAGACTCGATGAGAAAGATAGGGAAATAATGAGGTTGACACAAACTCACAACTTGACTGATCAACTTGTTAGTGCAAATCAGGATGTTGCAAGGAAAGTTAGATAAATTACTAAACTAAGATCTGAGAATGAACGTCTAAAAAATAATTTGAAATTTGAGAGAGATGCTAATGAAGTCTTGAAAAGAAATGAAGAAGCATTGAAGATCCTGGATGAATAGCTGAGAAATCAAAGACAACCAAGAGACACTTCTAGACTTGGTTACAATGAAAATAGCACTACCGAGAAGGGTGGGTCCTCCAAACAAGTAGCCAATCAAGATAATGTTGTTACCTCATTGAATTCAAAGAAGCTTACCTACTATCATTGTGGGAAACTAGGACATATAGAAAATGCCTACATGAGAAAAAGAGGTAATTCATTGAATACCCCTAAGTTTAATGGTCATTGTTACAAATGCAATAAGTTTGTTCATAAGGAATTTGAATGTAGAGAAAGAATTTCTAACACTCCAAGGAAGCCAAGATTTGAAGGTTACTATAATAACTACAAGAGATATGGTCATTAATCTAGAGAATGCAGGTCTCAAAGGAAAAGTGAAAAATGGATCCCTAACCGATAGAATACAACAAATAACTGACAAGGACCTACTATACCATGGGATTATAATACAAGAATCACTTGTACTACATATGGAAGATTTGGTCACATTGTTGCTAATTTCTTTAGGATGCATGGTATGAACAATAGGAAATCATGGAGAAACACTGGAATGGCTTGTTTCCATTGTCACAGAGTCAATCACCTAGCCAAGGACTATAGGTACCGAAACAAGGATTCAACTAAGGACCAATCGAGTGAAAAGACTCAAGTCAACATTGATAAAATTAGAGATTAGATGAACAAGACTTGGAGAAGGAAGTCACAAGATGATGGAGCAGAACTAGGAACAACTCATGGCACCACATCCATTGGATCAAGTGCACCTATATTCACTTAATCAGTCAAAGGTATGTATAGGAGTTGATAACCTAAAATTCTATCTTAAATCGGTTCCTAGATCTAGTGCAAAAATATATATCAGCATACTAAGATGCATTTGGATACAAGTTGTGAAGTTAACATTTTATATATAAATTGGTAAAGTGTATGATTTATTTTACTCCATTCGGTGAAGGAAACTATAGTTTGGTTAACTGTAAAATGAAGTTAGGTAAGAAGCATTAAATGAAAACTTTATAGCCATTGGAATCCCTAGGTTAGGAAAAACTATAAATAGAGGGCATTTTTTTTTTTTTTTACCTTACACTTTTGTGAGCACTTTGAAGCTTTGAAAGAGATAAGATCATGGAGTGATTTAGAGAATTCAGTTAAGCATCTCAAGCATCAGCAAAGAACATTCAAGGTATTTTTGGTGTTCGCTGAGATGAGTTCATAGATTCTATTTACTATTCAATTAGAACCCTAGTGTTTGTTGAAACTATTTCAGAATCAAGATGACACCCAAGAAACAAAAACCAGTTATAGTTGAGAAGATTGATCATGTAAATCCGAAGTATAAGATTCCTCCCGTCATTGCTGCAAAAATTGACAAAGATGGAGCCTTATCCTCAATCCTTCCAAGGGTTATATTGATTGAAGACGTTCACGCCTTCATCCACTGTAAAATCAAAGACATATGTCATGGAGAAATAGACACGTCTTATAAGAATTTGTGTGTGAATGAGAACTTGAAGAGCGACCACTCACATTTGCAAACTAAGGGTTTGGTCCATGCTATGCATGTACCAACATTTTTCAAACATAAATGGATGAGGATTATTTTAAGCTAAGTACATGATTGGTTCATGTGTCTTGATGGGCTATTGAAAATCACAAAAGATGTCTTACACATAGTAACAAGATTTTTGGTCAGTGATAGACTGAGGGCTTACAAGAAAACTGATAAGAACAAGTTATGTAAGCTTACCAAAGCTAATTGGGATGGAAGAGGACTAAATTTATCTACTGTAGAAGACCATGAATTTAAGTTTACATCCAACATCATATCCTATCGGATATTCCAATCATCTTAGGTAGATAGTGTACCCTATGGAGCAGTTGACATAGCATATAAGATTGTCAAAAAGGATATGAAGATAGATCTCTACAAAATACTCTTGAAACAGTTGGATGACAACATAAACACCATAAGGAAAGCAAAAACAAATACATTGAAGTTTAGACCACTATTGGTATGTATTTTATTTTACTTCTAAAATTTATTTCCTACAGTCGGTGAACTAAATTGGAAAGCAGATAAACCGATTGTTTATCAGATTAATGATTTTATTCAAGGCATGGGTGATAATTTTGATTTGATCATGAATGATTACTTTAGTAAATTTTAAACTAGAATGCACAAAAGATTCAGAATTCCACCTCAATTAGTGGAGGATTACAAAGATGAATTATATTTTGAGGTTGATACCGACACTTGTATCATAAGGGTTGTGGAACCTAGAACTGAGTGGTTACCACCTATGGGCTATGAGATGAATATAGATGTCATGAAAATTCAAATAAAAGGATTATTGGAGAAACTAGTTGACATAAGTTCAACTCGGTATGGAACATATGAGGAGGTCAAGGAGAAAATAAGGGTAGGTATATTGATACCTAAGGCAATCATGAAGACTAGTAGAATGTTAAGCACACTATATGAGAATCTAGGTATTTCTGATACTATAGATGAAGAAGTTGTTGAGCCTTCAGAGACCAAGGGGAAGAATATTAGAGTAAAGAAAGAGACCCCTAGCCCAATCAGTACTAGACCATCTACAAGGTCTACCTCCACACCGAGAGCAAAGAAGAAAGTATAAGTAGAACCAGTAAAAACAAAGACTTATGTTAGAGAAAATGAGGCTATTGGAATGCCTAGAAGGAAGTTGAAGTTACAAAAAGAGAGTGAAACTGAGTTAGATGACCTATCAGAGTTTAAGGTTGCACTAAGTAAAAAGGTGAAAAGTCTTGGTGAATTGCTCAAGATACTAGAAAGGTATGGTGAACATTCAATCATGAAACAGTTAAAATATGACACAAGAAATGATGAGGAGAAGAGTAATATTGAATAAATTTTCATTACTAAATTACATAAATTCAAAATGACACCTATTGAAGTGGTACAAAATCTTGAAGGAGAACTTTATCAGAAAATAGATGCAATGTGGAAGTATGCTCTTGCTACCAAGAAAGAAATGAGAGAAAGGTCTCTTACAATCACTATCCTATACCTAACAAAGAGAGGAATCAAATATACCCTAAAAGAATATTAAAAAATATTTCTAGTAAAGGGCAGGGCATTGAGCATTATGGTCGGTAAATTGGAAGAAGTCCAAAAAGACTAGATGATCTTTGGAGAAATATCTTCTCTATGGATTAATCGACTATTAAAGGAGTCAAAAAATAGGAGGACAAGTCTAAACCTATTGAATTAATAACAAATTAGGAAGAAGTTATCATTGAGATATAACTGAGAAAGATCCAGATGATATAGTAAAAGTTGATGAAGATGTCATGGAAGTTGAGGCCATAAAGACATAAGTAATGGATGTAGATGATTCTTCCAAGGAAAGATTGTTAGTAGAAGATCCTATAATTGTACAGGTATTAAATTTTCCTGAGATAGAGGTGATAGGAGATGCACCTACTGAAGTTGATGCCCCTACTGATCCAGCATAAGATACTAAAACTAAGGAGACCGAGAAGACAACAAAGACCTAATCTACACAAGGTCAGAATTAAGAGTTGGTTACTCCTATCGAGACCACATGACACAACAAGAACAAGAAAAAGAGAAATAAGAGGTCGAAAAGAAGAAAAAAGAAAAATTTAGGAGAAGAAGGAAGAAAATAAACAAGAAGAGAAAAAGAAAGAAAATGAAGATAAAACTGAGGATACATATATACAATCAGATGCAAAGAATGCATCTACGTCTAAGGGAAAATCAAAGAAGAGGAAATAAAAAAAGAGGTTGATATAAGTGAACCTATTGTTATTCCAAAGGTTGATATCTTAACCTTGATCCCTGAGGAACTCTCTGAGTTTGGATACCTATTGAAGAAAAAGGTTTCTCAAGATAAGCTCATAGCAAAGAAGCATAAAATAGATATTTTGGAGTAGGTAAAAGGTATTCTGAATGATATTGTACCTGAGGCAACAATAAATGAAAATGGAGATATTTACAGTTAGCTAAGAGAACTGGTCAGTTAGATCAACCATCCTGGCACAGATACAACTGAGTATATGCTACAAGTTCATAAGAAGGAGATGGAGACAAAGGTGATTGAAGAAATTCTTCAATCAGTTGCTTTAGATAAGGTTACTCTTTCAGAGTTAATAAATGAATTGGAAAATGAGTTGCAAACAATTCTTTTATTATTTTAACATATTTGTTTGATTTCTAATTTCACAAAGAAGATAAGAGAAAAAGATAAAAAATGTGGAAAAAGAGCTCACCGAGCAGTTATCTAAAGTTTCCACCGAGCCTAAGTCTATAAAAAAAATACTATGAGAGGCTGAAGAACTTGATGGGAGTGCAATATGAGCTAAGAAAGTAGGAAAATCATATCATAATGGATCTACTTGAACTCCAAACAATTTTTCTACTACACATAGAATCTCTACAGAGACAGATTCATAAGGCAAAATATTTGGTTAGCACATCGGATGTAAGTGCTATGGATAGTATGATAAGTCTAACAACAAATTAAAGTGAGAAAATCATAGTGTTGCAGAAACTTAAAGAAACATGGAAGACATCACTCAAGGATGCACATGATAAGTACAAAACCATTTTTGTTAAGATCCCCACACCGAAAAAGTAGTAAGTTAATATTTTGGCATTTTTGTTAAAAAGGGGGGGGGGGGGGAATATTATGTACATATGATGTCAAAAGGAGGAATATATATAGTGTTTCGATAAGTGTATAAATGAGAAATATGCATACAATATGGCTATGTACCAAAGATATTACTTCAGGGGGAGTAATATGTTTACTAAGAAAGAAGAATGGATAAGGATAAATTTTGGAAAAATTTTGAATTTTGTTGATGACTTTGAGGTTTTTAACAAACATACTAGACTAATGCCAAAAGGGGAGATTGATACTCCTAAGAGCTATTTTTTTTCATTAGTTATGAGTAAGTCATATTGTTTTTCAAAGTCATTTAGTAATGAAGGAAAGACAAGTTAGTAAAGCAGAGAAGACTATTCGATAAAAGGAAATAAAGAACAGGGAATTTTGATAAATAGAAAGCAAGGCAGAACCAATCACTGAGAACCAAGTTATACTGACCTCCAACATCAACCAAACTAAGAAGAGGAGATAGTTACCAAGTTAAGGAAAATGTGTTACCAAGCATAGAAGGCCAACACCAGAAGAATCTTTAAGTACATTGAATATGGACACTGAACAAAAAATGGTTTACAAATCTTGAGGAGATCGTATAACAAAACATTGGATATTGAAACATGATGATTACACATTATTATGAGGTGAGATCTACCAATGAGAATAAAGGATGAAATATACATTGGAGAAGTAACCAATTCTAGCACCACTTGAAGAGATGATTCTATAACACCTAGCATCACTTCTAGAATTGTATATAAGTGGATCAGAGTGTGAATATCTATTTGCATGTGTAATTGGTGATATGAATGTGAAGAGGAGATTGCATGTATGAAGCAAATTATTGAGAAGGTAGTGAGCATAGAAGTCACCGAGTACAGAGTAGTGAAGAACATATAGAGATTGTGAATTTATTAAGCACTGAATTGTTATTATGAAAGGTGCACAATATGAGGTAATGATTTAATGAGAACAAAGAGTCTGATAAGCATATGTTTGATACAATTTTGATAGACATATTTAGTGTTAATGATTAAAGATTAATCAAAGTTGTAAAGTCTCTTAACCGAGCAAATCCTAATAGATCTTATTTGTAAATCCTTTAACCAGGTGCAATTCTTATATTAGAATTGTAAAACCCTTTCACAAGGTAGACTTAGAAGTCTCAAGACTCTTAACTAGGCTAATACTCTTAACAGGGTAAGCTATCAGAAATAGCTAACATTGTAGCTCTGATCGAGAAAACTTTATACTTCAGTACTGAAGTCTTGTGGGTGTCATCCCCATCGCAATTTTTATCCTCTAACAAGGTTTTTTGCGATACCAAAATATTAGTGTTATGTGTTGAATGTTATATGTTTTATATATTTCATGTGATGCATGAAAATGTTAAGGAATAAGTAAATGGTTAAGAAGGAAAGGTTAACTTGTTTAAAAGTGGTTTACAGTAATGATTCACCCCTCCCCTCTCAGTACTCACCTTTGTATACTTAGTCCAACACTTTGGTAGGAGGATCTTGTGTGAATTGGCATACAAGAGTGTTCCTAATTTGATAACATTGATTTGAATCAAGATAAGGGTTGAAGCAATAATATCTGGTGTGAAACAAAACCTATGATATTTTGTTCAATTTGGAATAAAAATTGCAATCCCATGAAAGAGTTGTATGCATTCCAAAAACCCCCTTACTATTCAAAACTGTAGGAATATATATAATTTGAAGAACATCAAGAGTCACCACAGCCATAAGAATTCAAAATGAATAGATGGTTGTAATAAAAACAAATAAAACTATAAAAAAAATTAGAACCGTTTGCAATGTTAAAGAGTTGAAGGAGTCTCTCTAGCAAATTTTGGGGTTAAAGAGTTTGTTTAAAGCTTTGGAGTTTTGGAATTGAATTTGGTCTTCTTCATCTTCATATTCAATTTTTTGATTCAAGGCAGGGTTTGTAAAACCTTTGATTTTTTTCATTAGAATCTTTGTCTTCTTCATGTCTAATTTGGTTTTGTGTGAGTGTTGGAAAGGTCATTTTTTTTTGGATAAAATAGTTGTTTAGAGAATCTCTTAGAAGGAAAATTTGATTAGGGTTTCCTTTAATATTTTTATTCTCAATTTGGTAATCCGTAGTTGTTTTCTAGAATTCAGGAGAATTCATTTTAGGAAGAAATGCATACTTTCCCAATTAGGGTTTCTTCTAGATTGTCATATTCTTTCTTTAATAAATTTTACATATTATGCACATGCATGTCAAAATAAATGCATGTATAATTATGGTTATGATTCTTGCATGTATTCCAAAGAAATAGAGATATAGATTTGCATGTGTGTAAGAAAGATATATTAATTTATATATTTTTAAATTATATATATATATATATGGATGTAAAATAATATAGATTTGCATGTCAAAAATTAAATATAGATATTTGCTTGTTTTTAAATAAAATATATATATGCATGTACAATTATATTGATTTGCATGTCAAAAGGGAATGCAGATATTTGCATGTTAAAAATGAAATATATATATATTTGTATATTTTTAAATAAAAAAATATATTTGCATGTACAATAATATAGATGTGCATGTTTAAAAAAATTAATTAATTAATTAAAATATTTTTAAAGAAAAAAAAAATTTAAAATATTGGAAGTGCTTCTCTCCATGCAATAATCTCTTTAAAAATAATTTTAAAAAATAAATTTAAAAGTGTTTCTTTCCATTCTCTTTAAAAAATAAAAAATAGAAAAAAAAAATTTAAAAAAGAGTTTTTTCCATGCATTAGTCTCTTTAAAAAAATATTTAAAAAATAAAATAAATTTATATTTTTTTTATGAATAGAGGCATTTCCATTAAAATATAAAATAAAAATACACTATTCACAAAAAAGGGTCGGGAGATACAAGATCACCCCGCAAAAGTCAAACGACCAAAGCCAGAAACATCGGCTACTCATTAAAAAAAGAGAGCATAAAACCCTCAGGCAGCAAGGGAAGTCGCAGTCGAGGGAGGAGGATCTTGATCATCAAGTTTTCCCAACACATTGGGGCCAGGAGACGGGTCTGAAATAGACCAATCATCATCCTCTTCATCTTTGTCTTGCATCTCACCTTCCTCATGCCTAAGGAAGATAGCCAGAGCTAGGCGAGGAAATTTATCACCACTAGTAGAAGGCCAACCAATACTATCCATAGGAGTAGCAGCAACAAGATTAGGAGTAGTAGGCCAGTCTCCAACCAAACTCCTACGAGGAGGAGAGGTCGAACGATTTCTCCAACCTTTTTCATTGGAAGACTAGCGAGGATCTTGGGACTGAGGAGCCTAGGAATGCCAAGCCGAAGAGCTACGACCACGACAATAGCCACGAGGTGGTGTGCAGTCAGCATAAAGAGAATCTGGTGACACTCTGGCAACCGTACAAGGAGCATTTCCATAATGTTGTAAAAGCTCCTGAAGGTGGGCCACCTCCAAGGAAACCTTATCTGCTTGGACTTGAATCTGCAATATTACATATAAAAGCTTTAGTATACACGGAAACATTAATATCTAGAAAGTTGTGAGTGAACAAAACAACATTTCTATCTTTCCAAAGTGAAAAAAGAATTTTCATCTTGAAAGCATGTCGAATTTGGGTCTATAATACTGGGTGTGTAGTTAGTGAGAAGAGTCCAAGGATACCATTTCCAATCCTTTCACTAGGGCTTGAAAGAGTGAATACCAAGCTTATGAAGAAACTGAGGTGGTTGGAATAGAAGACACCAAAAGGTCATAAGTTTGTCAATCTGGGTGAGAAAGCTTGAATTGAACTTGTTGGTCTTTCCATGACCGGAGGCTCATAGTTTCTCTGGAAAATAAGTCTTTGGACATTCTAATGTCATGCTTATGAAATTGCAAAGCATGAAAACCCTTAATTTAGGCAAGCAAATGACCTTGTTGGTGGAAAAGAGGTGACCACCAGATGTTATGTTGGCTAAAAGAGAGAGACCATCTTGAAATCCAAACCAACCCACCGAAGCCATGGTTTGACTGCTTCCCAGGCTCTCCAAATACTTTTGACAACAAAAGTGCCCTCAATCTTACCTGGTCCAATCATGAGATGAAGGGTTTGAAATCCAATCCCCTTCTAAGAAGACCTATGCACTGGAAACCTAGAAGAGACACAATGTCTCAGAAGAATCTTCTAGGCTTCATCCCCAGACAAGGCCCAAATCACCCATTTAGCACAAAGCGCAATACCTTGCTTTTGAGTAGAAAGGAGACCAATCCCACTAGATTCCTTAGGAAGATAGCATTATTCCCAAGAAACCTTGTGAAATCCATGAAAATATTCCCCTCAGGCCCACAAGAAATCCCTTAGAAGCTTTTTTAGTTTCAAATAGGATGCTTTTGAGGGCACCCAACAAGAAGAGTAGTAAACATGGGTAGCAACTAGCACCTTAGAGAAAACCTATAATTTACCAGCTAGAGACAAAGGTTTGGTGATCCAATAATCCAACTTTTTCTCAATTCTGGCAAGGATAGAGTTCCATAAATCCATAGGAGAAGCTTGAAAGGCGAAGGGAATACCTAGAAAATGAAAAACCTCGCCATGTTAAATCCACTTCCATCCAAACTGAGACATCTAAGAAGGAGTTATAAGAATGGACTGTCTATAGTATTGAGTCTTATACCATTGGATGGCAGAACCAGAGGCCAAACAAAAAATGTCTAGGCACTCAAGAGCTGTTAAAATATTGTCCTCATCTTCAATGAGAGTGAGAAAAAAATCATTTGCAAAATGGCCATTAACAAGCTGAGAAGATGACTCAAGCAAGGAAATTCCTCTGACCAGCCCAGAGGAAGTGGCATTGGTGAGCAAGTAGCCAAACCATTCGGTTGCAAGCACATACAGAGATGGAGCCAAAGGGCATCCCTGATGGATAGGCCTGAATAATCCAAAAGCTTTAGATTGTCTTCCATTAATAGTGATGCAAATAGAGGCGTCACCAAAAATAATTTGAATAGATTGGATGAATCTAGGCCCAAGACCCAAAGCTTGAAGCATAGCCAAAATAAAAGGCCACTTAATATGGGCATAAGCCTTCGCAAAATCAATTTTAAGAAAGAGATATTTCTTGTTTGACTTGTGGGCCCATTCCATACCTTTCCGGACTACAATAATATTGTCAAGAATGAATCTAGATTTGATAAAAGCCAGTTTGTTCAAGGTTGACAATCAAAGGCAAGATGTGGTGGATTTTTAAGGCTAAAGATATGGCTTTGATCTTGTAAGAAACATTGAGAAAAGTGATAGGCCTCTATTTGCAAATGTCTTTTGGGTCTCTTGTCTTGGGAATGAATTAGATGTTTCCCTTATTAATGATTTCCCCTAATGAGAAGGAATGGAAGGCTTCCAAATACAATTTATGAAGGTTTGGGCCAATAGCATCCTAGAGAGCCTTGTAGAACTTGCAAGGGAAGCCATTTCAACCAGGGGCTTTGTCATCAACCATAGAAAAAGAAGCTTTCTTTGAGGTCATTAATAGTGAGACGTTGGTCACAAAAAGACTGCTAGCTCTCAAAGAGACGGTGAGGAACAATAGCCAAATAATCTGCAAGTGCTTTCTCTCTAGCAAAGGAATTTTCCTACGCAATGAACACCTTCTCATAGTGTCTGAAAAAAGCTTGCAAAATATCAAGAAGTTTTGTAAGTACATGTTGTCCTTCTTTAATTTTTTTAATACCATTTTTAGTATGGAAAGATCTCAAAGGTAGAAAAAATTGTTTTGAGGCTTTATCGCCAACCTTTAACTAGTGAAGTCGAGCCTTGATCTGAGCACCTCTAGAAGCATAATTGCCTATAGTCTATTTCTCATGGTGGATTTGGGCAAGCTATATTTGCAGGTTCGTATTAAATGGATCAAGAACCAAAGCCTCAAAAGAAGTACATAGAGCTCTGGTAGTGGCCTCATAATATCTCTGGCGATATCTAGCAAGTTGTCTTCCATAAATGTGAAGAAATAAAGTTGTACGAATAATGGCATCATTCCACCAATTGACCCATCCAATAGGTTGATGCAGCCTTTTCTGAAGATTCCAAAGTTTAAGTATGTGGACCAAATTTGGATGATGACTCAACAAAGAAGTGTTGAGATAAAACTAGGCTGTGGGAGGTTGTGCCTTAGCTTTTCATCATTCAATGCTAAAAGTAATGGGGAAGTGGTCTAACAGTGTCACATCATAAAGAGGAATGATAGACATCCCTTTCTTATTAGAAAAATTAAAAACGGACTGTGCAGATATCGTGGTGAGATCAAGCCTTTTGTGACTCCTATCAGGGCCCCCTCTAAAATTAGACCAAGTATGCCAACCCCATCATTACGGCAGTGACCAACATTGGGATAAAAAAAGGCCCAATTTATTACGCATGTGAAACCAGGCTTCTCTTTCTCTACATGACCAACAAAAATGCACAATCCCATCTTTGTCAGAAGCTACCTCAACCATATTAAAATACACACACATAAGCCAGGTTGCAAGTGGCAAAGAATCAAGAAGTCATCTTTAGAGATGAGATCTTTCAACAAAATCATTAGGAGCACAAACATTAACTATAACAAAAGAATGATTTTTAATTGATAAAACAACCCAAGAAGATCTTTGCATGGGGTTAGAACCATGATTAACAAGAAATGGATCCCAACGAGGGAAAAGGAGACTATGTACTCCACCTCAACCAGCTTCATGTTGAGAAGAAATAATAATGCTATCAGGCCAAATCACCTGACAAGAAGACTAAACAAAAAAACCAACAATTTTCACCTCTTAGAGACAAGATATCCAAGCTAGAAGCATGACTACGAATATCTCTCACAGTATATTTTCTCTGCAGGTCTGTGAGCCCCTGCATATTCCAGGAGATGTAATTCATGGGAACAAAACTTGCATCTCATCCTCATCCTCAAGAAAGGAGAAACTATTTTGCAAGAATTGAGAGGTATCCTCAAAGCAAGGAGACTCACCTGAGATGAATCTTCGCTTTTTAGAAACCACACCTTCTTCATTCTCAGCACGCCAAGGAGGGTTATGAGAATGATGCAAATTCAAAGAAGAATAAATATTGGTAGCCTCTTGTGGGGCACAAACCACAGGTGGGCATGAAGCACTTGTTACCACAATATTCCCCTATTGAACATGGTTTTAAACAGGAGGTGACGCAACTGTGTCTGGAATCCCAATAGATGAAGATACATCTGAACTGCCACCATTCCCTTTGAGGAAACTTTGTGTTTTTCCTTGCGACCCATAGTCATCCATTCATCTTTTTTCAGCTCCTCTTTCTTCAAACCCTCTTGAGGTTGGAAACCAAAATCTTTGGGTGGGGATTTAGTTCTTGGAACTGTCAGAGGGCATTCTTTGATCTTGTGTTCGGTCGACTGACACCGATAGTAGGTGTTTGGAAGATTCAGATACATGACCTTTTGAGAGAAGGTAGAGCCACCAATTTGAATCTCAAGGGTTTCTTTCAGATCCCGTGAGATATCAACTTTGACACAAACCCTTTTTTGAGGGTGGGTGTTAAAAAAATGGTCATGTTTAACACATACCACCTTACCAAGCTTTTACGCAATGGTTTTAATGAAAGGATAGCAAGGAAAGGGAAGGCCAAGGAACTCAACCCATAGGCACCCTAAGATTTTTATCGTATGAGACCATGAAGTTTCAAGATCATCATTGAAAAACTAGAAGGGAAGACCTAATAGTCCATGGCCCATGAGAAAAGATGGCTTCGACATGGGTAGGATTGGAAAACTGAAATAGAAAAAACCCTTTGGCGAGGTTTTGAACATCGTCAAGATGAAATCCTAAGGAGACTATACTTTGAGAATCCTATCTTTGAGCATGCTTTCAGGAGGGGTTCTTCCCACAAAATAACCTATTAAAGTATGTTTCTCTATCCAAGCACATGCATTATCAAAATCCTGATTAGGAAGAACAACATCAGGAGATGGCATAACTTGTGAAACACCTTTGGTATGAACTTGTGAGGTATATTTCTTGAAGGCACCATGAATATCTGTCACCACTCCAGCACCAACAACAATTGTTGAGCTAAAGGTGGTCGGAGCCATTAAATAGAAAGGCTAATCCCACAATAAATGCGGTATGATAGGACAGAGGAAAAAACTCAAAATTAAATTTATATTTTTAGTATGACAAAGTTTATAGATTAGATATTAATATATACATTTAATTATTTAATGGATAATTAATTAATATATATTAATTGATCATGATTTGTATTGGATCAAAATTATAATTAATTTATTTAATCTAGGATTGTAATTGACTTAATTATAAATTTATTTATAATTTGGAAAATAATTAAGTGTTGATGATGTGTTTGTATTGGTGTTCTTGACTATTTTTGTCATCATGGGTAGAATTAAGTCAGTTATAGGTTGGACATACCAAATGATTGTGAAGTATTTTCTTTTGCACACGTGCACGTGCACACACATACACACACACATATATTATTATATATATGTATGTATGTATATATTGTTAGAAAGCAAAGTCCACCAACACAACTGAGAGGGGGTGATCAATCAGTTGTGAGATTAATTAACTTAAATTCAACTCTATCAAATCTTAAGCTTGTAATCAATAATAGAAATAACCACAAGATAATAAATATACACAATAACACCAAATTTGTTCACTAGGGAAACTCTTGATCAAAGGGAAAACCTCGGTGGGAATGATGCCCACAAGATGATGTACTGATATAAAAGTTCCTTGTGAAAGGATAGACCTTGTTAGAAGTTTGTTACAATATAATCAGTGCATATGAGTCCATGTTAGGAGACTTTGGATCCCTGCTAAAAGATCCCAACCCTTTGAGGAGTTGATTGAGAAACACAACGAAGATAATTGAACCCACTGTCCAAATTGCTTCAAGACTATCTTCACTAAAAAATCTTTAGGATAACACATCCAAGGATGAACTGGCTAAAATAACAACTCTCTTTGCCTATATAGTTCCTTTGAAGTCCTCAAAAAATAGACAACATCATCTTTGCTCTAATCATAAAGATTTCTCATTCAAAGCTCGCACAACATTTCATGACCGCATGATATCCTTATGATACCCTCATGCATAAAAAAAACTTCCTTTCCTTTATACCAAGTCCTAATGATTATTGAGTCATCCAAAAGGATTTCTCAATTTATAATTAATAATATAGGACATCAATAAGAATTTACAATACATGTTACATTACATCTAAACACTTCCATAGAATTATTAATCTGTAGTCGGCTCACAAAGAAGTAACACATTTCACATCATCCACAAGTCTTTGGGGAATACAAAGTAGATTATGTTGTGTTTATCCAAGCATCCTGAATATGTCATCGACAACATATCAACCTCACTAAACTAGCTTCAACCTCGCTGAAACAATAAATCTTGAATAACTGTCACCAGTTCCTGGTAACTCTCATTATGAACAGTCTTCAGTAAACTTCACATAACTTTAACATATATGCATAAATTTTTCTACACTCACAACCACATCATCAGAACACATTCCTAAATTCAAATAAATCTTTGCAGAACTTAATTCATCAGCATAAAACCTCATGAAATAATTTTGTGTCTATAACTCTATTAAGTCTATGCAAAGAGCATATATGTTGACATCAATGAGAAACCTAATCATGAATGTGACATATAAAGAAATCAATCATCTCTAATCAACATCAAATCTACCCTGCTAACAACATTCATAAAAATTCATGCTAACAATCTCCCCCTTTGACATTGATGGAAACATTGATGAAAAACCATCTAGTCCCATCCTATCATTAATAATCTCCCATCAATGTATTTCTTCCTCATCTACCTATACACACTCTCAAACTCAAATTTCCCCATTCACTCTAATCTTAAGAATTTATTTTCCTTAAGATTTTTCATAATATTTTTCATGTATATCTCTCCCCCATTGACACCAATGACAAAGGTGTCAATATATCAATTCTTAAAGTTAAACCATCTCTAATACAATCTACAAAAGTACTTGAGTATCAAAATATATTGTAGAAAACTCATGATTAAGAGTCATTAATGACTCAGCTCGAGTAAAGATACTCCCCCATAGGAGAAGCATCAAGCATCCAATCTAGATAGGATAATGCTTTAATCATGCTAGACTGATGCATTCCTGCATCCATTACTCTGAAGAGGGTTGGGGTAATAACCCTAAAAATACCTCTTAGATACTCAAAAGTATCCTTATCCAAAGGTTTTGTGAATATATATGCTATCTTCTCCTTTGTACTAATTGTAATACCCCAAAAATGGGCTATAGGTTCATTAACCTCCTACATCTTCAAATCGAACAAAATCGACATCAAAGTCCTAACCTAAGGCACATCTGCACATTATCAAATCCTAATTGATTTTATCCTAAATTCTGTATTGGGGAATATTCCTAGCAATATTCCTATTTATCCTAATTATCTTTGATTTAATGATTATTTGGCAATAAATCCTATTTATCCTTAAGTTTGATTAATTGAATATTCTGAATATTTAATTAATTAGATTTAATACTGCCACTTAATTATTTAATTGAATTATTCCTAAATTGTATAATTTAATTTTGACAATAAATCTAAAATCTTATGACTAATTAATTAAATTCTTATTTCATTAATTAAAGTCAATTGTCAATTTTTAATAATATAGTTTTAGAATAAAGTTTGATTTAATAATTGATTAACCCATAAATCAATTATTTTTAATTCAAAAATCAGTTAAGTTGAGAATAAATCACTTTATTTATTAAATTAATTTATAATTAAATCATGCACAATCATAAAAGTAGACAACTAGAAATTAACAATCAATTTTAAAATTAAACTCAACATCTGATGATGAGTTGAAATTCGATCTAAACTCTATTTTGAGTTAAACACTATTTTTGCATGATTTTTGTAAGTTAATTATCTCTGATTTCTTGATAGCTCAAAAAATCAACCTGAGTTTATCAAGAGTGATTTATGGCTTTTCTCCTGCATCCTCAAGCCCTGGATTTCTATAAAATCAAGTGTCAGCTCTTCATAATTATCAACATTTGAATTTGCACAATTACTTTGGCGATTTGGCGATTGAAGGATTAAGCACTTGCGATAGATGATTTGTGAGATCTTTCATAGTTGATCATAGTTTTTGCATAGTTTCATATCATAGTTTTCATATTCATTCATAGCATTCTTAGATTAAATTTGCATTCAATTTCATTCATATAGCTTAGATTCATACAGTTTCTCATATTATTGCACAGAAAATACAAAAATATAGAATAATCTGCATTCATATAGTCTTTCATATTTTGCATCCAAATCCTTCATTTAGGTGTTGCATTGTCACTGATCTTGATTCCAGTCTGAGAACATCATACTCGCACCTACTAGAAGGCAGTAAATCACCTGGTTAGCTTAGTTTCAATTATTTGCAAGATTTTGATTTTGGCTAACCTCTAATGTTTTACTGAAGTGTTGTGTCTACAGCTAGGTACAAAATTCACACACACATTTCTGGCGCCCACCGTGGGGCCCTGAAATGGGTTTCCGTCTCTTCTAATTCACTTCTATCTATTTTTATGTCATTTTCTAGTCTATTCTATGATTTCATTCTTTGTCCATACATTTTTCATATGACTTTTGTTAGAAAGTCGTACTAGAAGCTATTGGTTGTCATATGACAGTTGATTATTTTGAGACTCATTTCAACTACTATAGATTATCTCTTGAGAGTTGGATTGTCATTTGGTAACACACCCACTGTTGTATGAGTTTCCAGACAATCGTATCAGAGCTAACCCATTGTTGTATGGGATTTGGATTGTCATCTGGAAGGTAACCCACTATTGTACGATTTTTGACTCCAGGATTCAATTATCGTTTCAAAATTTTTGGTAGTTTTTCTGATTTGATTTTTAGATTTAGACTAACATCTAACCCTAACAATTGAAATATTCTATTTTTGACTGATATTTGCTGAATCTGATTGGGAAAAGTGCAACTAAATTGCTAAAACAGGTAAAATCTACTATACGCGTTGTGAGGAATTCAGATATTCTACTATGATTTGATAAAACTTTGATTTGGACATAAAAAGAACTCTCACATGTCAAACTTGTGTGACTTTTCTCACTTTCATATCACAGACTTCATTTTGGGCTATAAAACGAACATATATTTTCTTTCTGCATATCTGTTACACATAGTAAATAGGCCCTATGAGCACTATTTGTGGATGATCTTGAGAGATTGGGCTTCTTTCGCTTGTTCACACATGTGAAGCTCTTCTTTGATGAAGAATCCCCTTGTAGGTAGGGAGGTTATTGAGATTGTCTTGCGTTCTACTAGATTTGTGTGTCTTCAACTTTTGATTGATACATTCTTTCTCTGGAGAGGTTGATAAATCATAAGTAGTTGACATCATAGATCTTTGTGAGATAATCTTGGTCTTAGTGTGTCAGATTAATCTGTCTGCTTTGTTTTGGTTAAAAGTGAAAAGGCTAGAGGACTATTCTCTACTCCCTTTTTGGGTAGTATCAAAAACTCAGATCCTTGAATCTAGAACCAGTCTCCATGTGGTATCTTTTGTGAGTCACCTTTAGAGAGGGTTAATCATAGTGGACATTCCCTTAATTGCATCAACCACGTGGATGGAACCTCAAGCGGTAATATCCATTTTCACCATGGTAGCAACAACTGCTATATAAATGTCCTTGTGGAGGAAATCTTCATAGGTGTGGTCTCTTGTTGGGTTGTCAGATCTCCCTAGCAACTCCTGATTGATTAATTTCTTAGACTATGTCAAAACCCCAGTGCACCTGGATTGGAGTTCACCCTCTTAAGATCAAAAAAGTTGTAGAGTCAAACCATTACTACAAACCCTAGTGAGGCCAAAATTTTCATTTTCTAGGAATATGTGTGTTATTGAAAAACTTTTTGAGAACATACACAATTAGCATTTCTAGGGATTAGCACAATAAGTCACTATTGCTTGTTCATGCGCAAGGTTGCTTTTACCCTTGTTCATTGTTTTCAAATGATTGCTTGCTTCCCTTGCTTGCTGTTTTGCATGCTTGATATCTACTTGGTTATTTGAAATGGACTATTACACAGATCTTCAAAACTAGACAGAAAACTTGGCCAACAATCTAAAACTGAAAACCCAAAAATTGCAAAATCTGAAGTGAAATTCCTCTTTAGAGTCAAAATTTGTCCCACAGTCTCAAATTGTTGTACAAGTTTTCAGCAAAAGTCATTTCACAACCCTTGTATTGTCGTACAGTATCTAGTATAGTGTCGTACAAGTGTTGTCATCAGAAATCAAAAGAACAATTATCCCTGGCAGCAATTGTCGTACGAGTCTTGCAATTGTCGTTTGAGAGCATACCCAGTGTCATATGAGCTTTTAGAAACTCATTTGAGAATTTTCAAAAAGTTGTCAGAGACTTGTCAAATTTGTCAGAAATCCAATTTTTATAGCCTATTTCCAGATTCTGTCAAAATAGTCACTATGTCAGGAACATAGCAGAAACTAGAAAAAATTCATTCATTCTCCTAAAGTGGTCTCTTGAGTCTGATTTAGCCTTCTGATTTATCGATTTGAGTCTTTTTCATCTTGTGTCAAAACCTTGTCAAAATTATCTTCAAATTCAGTCTTCTTACTAAACGACTAAGTGTTGTGAGCTCGTGCCCGCCATCTTTTGGGCGTCTACCCATACTACTATGGCACATTATCCTTCATTTATGTCTGATCTAATCTTCAATAAAACCAATCTTGACAAGGTTGCGTCATTCGATCTTCTTGAATCAGATCTTTCTTCAGTTGTCTTCATCTTTCTTTCTTGCTTCACTCAAGGTTAATGGTGGAAACTAGAGCTTCCTCACACAAGAAATCTAGAGAAGCACTCAACACCATACCTTTGACTATTCACAAGGGTCCAACTCTTGAGCAACTCTACAATTTAGGTCTTTACAAAGATGATGGACTTGGCAATTTTTGATTGAAAACTGGTTACATACCCCCTCCATCAACTCACAGAGGTAATCAACAAAATCCTCCTCAATCTATCCCAAGGAGTCTTAAAACTCCTAACATGTCTCATAGAGGGACACAACATAGGTCTCAAGGACCCCATTCTCAACATGGTGTAGATCAAGAACCCACAGCTTCTGAAATTGCTTGATATCAAATTGATGATGACTTCAAGAAAATGATGAGGCATTTCTTGAAAGAAGATAGAGAGGCATACTTTCTAGAGTTAGCTCATAAAGGAGCTAAACTTCCTCCAAATTTTAATGTTGAAAATATCATTACACATGAGGAAGAAACCCCTATCATGTCTATGATGAAATAGATGCATGCCATGCAAGTCAAGCTTAACAAACTAGAGAAAGAAAAGGAACCTAAGGAGTTCTCCATGGAGGCCCTATGCCCTTTTCCATTTGATAAAGACTTTTACATGCCACCATTCCCTAAGAGAGTGGAGATGCCTAAATATGATAAGTATGATGGAAAATCTGATCCTCAAGATCATGTCAGAGAATTATGTACTCAATCTATGGAGTTTATGCACAAACTAACCTACTTAATGTGTCTTTTCCCTCGATCTCTGGGAGGAGCATCCATTCATTGGTTCTCTAGGATGCCTCCAACTATCAAAACTTTTGAGGAGTTAATCAAACTGTTCTATCAACAATACTCCTACAATATTCAACATCCAGTCACCATGATCAACATCTGCAATCTGAAACAATATCTAAGAGAACCATTCCTGACATTTCTCAAGAGATGGAGGAAGAAATTTTCTCTATATGCTAGACCCATTCCAGAAACTAAGAAACTAGAAATCTTCATCAATAATCTTGTTCCAGAAATCAACTACCCTTTACAAATGCAAAAGCATACATCCTTTGATAAGATGGTAGATAATGCGATCAAAATTGAGAAAGTACTTGTGAAAAAAGGAGACATCACACTTCAAAAGGAAAAGTATAAATCTGGATCTAGTTCTAAGGATAAGAACAAAAACTGGAATAAGAATAAGGGCATCATCACAGATGGCATTGTTGATACTATCTGTGCCCCATCCAAGGCACCCACTTTCAATCTCATTGTTGGCACCCAAACCATCAAAGCTTTTGAAGCTAAAGCAACAAAACCCAACAAAAAGTCATCTGATTATAAACCTTGGGCTACAGAGCATAACTGCAAATTCACTCCTCTTGGAGAATCCTTGGAATCTGCCATGAAAACTCTATTGGAAAACAAAATCATCTACTTTCCTGAGATAAAATTCTTTGATCCTGAACCTAAACCAAAATGGTGGAGAGAGAATGATTTATGTGACTTCCATCGCAATAAAGGTCATAAGACTAATAACTGTGTTCACTTGAAACACATTATACAAGACAAAATTGATAATGGAGAAATCATGATTGACAATCATAAGAGCAATAATGATCACACAACATTCACGGAACCATTTCGTAAACATGGTAAAGAAGATTCTTCTTCTCAGCCTAATATGGGTGCTAAAGTCAATTATGCCTACTCTGGAAACAATGTTGTTATCAATATGGTTGAACCATGTCTATCTGAGCATTGCAATGTTATCACAATTGTAAGAAATGATAGAGGTAATCAATCAGCTAATGCAGTTACTCGATCGCAAGCTCAGGTGCATCTACAAGGACAAATACCAGATTCATCCAATGTCCCTAACATGCCTTTCAATCTTTCATCTACTTCTAAATAGAAGGCTACATCTAAATCTTCAAATCCTAAAGACATGAGGCCTACATCATACAACATTGTCCAACAACTCCAACATACAAATGCAAAAATCTCCATGTTTGAGTTGCTTCAGATATCTCCAGCTCATAGAGCCATTCTAGACAAAGCTTTGCTCAGATCCAATAATCCTGATAACCTTGATTTAGATAGATTCCAGACTATGGTTGGTCATCTTACATCTCCACAATATATTTCCTTTTTAGAGGAAGATGATAATTCCTTGAGTCATCCGCGTAACCAGCCCTTGCATATTGAAGTCTTGATCCAAAACCGTTGTGTCAAACGTGTGTTGATAGATGGGGGTGCTGGTCTAAACATTTGTTCTTTTAGCTTGATTACACAATTGGAATTTTTAGAAATGGCCATTGATCCTAGAAAGAGGATAACTATCAAAGCATATGATGAGCAAGAAAGATCTTCCAAAGGAACAATTATCTTACCTATCAAAACAGGTCCTGTCATCAGAGATACTATATGTCAAGTTCTTGATCTACCTTTGGCTTACAATATCCTTCTAGGGAGACTCTGGATGCATGAAATGAAAGCTATTTCTTCTACATACCATCAGTGTTTGAAATTTCCTTATGAAGGAGCAGAGGTGACGATTCCAACTGATCTATATACAACTTGCAATGCATTGAAAGAAAGTGTTGATAAACTTGTTCCTAATAACAGAGAATCTTCCACTAAGCAGCTAGACATTTCTTCAACATCTAAGATGGAAGACATTGCTAAAGAGGTTAAAATCAAAGAAAATGGTATGGGAGAATATACTATAGAGCCAGTCTTATCTTTGACATCTCTCCCTATCTCGCCTAAGTCCTATGGGCAAACTCTAAAACAGTCCAAACTAGAGTCTAAAGAACCTCTTGAGGCATATAAAGGAAATTTTGTTGCAGAACAAGTATCTAAACAAGATTTTGAAGAGGATGAAGTTGTACTTGCATGGCTATACAAAGATGAACCTGAATCTCAATTTTTTCAAACATGTGAATCTAAAACAGAAGATCCCTTCTAAGTCATATGGCCCAGGGGACAAATTGATCACAAAAATGGGATATAAAGGAAAAGGACCTCTAAGACTATAGGGTAAAGGTCTTCTAATATTACCTCTTGATCATTGTGGCCAAGCAAACAAGAATACAATAGGTCTAGGATATAAGAAGAAGCCTTTCTATCTTAGCAAGAACTCCCCACATGTCTTAGAATAGATTGAGCCATCCACAACAAATCAACTAAAGGAAGAAACAAAAGAATAGTCTGACAATGATGATTCAAACACCACTGAAGATCTCATTCCTTATGAGCATTTTCCTAAAGAAATAAAAGACCTCCTTGAAGTTGAAGATGATCTAGTAAAAAGAATCAATGTAGTAGAAACACGAGAACCTACTATAGAGAAAGAGATAG
The DNA here is from genome assembly GCA_027943335.1 of Chamaecyparis obtusa. Lineage (NCBI taxonomy): Eukaryota > Viridiplantae > Streptophyta > Pinopsida > Cupressales > Cupressaceae > Chamaecyparis > Chamaecyparis obtusa. The sequence goes on from BSBK01003714.1 coordinate 2,630,859, forward strand.
TTGCACCACAAGAACCAGCTAATCTCGAAGACAATCAAACAGACAAAGAGGAAGGTGGTAGTTATTCTAAGACAGATTCCCATGAGTATGAATTCAAATCAAAATCTGAGGGTAACCCTTCTTGGGGTATTCATCCTGACTTTACTCATGTTCTTAGATTTCCTAGAGGTATAGATGAGGAATCAAATGACTATGAATGGGGAGCCATTCCAGAAGAAGATGAGCTTATCACAGAGAAACATGTTGATGTTATTCACCAATATGCACCTAAACCCAATGTAAGTCTAGAGTGAAATGATGAACTTAATGAGTTTGATCCATCGATATCTGAAGTGGACTCCGATAATGACATTGAGCCTATTCATGAATTGAACGTCTTAAGTTGTAATATCACCTTTAAACTTGAGCATCGGGTTAGGCCAATGATGACAGATCCATATCTGTAAACACTATCTCCCAATCTTTCACCACTTCAAGACTATCTGACATCCTGAACTTCTTGACCAAACCTCTACAAATCTGAGCCAAGGTATTTATACCTTTCCCAATGACTATGCCCTTGCTTGCTACCTCAATGTAGTTGAGCCTATGAGGACTTCCATTAATGAACCGAGCATTAGCATGACAGAGTCAGACATCAAGTATCTTAGTCAAAAAAATCAGAATAAGAATAAAAAGAAAAGGAGTTCTGAGGGTGAAAACCATTTTGTGGCAGTCTCAGAACCTACAAAAGTAAAAATAAAAGACGTATCTGAAGGTGAAAACCTCTCTAAGGCACCTAAGAATGAGATATTTGATGTCCTTCCAAGTCATTTATAGGACAGATCTCTAGTTCTACTTGAGCCCACTCAATCTATCAACTTGGGAATAATAGAAGAACCATAGTTGATTCATGTAGCACAATCCTTATCAGAAGAAGAAAAGAAAAAATTTACAACATTCCTAATAGAGAAGAAGATCAACTTTGCATGGAAATATTTAGATATGCCAAGGTTGGATCCTGATCTTATAATGCACCATTTATCTATAGCTCCAAACGTCAAACCTATTAAGCAAAAGTTAAGAAAGATGCATCCACATGTTGCGCTCTTGGTCAAAGTTGAACTAGAGAAACTACTAAAAGCCAGATTCATCTGTGTTATTGACTATGATGAATGGATCTCTAACATTGTACCTATTTATAAACTAGACAAATCAATAAGAGTATGCACAGATTTTAGAGATGTCAACAAAGCATGTCCTAAGGATGATTTTCCACTACCTAACATTGATATGATAGTGGACATGACTGTGGGTTTTGAGATGTATTCTTTAATGGATGGTTTTTCTGGATATAATCAAATCAAAATTTCTCCAGAGGATCAAGAGAAAACTACTTTCACATGTGCATGGGGTACCTTCTGTTGGAGTGTCATGCCATTTGGGCTTAAGAATGCTAGTGCTACATATCAAAGAGCTATGACATCTATCTTTCATGACATGATGCATCGCACTATGGAGGATTATGTTGATGATACTTTGGAAAAATCTATGATAATATTGGAACATCTAAATGATTTGAGCAAGATACTAGACAGAATGGAGAAGTTTAGTCTCAGACTAAACCCTAAGAAGTGTGCTTTTGGTGTCACTTCTGGAAAGCTCTTAGGCTACATTGTTTCAAAGAAAGGAATTGAAGTTGATCCAACTAAAGTTAAAGCTATCATGGAGATGCAACCTCCCAAGAATATTAGTCAAATGAGAACATTACAAGGGAGAGTTCAATATATTAGACACTTCATATCTCAGCTAGTAGACATATCACAACCTTTCACAAAGACATTACATAAAGGTGTGACCTTTGCATGGAACGAGGAATGTGAAAAGAATTTTAATCATATCAAGAAATATCTATCAAATCCTCCTATCTTGATGCCTTCTATTCAAGGGAAGCCTTTGATCTTATATGTCTCCGCTATAGATACATCACTGGGGGTATTGCTTGCACAACATGATGAGAACAAGAAGGAAAGAGCTATATACTATATCAGTAGAACATTGGTGGCATACGAAAATAACTATTCTATGATTGAAAAGGCTTGTCTAGCTATGATCTTTGCATCATAGAAACTAAGACATTATATGTTGGCTCATAGCATGCATTTAATAGCTAAGATTGATCCACTAAAGTACCACTAAGCAAAGCTACCCTCACGGGTAGATTAGCCAAATGGGTCATGCTCTTAAGTGAATTTGACATTGAATATGTTGAAAGAAAAGCTATTAAAGGCCAAGTTATTACTGATCAATTAGTAGATGCACCTTTGTTTGATGACACACCATTGCAAATGGAATTCCCAGATTCCTCTATCATGAATCTTTCTTCTAGAGAATGGTAATTGTTTTTTGATGGCTCCTATACGCAAAATGGATTTGGAGCAGGCATCTTGTTTATCACTCCTCAAGGATACTCCATTCCTAAGGCATTTAGAATCAAATTTCCTTGTACAAACAATATTATTGAATATGAAGCCCTTTTAAATGGTATGAAAATAGCGATTGAGTGGAGGGTAACAGAATTACACATTCATGGAGACTCACAACTTGTAATACACCAAGTCAATGATGTGTATCAAATGAAAGATGAAAATCTCATTCCATACAAGAGAATGGTAGATGATCTAAAGAAATACTTCATATCTATCACCTTTGAGAAAATACCTAGAACAGAGAATAAGGTTGTTGATGCAATGGCAACGCTATCTACTTTATCACAGCAGCCTGAACATGAGCTACGCTACGAGTTCCTAGTGGAAGCACTATCTTATCCTGCATATGATTCTCCTGATACCCATATGATTTGCACTATTGTAGGTCATGATTCATCCGGCTATAAAAATCTATTCTCCTATCTCAAAGACCAAATCATTTTGATACCTTTAACCACCATGAAAAGAGATACCTTATTCGTAATGCTTCCCGATATGTCATCATTGGTCACGATCTGTACAAAAAAGGTCTAGATGGTACGCTACTTAGATGTTTAGAATGGGAAGAGTCTCAACATGCGTTAGAGGAATTCCATGATGGTATTTGTGGGTCACACTCAAATGGTTTAACACTAGCCCAAAAACTTATTAGGGCTGGGTACTATTGGTCAAAAATGGAGAAAGAGGCTATCAAGTTTGCTAAGAACTGTCAAAAGTGCCAAGTACATGGTAACTTAATTCATGGTCCAGGGAGAGATCTAATTCCCTTCACTACACAATGGCCTTTTCACCAGTGGGCATTTGATCTTATAGGATCCATACATCCTCATTCTTCTAATGGGCATACCCACATTATTACAGCTACATATTATTTCACAAAATGGGTAGAAGCAGTCCCTTTAACACAAGCAATTGGTAAGCAAATATCTATGTTCATCTTGAACTACATCATATGCCGGTATAGTATTCCACATTCTATAGTCACAGATAATGGTGGACAATTCAAGAATAAAGACTTAGATGATCTATGTGCCAAATTCAAGATTACACAACATTGGTCATCTATCTACTATCCTCAAGGGAATGGACAAGCAGAAGCTTCAAATAATAATCTATTGAAAATCTTGCACCATACAGTTAATAAAATAGGAAGAGATTGGCATCTCATGATCAATCCAGCTCTCTGGGCCTACAGAACAAGTATCAAAATACCCACTGGGCTACACCATTCACTTTAGTTTATGGGTCTAAAGCGGGACTGTCTATTGAGGTTGAAATCCCATCACTAAGAATCAGAATGCATGGTCTAGTAACTGATGATGACTACAGAGTGTCTAGGTTGTAAGAACTTGAACTACTAGATGAGCGCAGACAAGCAACATATGATCATCTTAGAGTATATCAAAAAAGAATGTCTAGAGGATACAACAAGAAAGTCAGACACAAAGAATTTTAGGTTGGTGATCTAGTCTTGAGAGAAAATCCTAAGAATCAATCACATAGAGAACACAAGGGGAAGTTTGAACCCAACTGGCTGGGTCCCTTTGTTATCATTGCTACTTTTGGCTCTGGAGCCTATCAACTCTCAACAACTGAAGGAGAATAGCTTCGAGAACCAATCAACATTCTCCATCTGAAGAAATTCTATGCCTAAGGCATTTAGTCTATGGTAAAATGTCCTGACAAAATCATAAAAATCTGAAAAAGTCCTGGAAAAATGAACATCTTGGTGAAAACCTAGCAATAGGTGCCTTGGTGATTCACAAAAAAAGTAAAAAATATCAAAAGTACAAAAAAATTGAAAAAATGAAAAATACAAAAAAAAGAGAAAAAGAAAAAGTGCCTTGGTGAAAACCTGGAAATAGGCACCATGGTAGCAAAAATAGAATCTTTGCTAAGATGGTGAAAACCCGGTAAATGGGTGCCACTTGTTCAAAATGATCCATCTATCAGCACAATCTTGATCTCTCCCAACTTTTAGTCTTGCTTTAGTTTGTACATATCTCTCGGTTTGTTCCCATGTTCCTATTTTCAATACGTCGGTCTGTACAATAATCGGTTCAAGCGTCTATATCCTATCAAAGTTCAAACTTGGGGGCAATCAAAGTCATATCCTATTGCCTCCAGTGTATTTTAGATGTGTCATATCCAGTCAAAGTCCTTTGAAGCTACATCTTGTATACACCTAAAAATGGTCACCTAGACTATTAGCCCCTTTTGCTAAATCATCAATTGCTTATTCTTGATCAAATCCTAGTTCTATCATTTATTCAGTTATTTTCTATGGGCTAACCATTTATCCTAAGTCTTTATTTAATTAAAAGGAATATTTCCTCCCCTTTCAATTAAATAAAAAGCCCCACTTTCCTCTTATCCTAAGTTGCACAAATAAAGCATTATTCTTATTTTATAAAAAGGGAAAAAGCACTTTTTGTCTCATATGGACACAAAAGTCAACTCCTATTTTCCTATTGGAGGATATTTGTGCACATGGATTGCTCCTCTTTTAAGCTCCACCATTGATTAAATCTTTTGCCTCTTAATCTCCATGGCCCATTCCTTTTTCATTCCCTATAAAAGGAGAGCTCTCTTCCTCATTTGCACACACAATTTTTATGCTATTGTTATGCTACAGGTTTTTTAGGTCATCTTGGAGCTTTTAGAGACATTCTTGCATCTAGGGTTTGAAGATTTGGAGCATTGTTGGCATTCATCTTGGATCTTCATCAACACTCTATCTTCTTGTCTTCATTCTTGCATCATCATGGCTTTCTTGCTTCATAGTTAGATTTTATTTCTTGCATAGTAGCTTCATTTTCATGGCATTCTTAGCTTAGATTTCCTTTATGCTTTAGATTAATTCATCTAGTTTAACTAGGAGGCTTTGTAATACTTGCATCTTTCATTTCCATAGTTTAGCTTGCATTTCCATTCTTAATCTAGCTTGCATTGCATTTCATTCTTGATTCTTGAGGATATTGGCATTCTTGCCCTTGTCTTCATTGAATCTCCCATTGCATGGTTTACTAGCAAGGTTATAGGCTAAATAGCTCTAGCTGAGAGCATTCTTAAAACCCTTGCACTCCATGCCTAGGGAGCTATGGATCGATTTGTGAGGGCTCATTCTTGAGTTTCCTTGCATGTAATGATTCATAGAAGTGTGGTCACATTTATAGCACACACATCTAAGTTAGTCAGTCAATCTCCTCTCTAGAAAGGATTTTGCATCTACAACAACGAAATCAAACATCAACACAACCTGAAAACAATCTATGCTTTTACATGCTTTTATCTCCTTGTATGCTTACTGATTCACATTGAGATTTTTTTTGCATATTGTGTCCTTTTGAGCTCTTTGATGATGTCCTTTACAAGATTTAGAGAGTGATGACTGGGGGCATAATCTTTTCTTTGTTTTCTACTTTGAGTGAAAATCTAACAACTTTGGAAATTTTGGATTGAAATGGTGTCCGTTTGTAAGAGCCTCTATCTTGAATTGGATGGCCATGAGTACCTCGACCATTGATACTCAGAAAATTCAAGGAAGTTTGATTTAACTATTTTCTTTTTGAGTGAGTTCTTTCTCCTACTATGAAATGCGATCTTACCTAAGGATGTGAATGATAAAGGGTCACTATGGGTAATTCACACTAGATTTAGAATGATCTCTTGACTGCTTGATGTGTTTGTCACGCAAGGCATATTTTGGTCATCATGATGTCTATGTTTTGATGCTTATACAAATTGCTATATCAAAATGGACATGATATTCAGGTCATCCTGGCATTTGTACCTTGGTGCTTGTATCTAATCTGACATTCTGAAAACAAAATCAATATTCATATGTCCATGGTTGTCTAACCAGTGGGCGTTGTATTGATTCTTGCACGTACAAATCAATATTCATATGTCTATGGTTTCATAACTAGTGGATGTTGTATTGATTTATCCAGTTACCTAAAAAGTTCAATGATGATAATAAATTGATGCATGATCAGTGACTAGGTCCTAGGTCTTAGGTTTGCATTTCATTTTACATGTCATTTTGCACTTTGCATGATTGCATGATCTCACAAATTTCTTGAACACTTCAACAGTCCTTCTAAACTAAACTTAAACTAAAAATGAAGAGTTGAATCTCACATGAAGGTTTCCTCACAGAACCACAAGTAGTTACCATCCTGGGTTCAACATCCTTTTTGACATAAGATCAAGTACTTGTCTTCATCAATACCTACAATACATATCATGTGTATCGTTGCATTTACATTACATATTCATGATCATTCCATCCATTTCATTGCATTACATACATTTCCATACATACATTTTCCATAATCAATCACATTTGCATAACATTCATACATTTGAAAGAAACCATTGCATTGCATAAATCCATACATACATTCTACACTACTCATAGCATTTACATCACATGATATCATCATAAATCAAAACATGACAAGTACACATGAAGTCATAACCAAAATCTCGATCTGATATCATATAACTCGAATTAGTCAAGGGTGCACTACTGGCACAAAGTACAAAGGAATGATCTCATGTGATCTATCAGAAGTCAGAATAGTATACATGAAACAAAAATGGCAAAATATATCAGAACATCTAAACAGATTAGTTGTCTTCCTGATCCTCTACATCTAGTGGAAGTGGTGGTGGTGCATCAGGCATTGCCTCGACTTTAGGTACTCTAGCTCCCTCTGATGCTATCATGTACTGAGAGTATGTTGGTACTCCTTGAGCAGTAGGAACAACATAGTATGCAGAAACATAGTAGGCAGCTCTGGAGGTCTGATGTGTCACCTCTTCCTGTAATCTCCTGTTCTCCTCTCGGAGCTGGGATCGCTATCTGTTAGCCTCTATGAATCACTCCTCCCAACGAGCACTCCATACCATCAGGTCCTTGACCTGTAATCTAAGACATCTAATAATCTTTTGAGGAGTCAATGGTACACTAGAATCTACATCTTATGCTGGCATATCAGTATCTCCCGCTGGCTACTCAGTGGTCTCTGCTCTCTGTGCCTTATGACGTCTAATCTCAGCACCAAGATCAAAACTGGTATCACCCTGTAAAGGATCCATACTGGCACCCACATCCTACTCTGCACCCAGTACCTCATCTGTTGTGCCCACACTGCCTAAAGTACCACTCTCTCCTCTAGTCGATCTCCTATGTAAAACTAAAGGTTTTCTTGCTGAAGAACTAGAGGGATGAGGTGGTCTCATCTGTCTAGATGGTTTGTGTGGGGGTGTGAATACTGCTCTCAGTCTCAGAGGTGTAGGCTGGGGCATCGACACCTATGTACCTGTACATCTCTATCCTCTCCCCATTGAAGCACCTGTAACATCCATAGCCTCCTCCATGGAGGGTATCAACTCTGTCGAATCTAAAAACCTATGTATGGGATGCTCTACAAGCCACCCAATGAATCCATCTGTGACCCCAGCATCTGGAAGATTTGCTCTGTAGTCCCAATCCCTGCCAATGATACCACTATACTCCTATGTGCAAAGAGCATATGACAATCTAGGGTCCCATCCTAAACCAAGCTCTCTATAGATCTGTGCATAAGCTGCAAGTTCATGTGGTGCATCCTATATGATGTCGTACTGCGTCCACACTCTGGTAATAAGGAACCGCTCCAAAATTGTAGTAGATCTACCAATGAGTACACGACTCTAACAGAAATAACTAAACTGCTCCCTCGCAGTGGGCCAGGCCTCTATCAGCAAGTACGATCTCCATACTACAAAAGTCATATCATCGAGACACCGCCTAAAGTACTATGTGTGACCCATGCGCACCTGTGTAACATAACCAGAGTATATATATATATATATATATATATATATATATATATATATATATATATATATATATATATATATATATATATATATATATATATATATATATATATATATATATATATATATATATATATATATATATATATATATATATATATATATATATGACTAGCTCCTATGGCTGGTGTTGTGTCTGACACACTGGTTTACAAACTGGGATGTGCTCCCAGGTCCATATCTGAAGTACCAATGCACTGTAAGAAAAAGACTTGCCATCCTGATACACGATCTCGTGCATCTCAGAGAACATATGTGCAAGCATGCACTGACCCTAAGCTAACTCAGAAGGAGTGGCCATCAATCATGCAACCATCGGGGCCCAGCCCATCAATAGACCGTTCTGCTAATGGTCAGACATAATGATACCTCATATCATCCCTGCTATGATACACTCTAATCTATGGATCTGCCCATAGCGCTGCACTAATAACTCCCAAGAAATGGAACCAGTAAGTTGTGTACCATCTCCAAATACACATCTAAAAGCATGTAATCCAGACTGCCTCGAGATCACATAATCTAGATGCTAACCATGGAATGGTATACGTAATATCCTATATACGTCCTCAGGTGTGAGAGTAATCTCTCCTGTAGGAAGATGGAAAGTCCGAGTCTCAAAATGAAACCACTCTATCAATGCAGTCAACAGTCCATGGTTAACTCTAATCTCAGGCAACCAAATTAGATACTCGAACCCACAGGAAGCAAGATGTACCCTCATAGGGTCAGGCAGTGAAATGTAGAGTCTTTGAGTCGCAGGATGTGAGATGTGCACATGAACATCAGGGTATATAACCTACACAGAACAGAAACAGGGAATCCTATCAGTAATATGGTTGAAAGAAAAATAGGTTAATAGTATAGAAGTTCAAAAGATCACTATCTCAAAAGGTACATTAAATGCTCAGCAATTAGCCTAAGGAATCAGAAAATCAAAATTTTGACCTAAAGATGAGTTTTAAGCTCATTGTTTTCCATACGGCCATACAGACTAGCACCAAAACTCATACGAGTTTCAGAAGGGTCCCATATGACAAACCATGCATATACAACTTTATAGGGATCATTGTATGACATATGAGGGACCTGACGAAACGTCGTACGACTCTTGGGTTCCTCTCAAACGTGTTTTGGGGGGTTCTGATACGACACTCTACAGGACAATGAAAATTTGTATGAGTCACGGAGGACAGTCATACGAGTTTCCATGCATGTTAGAATTGAAAAATTGAAACGTACAAAAAACAACCTAAAAATGCTACAAACATGAAAAAATGGAATTTACAGAGAGGCACAGAGGTCCACTTACTGGATGTCCATACTACGGAGGCCGCTGATGTCTCCAATTGCGCTCAAATTGGTGGGAAGAGACAGGTACCTTTGGCTCAACCATTTTCTCGCTTAGAGGGCTCCACAAGGTCTCAAAAGTCAAATGTGAATAATGAATTGAAAATGACCCTTTTGGTCCTTATATAGCTTTTGACCTAATTTTCAAAAGTGCTCCGTTTTCCATGAAAATTGCACCCCTAGCTAATTTCGACATTCTAAACCCATTTTTAGGATCAAAATCAAAATCTGATATCATTTAATATGTCAAAATCATGATTTAAAATTTTCAGACCTCAGATGTTTGACTGCTTGCATAATCAAGCTTCAATTATAAATGAAATCTAGAATTCAACTTAACTGATTAGCTTACATCAAACTATCTAAATTTCAACTTGGTCAACCATGGTCAACTCATGGTCAAACCTAGTCAAACTTGGTCTCTGAGACCTCTAAATGATGCAGAACGCGTTCCTAAATGCGTATAACCCCTTTTCAAATCAATTAACATGCTTCTAAACTATTCAACATTGAATTTTCTTGTCAGATTTCAATTTTTATCCCGAAGGGGGCATGGTATTGCACATCATTCAAAGTCTATAACTCTAATTCTGTCAATCAAATCTTTCTTTCAGTAATCAAGACAACAACCATGTCTAGTTACTGATTCATCTAAAGTCCTCATCGCTTGGGGAAAATCTATTAATTCTTAAGGCATATTAGATTCATAGAGATCCATATCAATCTGGTATCCTAAATCTATCTTGTAAACTGTATCAGCTTTTCGTAAGCATTGGTTCATTAGTGTTATTTTCCTTGGTTCTTCGTAACTGATGGGTTCAGGATGTGATACCAATATGATTCTTTTAAGGACAATCAGGTCTAGAATTGGTTACTCACTTCTTCGCAATCATAAGGTTCAAAATTAGGCATTTTGACACTTTTTCATAATCACCGGTTCATTGTTGCTATAGTTAACATTATCTTTGGTCAATCATGACCTAAATCTTGCATCTTTAAATATTTCAATCAGTTTTTATCTCAGAATCGATTAATCTTTCAAATTAGTTTCATACATATATCAGACACAGACTATTCTTTGAACTAGTACGCTTTGCACAATGATTCAAAGAGGGGGCAAAATGTAATACCCCAAAAATGGGCTATAGGTTCATTAACCTCTTGCATCTTCAAATCGAAGGAAATCGACATCAAAGTCCTAACCTAAGGCACATTTGCACATTATCGAATCCTAATTGATTTTATCCTAAATTCTGCATCGGGAAATATTCCTAGCAATATTCCTATTTATCCTAATTATCTTTGATTTAATGATTATTTGGCGATAAATCCTATTTATCCTAAAGTTTGATTAATTGAATATTCTGAATATTTAATTAATTAGATTTAATACTGCCACTTAATTATTTAATTGAATTATTCCTAAATTGTATTATTTAATTGTATTATTAAATTAATTTATAATTAAATCATGCACAATCAGAAAAGCAGGAATTAACAATCAATTTTAAAATTAAACTCAACATCTGATGATGAGTTGAAATTTGATCTAAACTCTATTTTGAGTTAAACACTACTTTTGCATGATTTTTGTAAGTTAATTATCTCCGATTTCCTGATAACTCAAAAAATCAACTTGAGTTTATCAAGAGTGATTTATGGCTTTTCTCCTGCATCCTCAAGCCCTAGGTTTCTATAAAATCAAGGCTCAACTCTTCATAATTATCAACACTCAAATTTGCACAATTACTTTGGCGAGTTGGTGATTGAAGGATTAAGCACTTGCGACAGGCGATTTGTGAGATCTTTCATAGTTGATCATAGTTTTTGCATAGTTTCATATCATAGTTTTCATATTCATTCATAGCATTCTTAGATTAAATCTGCATTCAATTTCATTCATATAGCTTAGATTCATACAGTTTCTCATATTATTGCATAGAAAATAAAAAAATATAGAATAATCTGCATTCATATAGTCTTTCATATTTTGCATCCAAATCCTTCATTTAGGTGTTGCATTGTCACCGATCTCGATTCTAGTATGAGAACATGATACTCGCACCTACTAGAAGGCAGTAAATCGCCTCGTTAGCTTAGTTTCAATTATTTGTAAGATTTTGATTTTGGCTAACCTCTAATGTTTTACTGAAGTGTTGTGTCTATAGCTAGGTACAAAATTCACACACACACTAATATACTCCAATCTGATTTCTTTTTCTGCAACCTTCTCTCTCACAACATGACACTTTATTGTAATATGTTTGGTCTTTGAATGTAATATTGGATTCTTTGACATGTGATAATTGTACTTGCATTATCACAATGTATAATAATAGGGTCAATGAATCCAATGCCAATAGCCATCAACATCTTCTTCATCCAAGTGATTTGATTACAATTATTTGTTGCTGCAACATATTTTTCTTATGTTGTACTCTATGATATACAATTTTATTTCTTGCTCAACTAGGAGACTAATCTTCCTCCCAAGAAGAATTTTCCACCATTTGTACTCTTTTTTTCATCAACATTTCCTCCCTAATTTGCATTAGTGTATGCACATAATGTAAAATAATGTGATCTTTCATACCATAACCCATATTCTGATGTACCCTTCAAGTATCTGAAAATCCTATTTACTGTTGCAACATGTGTGTCTTTAGGTTCTGTTTGAAATCTAGCTACAATCCCAACTGGATTAGCTATGTCAAGTCTTGTGTGATTTAAGTATTGTAGTCCTCCAATCATAGATTTGTATCTTGTTTTTGTTGCATTCAGTGATTCATCCTTACTTGATAACTTACATCTAGTTACCATAGGGGTTCCAATTGGTTTACAATTCTCTATTCCAAATTTTGTCAACAAGTTCTTAAAATAATTTGTTTGTGATATAAAAATGCCATCCTTGTTTTGTATAATCTATAATCCCATAAATTATTTTATCTCACCAATCATGCTCATTTAAAATTCATCTTTCATTTAATCTAAAAATTTCTTACTTGTTTCATCATTACCACCAAAGATATTATCATCAACAAATAATTCAACAATCAGTAATCCATCGTCATTTTTCCTTAAGTACATATTAGTGTCTGCATTACCTTTCTTGAATCCCAAACTAATTAATTGTTTGTCTAACCTTGCATACCAAGCTCTACGAGCCTACTTTAATCCATACAATGCATTTTTAAATTTGCAAACTATATCCTTGTCTTTTGTTAAAGAAAAACCATCAGGTTGTTCAATGTAGACTTCCTCTTCAAGTTCTCCATTAAGAAAAGCTAATTTTACATCCATATGATATACCTTGAAATTTTCACTACAAGAATATGCCAAAAACATTCTCACTGCTTCAAGTCTAGCTGCAGGTGCAAAGGTTTCTTCAAAATCAATACCTTCTTGTTGTGAGTATCCTTTGCATAACAATATTGCTTTGTTTCTTACCACTTCACCTTGCTCATTAATTTTGTTCTTGAAAACCCATTTTGTGCCAATAGTATTCTTGTCTTTAGGTCTAGGGGCCAATTCCCAAGTCTTGTTCTTTTCAATCTGCTTAAGTTCTTCTTTCATTGCTTTCATCCAATGTTTATCTTTGCATGCTTCATTTGCAGTCTTTGGCTCAACTTGAGATATTAAACATAGTTCTTCATTTATCTTGTTCCTTGTCATAACTCCTTTGATTGAACTTCTAATGATTTGATTTGTAGGGTGATTTCTTGTAACATATTTAGGTGTTCCTGGCTCAGCTCTGACTTCTTCTCTAGGTTTTGATTCAGGTTCAACTCTCGGTTCCAATCTAAACTCTTCAATATGCAAATCATTGTCAGTTTCATTAAATAATTCATGTTCATCATTCTGATTAATGTTAGTCCTTTGTCTTTTATCTTCATCAGAATCATAATCAAGAATTCTCTCCTAAATTTTGAACTTTTCATCAACTTTCACATTAGTACTCTCAACAATAGTCCTCAATCTTTGATTAAGATATCTATATGCTTTACTTTTCAATGAATAACCAAGAAAAATTCTTTCATCACTTCTAGCATCAGAATTTCCAATATCGTCATCTCTTTTGATATAACATGTACTTCCAAAGATTCTAAAATATTTCACAGTAGGTGTATGTCCAAACCAAAGTTGATAAGATGTCTTACCAGTACCTTGTCTAATCTAAACTCCATTTATTGTGTACAATAAAATGTTCACCGCTTCTCTCCAAAAGATATGTGATACATTACCTTCAATCATCATAGCTCTAGCTACCTCATTGATTGATCTATTTCTCCTTTCTGCTATACCATTTTGCTATAGTATCCTAGGTGCTAAAATTTGTCTCTTAATTCCATTGTCTTCACAAAATATATTAAACTCATTTGAAATAAACTCTCCTCCTCCATTAGATCTCAAAAATTTAATATCTAAGTCAGGTTCATTCTCAACTCTATTCTTCAATAACTTCAACTTCTCAAATGCTTTAGATTTTTATTTAAGAAATGCAACCCACATCATTCTTGTAAAATTATCAATAAAAAGTATGAAATACCTTTCACCATAGAATCATTTTGTCCTTGTAGGTCCACACAAGTCTATGTGCACAATCTCCAACTTGACTGGTGTTGTAAACATTTTTCTCAGAAATAAATTCTTCCACTGTTTACCCATAACACATTCCTTGCAAACCATGTTAGTAGGCTTCACAATCTTAGGCACGTCTCTAATTGTATTTGATGAGCTGATCTTCACAATGTTATCAAAGTTGATATGACAAAATCTCTTAAATGCCATAGCCAATTGTCATCCACTTTAACAATCAAACATGTCATTTCAGTAGGAGACAACTGAAATACATTATCTTTTGTCTTTATACCTGTTCCAATTAGTTTGTCATCATTGTCTTTAATAATACAAGTCTTCTCGATGAAATATAATCTATATCCTTTGTCCATAAGCTATCCAACACTCAAAAGATTATGTTTCAATCCATCAATAAAATAGACATCTTTAGTGTTAGTTTTTCCATCAAGTGTAATAGATCCTTTTCGCTTAATCTAACATGGTGCATTATTTACAACTCTAGAACTATTCCTCCATCATATCTATCAAGTTCAAAAAATTTATCCACATCTCCAGTCATATGATGAGAACATCCACTATCAATAATCCAATTAGAATTTTTCTATTCTATATGTGAAACTAAAGCTTTTTCTTCTCTTAATTCTTCTTCATCAAAATTTTCATCTTTAATAGCATCAAATCTTATTTCATATTTATTTTCATCATCACTTTCTAAATTTTTTACATCTTTAAATGCAATTTCTCCTTCTTTATCAACATAACAACAATTTTCAGCCTTAGGTTTATAAGGTTTTCTATATCTGATCTTCTTTTCTCTCTTAGGATATTTAGATGAAAAATGACCAAATTATTTGCATGTCCAATAAGAAAAATCTTTCTTACTTTTAGGTTCTCTCCTTGCAATCAATGTCATTGCATCATAAAAATTTCTTTCTTCTCCTTACTTAGCTGCCCAATCTCTAGCATAATCTCCATTGGTACTTGCACTTCTTGTCAACATAGGTGTTTCCTTTTGTACGTTAAAAGATATTTCTACTCTAGGTGTTCCTTCCTTTTGTTTCTGCCATTTCTCATGTGCTTGCAACTTTCCAAGTAGCAATTATTTTGTAAAATCAGGTGTAATCATTTCTTCAATAATATGTTCTTTGTATTCAAAGGCCGGTGGTAGATATTTCATTATCTTCCATATGACTTCATTATCTGATTTCCTTCTACCACGACTCTTAATTCCTACAACAATCTCAGTAATCCTACTAAAGTAACCTCTATAGTTTCATCTTCCCGCATCTTAGCACTTTCAAACATACTAATATAGTTCTGCAATTTAGCTTTTTCAAAGTTTCATCTCCTTCAAAAAGATTTTCCAATTTAGTCCAAATCTCACTAGCAAGTCTTAGATATTTTACCTCAGCGTATTTTGTATCTGGAAGAGTTGGTAAAATAGCCTCTCTAGCAATCATATTGTACATGTATTGGCTATTTTCTTCATCTGTACATGAATCAAGTTTGTCTTCTTCTACAATAGTCTTCTTTATCTTGATAGCCAACTAGTAATCAATTCCCATGCATAGCAAATGTGTCTTCATTCTTTCTTTCCAATTTTCAAAATTTACTCCATCAAACTTCAGACTTTCTTTCCTAAAAAATGTAATAGCCATGGATCTCCTTAAGCTGTTAAACTTTTCTTTCAAGGACCTTAGTGCTTCTTCACATACTATTGCTTCCATAGTTGAGGACACTTCATATATTGTTGCTACTTCTGAGTTCAGTGATTCTTCGTTGACAACTTCCAGTGGTTCAACACATTATAATTTTCACTATCTTCCATATATAGCTCATTGGAACACATTTCTACTAGACATTTCATTTTGTTTAGTGTCCCACAATGCAAACTTGGAGGACACCATTGAGGACATTCATATCCTCTTTCCTAATAGCTCCTATGAAGTTGTTTCTCCTTCTTTTGATGTCATGGAAACGTTTTAGATCTCTCTCTCTCTCTCTCTCTCTCTCTCGATAATGAAACTCAATTATGTTCTTCATTCAAAATTTTTGTTTTAGTTGTCTAGGTCCTTACAAACAAATGCATTATTGACATGAAGCTATCACTTATCCATTGTAACCTTCATTGCACTAATAACATCATTTTCAAAAAACCAAAAACTATTTTCCCAATTGACCTTCCACAAATCTTCAGCATATCTATTGCACACCAAAGTGCAATTACTAGACCGAAGAAAAACTTTACCAAAATTCAAACTTCAAATTAATTGTGATATTATTAGTACTTGGCGTAGGCTAAGCAAATACTATTGCATCATTTTATGGATTGTTAAGCTTAATGAGTGATTAAAACTAATTGCATGAACCAATAGCATTTTAACATATTTTATATTCTATTATAAATTTTATGTTTTTCACAATACAAATGCAATATTTTTAACTTTATAAATTTTTAACATTATTTCTTGAACATATGATTGGTCCATTCAGAAAATAAATCCGCTAATATTGTGTGCCTGTGAAATAATAGTAAAATATGGTAAAAACTTTATTTAAAAAAAAATACTTTGTTAGGTTCTTATGAAATTTTTATTTCATATTTATTATATATCAATAAATTTAAATTAAAAATTATATTTTATAGATTTATTTTAGTTTATACTATTTATTTTTATTAAATATTACAATTTAAATAAAAAATTATGATATTATAATATATATTAATTTTTATTTAAATTAAAATATATTAAATTAATATTGAAATTTATTATCATAATTTTATTTCAAAAAAAATAATTATAAAATTAATAGTACAAACTAAAATATTAAATTTTTTAACTATGTGAGATATAATATTTATATTAAAATATTTTGAATATATGTTAAGTATTGATTAAAAATAATCATCATAATATATACTAATTTAATATTAAATAGAATTATACTTTATAAAATATAACAAATTTATTAAAATTCTTATTATATATTTGACATTATAATTACACTTATTACTTAATTAAAAGATAACTACCCACTATGTGGCACTTAATCCCAATAGCAATACCACAATTTAACTAGATGTGGAAAAAAACTCCACTTATCAGTCAGGTTAATTACCAATAAAATGATTTGACCTTTATGTTTACTTAAAAAACGAAAAAATAAATTCAAAGTTCTTACCTGACTTCGAGTGCTATGACGAAATTAAAGGAGCTCTGCTGTTTGTTGAAGTAAATGAGTGGAGTAGGTCGTTACGTTTATAATTGTATATAAAATCCGAAGTCTGTACTAAAATCCCAAATTTGCATAATTATCGAAAGAAAGAAGAAACATTGAAATAAATAAGGGAGGGTTTTAATTATTTCGGCCATGGCGACTCACCGACTTTTCACGTTGTTACTCATCTCCCTTCTGTTTGGTAAGATGATTTCATTTATGCAAAGCGATCTGGTTTTCCACGTTAATCAAATTTAATTTTGCCATCGTTGAGAATCATTGTTTTAAAATTTAGAATTTGATTTTTGTAAGATTTGTAAATTGTTGAAGCAACTTCCTGAAGAATATTGGCTGATTTCATGAGGTGGAACAGAGTCTTTATAACAGTTACGAAATGATTCTTTGCTGAGAAAGAATAAACAATCAACAAATGGTTCTTTAATGTTATTTTATAAGTTATTTTTTATTTGGGTTTTATGTAGTAGCGAATTTTTTCGGTACAAATTCTTCCAGCAAGTAAATTGCTTTCTCTAGAAATGCAAGTTAGTCTTACAATGATTGATTTAACTATGCTAATGAGACGAGCTGAAGTAGTAAATTATTGCGGTTTTAATAGTTGAATTTTTTTATTCTGAAGACATTATAGATGAACATGTATAATTGTTGAAGTTTAATCAAATCCACTTGCAAGTTCTTGTGTAAGTCTTCCTTAATCTGGACCGAAAATTATACTACTTTCTCTAGAAATGCAAGTAAGTCTCACAATGATTGATTTAACTATGCTAATGGGGCGAGCTGAAGTAGTAAATTATTGCGGTTTTAATAGTTGAAATTTGTATTCTGAAGACATATTATAGATGAACATTTATAATTGTTGAAGTTTAATCAAATCTACTTGCAAGTTCTCAGTGTAAGTCTTCATTAATCTGGACCGAAAATTATACTTTTTAGTGGATATCCATCAAGAGACGTAGTAACTAAAAATGAAAGAGTTCGGAAGATACTCTAAGCAGTGGGTCAGGCGGTGCACAGTAATTTCAGGAGTAGTTGGCAGTCACAATAGTACTAAAAAACTTTAGGCTCTGGTTCCAATTGTTTGGAGATAAATATATTACTATCAGTTTTTATCTGACAAACATTTAATTAAACTGTATTTTGTAGAAGCTGCCAAAGCTACCAGAATTGGGTCATTCCAAGTCTAACAGTTGTAATACTCACTTGTACTAAGAAGGTCTATCTAACACGTGTAATGAAAAACTAAGCTTTATAAAGCAATCCGAAAGATGAAAGCGCAACGATGACGGTTTAAGAAAGCGTTTTGGTTTGGTCCGATGATGACCTGCAATGATGGTTAATGTATAAAAGAGAAACGAGTGTAATGAATTTAATAATGCAATGGTTTGCTTATCCAGGAACACATGATTAATGTCTAGACATAGAAATGAATCACATCTAGGGTGGAGGTGACAAAAGGCAATGTCTAGGAGAAGGGTATGCTTAATTGGCAGGTAAGCAGGCTGATTGTCTTTGATATGATGCTGGAATATATCCCCTTTAATGAGCCTTGCTGAAGCTGTTAAATTAAGTCTTTAAGCTGAAAGTTTGTGCTTAATATTTGTGAATAATGCAAGAGAAACACATGTGATGATTAGTTGGTCATTGCGGTAATGTATATTGCTCTTATATGTACCTGTTCCAAATTTGGTAAGCTGGATCCAAAAGGCTGTTGTGTTTGGAAACTCCTGAAAGCATCAGATTCATAAGGGTCTTAAAAAAAGGATGAATCCTTACTGTCAAAGGGCTATTCAGGCTAATGTGACAAATTTGGCACATGCCTAATTCATTGCAAAGGGACCTATGGGTCAAATGGTTGGATTAGGTGCTGGTTGCTTACTTCAATGATCCCTATACAGCCGAGTCATTGGTAATGGGTGGACGAAGACCTAAGAAAGACACCTAATGCACTTATGGCATTGGGGATGGAATCAGCTAAATGTGGTCCAACTTGAGTTTACCCCAATTTTAATGATAATCAATATGGAAGTTCAAGGTGTCTTTGTAATTGTGACCATATTTATCTGTTACATCATCAAATATTTTTAATCTGTGGGAAATGCACTGTCTAGCTTAGATGGTTATTAGTCTTAGAAGCCACTTTGGATGGGTTTATATTCCGCCAAATTCACTTTGGAGTTGTATCCAGTTTCATCCTTGTGTGGCTCACCGCTAACTATGTTAATATAGCAGCTTCAATAAGAGAATATAACTTATGGGTCTTGAACCTGGGTTACCATTGTGGAAATTATTCTGTCTTGCCAATGGACAATGGCTTGGAGGATTATCATTGTCGAATATGATGGTACACGGAGGAATATATTTTTGTTTGCCTTGAGTAATACTTTATGTTTGAGGTATTGCATCACTGACTCTACACTCTCTGTTTCCTTTGTATTTATTGTCTTCCTAGAATCCTATCTGAATTTCTTTTCCCTCATTTTGTTTATCTGCATCGTCTCCTTTCCTGCCATCATTGTCCCTTGTTTGAGTTGTGGGTGACAGCCAGGAGTACGGACAAGCCAGCATATCAACCTTATGCTTTGGTTCTCAAAAGTGGTACTAAGGCTTTAAATAGACCTTACTAGCATTTTGAGGCATTGATCCTAGGGAGATCTTGAACCAAGCATTTAATCGTTATAAGAGTTCTAGGCCCGATGTTTTATGTTCAGGGCAGAATTTGAGGTAGTAGAATCATAAAAGTAATCGATGGTAGCCTCCATCAATTTTCATGCTTCTTTGATTTGGGAATGGCTCTTGATATTGATGCATGTTTGAATTTTATGGAAGTTCATTTTTGATGGCAATCAGAGAAGAGCGATTATTCCTTTTGAACAAAACATGGATACATTGTGAGTTGAAATTTGATAATAATAGCATCTCTTAGATTGTATTTGAAACATTTGTAACACCACCATTTGAAGAGGACTATACAAATTACATCAACCCAATTGTAGATAAAGATGTCAGATGGAGAGTTGATGCTTTAGAAGGTGAAAATTCTAAAGCATGAGTATATTGATGCTAGTTAGCATACATTTATTTGTGTTCCATGGAGATGTTTATCCTCTCTCTCCGAGAGATTTTTGGGTATGGCAAGATAGTAGGCAATATTCCCAAAGTTTTCAAAGTACCACACAGGGAAATTTGGTATTGCCAATAGAGGGCGTGTAGACATCACCTATTTGAAGTGCTCAAAACACTCCTATCCTGAATCAAACCATTTAAAAGCTCCTTCTTTATCAACTCTGTGAGTGGAGTTGCAGTCTATGAAAAACTCTTAACAAATCTCTTGTAGAAACTACACACACCAAATAATCCTTTAAGTTGAGTGTGATTCGTAGGTCTAGGCTAGTCAACAATAGCCTTGATCTTCTCTTGATCAACTCTCACTCCCCCTGCACTGGCAATATGACTAAGGTGGAGAAGCTTTGTCATGTAGAAATCACATTTGAACTCCTTAGCATATAGGAATTCGCTCTCCAATACGCTCAAGACGGAGACTCCTCAAGATGCCTCATATTCTCTTCCCATGTCTTGCTAAAAATTAGGATATCATCAAAAAATATCAAAACTATTTTCTAGATATCTGATTCATGAAACTTTGGAAAGTAGTTGGTGTTTTTGTCAAACCAAAGGGCATCACCAAAAACTCAGTGTCCAAAGTGGCATCTGAACATTGTCTTCTCTATGTGTAATGTCCCGTACGCCCTATGACACTTCCCCGAACGGTCAATACCACCATGCACAGATAACACAAACCACCTCCGTACGGCCAACATAGGCCCTTCATTGTACGACCTTCCTTTCATTGTATGCAAACAAGGCACACCTTCGGACGCGGACATGACACACTTGCAGACGCACAAAAGGCACACCTCTAGACACAGACACGACACGCTTGTGGACAAGACACACCTCCAGATGCGAGCACAAATGCAGATGCGGATAAGGCACATGGAGGTGGGCGCAGACATGGGCACAGATGCACACGACATGGATGTGACCACGAGTGCTGACAAACACGAGCATAGACGGACATGGAAATAGACACAAATGAACACGAATGCGAAGGTAGAGGCATATGCGGACGCGGACATGGGCACGGGCACAGATGTAGACATGGGCACGGGCACGAACGCGGACACAGACACAGGCACGGGCATGAACATGGACATGGTCATAGACGTGGACACGAATACGGGCACATGCATGGATGCAGACACAAGCACGGACGCGAACACGGACACGGACGCAGACACGGGTGTGGAAGCTCCTCTTAGGTCCTCTCAGGTCCCCTGAGCTTCCTACTCTCATACGCAATTGGGTGCTTGTCTTGCATAAGCACCGCTCCAACGCCCTCGCCAGATGCATCACAATGAAGCTCAAATGGTTTACTGAAATCTGGTAGTGCTAACACTGGACAAGAAGTCATCAACTCCTTGAATTTATCAAAACACTCTTGTGCGTTAGGAGTCCACAAGAAAGCCCCCTTCCTCATCAAATCCGTCAAGGGTGCTGCATGCCTGGAATATCCACTAACAAATCTCCTGTAGAACCCACACAACCCCAAAAATCCTCTCAACTGTGTCAGGTTTACTGGAGGAGGCCACTCGACAATAGCATGAATCTTTTCAGGATCCATGCGTACTCCCTATGCACTGATAATGTGACCCAGATATAATAACTCTGATAATCCCAAATCACATTTAGACTCCTTTACATATAAGGATTCCCTGCTCAAAATGCTCAACACAGTGTCTAAGTGTCGCACATGCTCATCCCATGTCCTACTATACACCAAGATGTCATCAAAGAAGACTAACACAAATTTCCTCAACTGAGGCTGAAAAACCCTGTTCATTGTGGACTGAAAAGTAGCTGGAGCATTAGTTAGCCCAAATGGCATAACTACAAACTCAAAATGGCCACAATGACAACGAAAGGCCGTCTTCTCTATATCCCGCTCTTTGACTCTAATCTGATGATAGCCTGATCTCAAATCAATTTTGGAGAAGAAGCATGCTCTGTGTAACTCATCTAATAACTCATCAATCCGTGGTATGGGGTACCTGTTTTTGATAGTCTTCCTGTTCAAGACCCCGTAATCTATGCACATCCTAAGAGTACCATCCTTCTTCACCAAAACCACAGAAGAAGCAAAAGGAGACTTACTTGGTCTAATGTGCCCCATAGCAAGTAGTTCCTTGATGGTTTTCTCAATCTCATCCTTCAATCTCTTTGGATGTTTGTAGGGTGTGAACATGATGGGTTTAGCACCCTCCTCTAATTCAATAATATGTTCAATATCTCTATCTGGAGGACTACTTGGTGGTATGTCACTGAAAACCTTGTAGTGCTTGATTCTCAGTTCCTGTATGTCCGGATGGTATTGGGATGCTTGCTGCCCCTGTGATGGCATCAATGTGCAACGGGCTGCCCACTCAACCTGGTCATGACGCAACAAGCTCTCCATGCGCTTGCAAGACATCATCCTAAACTCACTATCTCGGATGGTCGTAAGAATGTGGGTTTTACCATTAATCTGAAATTTCATCACCATTTCCCTCAAATTGAGAGTGAACTCTCCAATATCATGTAGCCAAGTCATGCCAAGAACTAAATCCGTGTCACACATGTTAACCACATAGAATTCGGCCTTGAATTCAAAGTTATTAATTTTCAATGGCAAACCTGTAATCTTTTTATCACATTTGAGGACATATCCATCCGCCACCCTCACTCTCAAGCCCTCAAACTGCTCAGTTTGGATCCCGCGTCTCTCAACCAACGTAGAATCAATGAAATTGTGTGTGGCACCAGTATCTAGCAATGTGATAACTCGCTGTCCAGCTAACACTCCTCTCATCCGAAATGATCCCTCCTGCTACACACTAGTGAGATGGGCTTCCTTAAGCCTACCTTCAACCTTCTCTTCATGGGTAGACATTTGCTTGAGCTTTTCATCATCTAAACTTTCCTTTTTTTCATTGGATTCCTCATTTTCAGTTTGCTGGTCCTAATTTTCAGAACTGGAATCCTCATAGTAAGCCCACATAACCCTGTTTGCTCTCCCCTTTGGTCTCAAAGGCTCTAATTGCTGAAGCTGTTTTGTCTCAATATTTGTTTTGAAAGTTTATAATTTTTTGTGGTTTTCACAAGTTTTAGAGCAAAAAGCAGATATACCATAATCTGAAATTCTGAAACAATTTGAAATACTGCTGCAACTTCTATTTATTTTCTAATGAAATACAAGTAAAATCCAAACAATCTTCTATTGGAAAAATATCACCAAAGGCAACTATGAACTACATAAAAAAACCTGTAATAAGATTGTCATGTGCTGCTATAATTATTTATTTGCTGAAGTAGTAAATGCTGAAGATGTCGTTCTGTCTCTTATACCCACGTTTCAGCCTCTATATGATATAATCTGTCTTTGTCAATCCCCAACTGCCAGCCGATATTATCTTTCCACAACTGCGAGTAAAACCCTCTGCTGAAGCACAATAAGAATCTCTGGATGAGACCCTCTCCACAATACCAGATTCCCCAGGTATTTCACTGTCTCAAATGACGAACACAGAAGAAAACTACGTTTCTCCAATGGTGAAATGCTGAAAAACCTTGTCTAGAGCTCAGAGCAAAAAGCAATAATCAATAACAATAACAATGGATCTTCTTTCCCCAACAAGCATAAATAGGCTTTCCAACCCTAATTCACAATTCTTTGAAAAGCTGCTATTTCTTTCTTCAAGGCATTAAAAATATAATCATTAAATAAATTTAATGATTTAGACTTAGGAAAACATGCCAATAAATTAATACATTAATTTGGCCCCCTTCATGATATTAAGACCCATCACTTAAGTGATTTAATATAAAGTCAATTTACAACTTAATATTAAATCCTTTGCCATTTAATTAATATATAATCACCGAAAACTGAATAACTCTCTCAAAAATGCGAATCTGGCTTAACCGTCTGGAACTGGAGTTGGCATAATAATTTCCCATGTGATCAAATAATATTTCTAAAAATAGCAGGGGTCCATCTCTATGACTCTAAAAGTTGCTAAAAATAGCAAAACTCAAACAAATAGAGTCTGAAACCTTTCCATACCAAATCAAGGGTGTTGAGCTCTACAAAAGTCGAACCATCAGATAAACATCTCCTCTGTGCACAAATTGACCCTCTATTCGTCTCTACTAGCCTATGAGGGTCCAATGATAGGCTAATCAATAGCTAGAATGATGTCTCTAGCTAGAAGGGGACATCACATTGTGCACCCTTGGGAGTTTTCTGACGGGTATTTATGCCCGGCATGTAGGATGAATTTGGTATGTTGAGATTTGATATTTTATTTGTATTTGCGAATTCCTGTTGGGATTCTGCTGTTTGCCATTTCGGAGGTGAAAGATCCTCCCTATTTGGTTTGTTGTAGTTTTGGTGGGATTCAACCCTTACCCTATTCTGTTTGTTCTCTTGTTGGTTCTGGCAAATCTAGAATGCTTTATAATCATACTGTTATTTCCATTTGCAAATACTAGTTCCCATACTGTGTCGAGCATTGAAATTCATTTGCAAAACAACTTGGTTCGGAAACCGGGAGTAAAAGGATTTGTGTATTTGGACGCTTCCCAATGAAACCAATATGATATTAATTCATGCAGATCAAAAAAATTCTTTATTCGATCATGATAATTAATAGTGAGGTGGTAAACTGATATATCTCATTGTTGATTCTTTATTTGACGATGCTATAATTTCAACACTTGCACTTTCTGTTTCCAAAGTCTTCACAAATTTAATTCTGTTCCATGTTTATAGTACAAACAGAAACACATCATTTTCCTAATTAAACTTCAACTTCAATAATTCATAAGATAAACTTAAGGTTTTGATTGCCTTTGGTTTATTGGAGTGTAGTGTAGGAAGTTGAGCTCTCAGGGGATAGCTATCCTTTGTAGTAGTTGGCTTTGCCCACTCTACAATAAGGGTCTGCAAAACTTTGCACGAACAATAAAAATGCTAACTAAAAGTTCTAGGCTAAGAATAGTTTGCACATAATGACAGTTGGAGATATAATTTTGGTCCGATAAATACAATGTAAAATAAAAAATAGATTTTTCATTAGATAATTACAATTGGAATAAATCTTCTAGAAAATGATCCAAAATATCACATATCCTCAAATAAGAGATCTGAAAGGAGCAGTATAGAAACCTCTAAAAGCTCATGCAACTAAATGTAGCTACTTGGCAACCCCACCCAATGGTCCTAGCAATAGTTACAAGACTCAAACGAGGTTCAAACTGCACGAGCTAATTTTTGACTTAGGCTCAAACTTGGTGCTCAAACTCTGCAAAGACTTGGCAAATATAAAATACCATAAAAGATAAATGTTTTTAAGGATTTAAAGATTTTATCATGTACCCTTCAATAAATTCTTTTAAGTACACAATAAACTGATTAAATATAAGCTACTTTGACTACATACACAACTATACATCACTTACATTACTATAAAAGTCGATTTTAGCTGAGGGAAAAGTGTTTTTTTAAATATCTGTTTTCCATATTTCTTACCTCAACAAATTATAAACTTTTTCTTGGTCATTACACTGTTAATATATTCGTGTTTTGGTTTCTTCGGTGAGGTCAAATGGCAAACATGATTGGGTTTGGAAGCAAACAATTCAATCATGCCTATGTAAAGGATCCAGAGCTAGGTGACCTTTGCCCCCTTACAATTATTCCATACAAAGACAATGGGGGTTGGGCCCCAATACTAGGGAAGTGCCCATAGTCCTCAAGTGCTAGAAGAAATCCTTGAGAAATTAAATGAATGCAAAATGTATACAGAGAGTGCCCAAGCTAGAGCTAATTGCATTGACATCAATCTTGGATCCTCTTATCCTATGTGATTGAAGTTAAATTATAATTAGGATTTATGCTCAATTGAACATTCTATACAAAGAAAAGTACAAAACTATCCACATGGTATTCTGAACCAGTCTATATCATAAAAAATAAGCTAAGCTAACATATATGCTAGAATTATCACCCCATGCAACTCTTAAATAAAGCCTTGGCAAGCTATGATAAGATTCATCTACCTTGTTGATTAGTCTGTAATGTTAGATGGATTTTGATCAAATCCTGTAAATAAAACAGTAGAATGGGGGCAGTTAAAGTTTATCATTGTATTTGTCACAGGAAAATGTTCCAACTTCTATGCATTTGATAATTCGGAATAATTTAATATGACTGCCTATATCATTTTACTTTCAATGGACAAAAATATTATCTTTGGATCTTGGTACTTAATGGTCCAGAGAGTCTGTAAACTCCGATCTTCTTGTATTACATCTGAGCTAACTTTTGCATGTATAGTTGGCATTTGGCAGGTAGCATCATCTAGTGAAGTAGAAGGGTCTGATGTCATAGATGATGGAGGGGAGCTTGGGATTGTTGGAGATGGTGTCCAAGACTTTGGGGATCCAGTCCTTGGAACAGCGCCTGGAGTAGTTACAGTTTGTTTTTTCCCAAAGAGCTCTGATAAATGTACCCTCATGAATGGATCTTTCTGGACACAATGCTTTTTTCCAATATTTCATTTGAATTTGAATTAATATATGTACTTTATGCTCATAAAACTTATATTTTGTATCATTGTTACTTATAAAAAATCCTGAGATCCAAGTGTGTCTTGCAGCAATTCCGGCAGGAGAAGAAACAGAGTTACTTGTTGGTGTAAATAATGATGGTAAGCTGGCCTTACAAATGGTGGTTGTATGGATTTAACTTTTCTTTCTTAACTGATCAACACATATTCCTTTTTTGTTTACTATGTTTATGTTGCTTGCTCAAGTTTTTTATTTTACTTGTTTTCTCCTCGTGGTCGAGATTAATAATTTACCTGTCTGACATTTTTTTTCCTAAATCCCTTCATATATTTTTTAAAATTCACATAGAAGGAAATGTCTTTGCAATCATGTTAGGCATGTGAATATTTCTTTGCATACTTTAGATGCCTGCTCAGCTAGCTTGATTGCAGTCTCTTTTTAGTTTTTGTTTTTTTCTTTGTATTTGTGGAAATATCAAATCTATCTTTTCTTTTGTTAAAAAATACAGGTGAAGCACCATTAAAGGTGCATTCCATAAAAGCTAGCATTCATTGGCCATTTGATCACAAGCTATTCGTTCAGAACCTTACAGTAAAGGTAAATTCCTGTTATTGTGAACTACATTATTTTTCCTATCACATCTTACTATATTTTCTATCCATGAATTCTGTCTTACAATTTTTCGTTTGTAGTTTTATTTGTAGATTCTTCATAGAAATATGTGTTTCTGTGCAGATTACAATCCTTGTTATCACATTTCCATTGCATCTTTATGAAAACAATTGATATTTTTTGTTTCACTTTTAAGTTTTAACCAGTATTATTTAATGATGCACTCTAAGGGTGGGAAACATATTTCACCATTCGTACAGGGATGTGGACATAGAGATGCATCAAAGTGTAAGCACTTGTGATCTAGGAAAAAGTATTACTTGTGGAATATTTCCTGATGAAGCTAGGTGCTTGATAAGTAGAGTGAGCTAAGTAATTTTGTCTCTTGTCATTTGAGGCAGATCTATTCATTGTAGGTGCTTGATAAGTAGAGTTAGCTAAGTATTTTTGTCTTTTGTCATTTAAGGCAGATCTATTCATTGTAGATGCATGATATCAATGGATTATCATATTATTTTATTAGGCATACACTTTAATATTACGAGGCTGACCTGCTTTGTTATATCAACTGATTGCGTAGAGTGAAAGATGCTCTTCCCATGGCCAGGCCTACGAGGCTATATAACCCAATTTGTCACTTCCTTTCTAGGATATTTTAGTCCTATGAATGGATTTTTCACACTAGGCATTGTTAGTTTGATGATGTGTAAAGCCACGGATGAGAGGGACTGCTTTATCCTTGTCTAAGACCCCCTTCCATTTTAACACCCTGTAGATACTATTATCATCTCCTTTGGCATAAGAAACGCAAATTTAAAGCTTGAAGAAGAACAAGCTCCTTATTGCCCTCCATTACTCCCCTAAGATCTTTTAGTGTACCCTTGTCTAAAGGAACTCCCTCATTCCTCATATCACCTTGTTTGCTTAGGTCTCCTATGCATTCAAGTTTATGATATACTTGATCAGCCATCTACGAGAATCCCCTCTCATGCACCAATGGCCTGTATGCCCATTACATCCCCCTAGCCTCCACCCCCATCACCCTTAATAACTTATTTTCTATAAGCCATGTCTAAAGAGCTACTTTGATGCTTTACTCCAGCAAAGTGGTTGATTGTGATGAGCTCCATGATAAGTTTCAAATATGTTGTGGATTTACTTGCTTATCCCATTGCACAGCTATGCAATGAGCTTGTCTACTTTTGGTTCCCCTCTACTTAGTCACAATATATTATTTGCTCTCTTTCACAAAGTTTGGGTTTGCTCCAATCCAACTAATAATAGGACAATCATGATTGGGCACACTTTAATGAAGTTGTATGCCATATTATTGGATATGTTGCTTTGCGAGGTGTTGGAGGACATGAATTGAGGTCTAGGGGTTAGGTTTGAAATAGGAGGGATTTTTAAACTATTGAATGCATTTTCATGTTTTGTGTTGTCATTGAAAAGGCTTGTCATTGGTGCTCTAAAATCTTTTGTTGTTGTTTGGACTTAAAGTAGGCCTTTGCTTCCATCTAGTCATATTTGTTGTTCCAAAAATTGGAGAATATGGTATTTTTGATACTTTAGTAGTGCCATCATGAGGCTCTAAAAGACAATTATTGGATGTTTTAAGATTCCTCACGACCTTTTCTGAATTTGTTTACATTACTATTGGAGCTAAGCAAGTTCTTCTGTCATTGTCCTCTTTGGTATTTACATTGATGAGCTTGAGGATTTCCTTAGACAATGTACCCATGCAAATGGTGATTGTTTGCTTCACCAATTTGTGATTGCTACTTCACTCTTTGTTGATGATGTGGTCCTCTCTCATTCTCTTGACAACTTGTAAAGATATGTAATGACACCACAAATAATTTTGGAAAATAAATTTTGATTTGAGTTTTTTAACAAGATCTGTAAAAACCCCAATTTCTTCACCATTTACACAATAATATTGACAATCGAGTCTTAATAAATGGTGCCGACAAAGAAAGGTAAATCCCAAAACTTCTTATATCAATGAAATCTGAAATACACCAAAAATACACTGCAGCACTAGTATAAACAACAGCTGCAACAATGATTTTTAATGGGGCAGCCAAGGGGAACCCAGGGCCTATTGGAAGTGGGCGAGTGTTGAGAGATGACAATGGCAGGTTCGTTTTGGTGGTGGCACTCCCTTTGGGAATGCAAACAAACCACTTTGCTGAAGAAAATGTTGCCTACATTTGTTTGAAAATGGATCATTCTCAAGGGTTCAAGAAAGTTTGGATAGAGTGCAATTCATTAAATATCATCGATTTCTTTAAGCGGACTCAAATCCCCAGTTGGACCATTTAGAGTTTGATTCTTGATAGTATATCTATTATTGACTCCTCTGAGGAGTGTCACATTACTCATATTACTTGGAGGGTAATTCAATGGCAGATATCTTTGCTAACCTTGGGGTCTCTTTAGGATCTAGTCAAAGGTGGGGTCCTAATGATCCCCTTCCCCTTGATGTTAAAATCATTATTAGCCATGACATTCTTAAATGTTAAGTTGGCGATCCCTTACTTCTTCATTATTAATCCCTGTCTTGTTGTGATCATTTTCTCACGGATTTTGGGTTGGGTTTTGAACCTTTATTTGGTTTGCTTGACTGCCCCTTATTTCATTGAGGTCTGTTCTGTTTTTTGTGGTCCTCCCTGGGTTGTGCTTGGCTTATGTTCTTGGCATTACAAGACTATGGGAGGCAATAGAAGCCAGTTGGAACCTAGCTCTTGTGACAAATGGAAGAATGATTTTGAAGTTTGGGACAAATTGAAAGAGGGTGATGTTACCCTCTTTATGGAGAAGCTTCATGGTGTCCACCCCGAAGTGATTAGTGCTTTAGTGAAAGGTTGGAATAGCAAGACAGTGCACGTTTAAAGATGGATTTGACAATCTCTGAAGATCTCATTGCTCAAATTACCGGTTTATCTGCTGATGAAAGAAAGATCTTCAGAGACCCTAAAGCTTCCAATACTTCTATGAACATATTTTGTAGGAAAGGGTATAGGGATAAACTTGTGAAGACCTTGGCTGGTGGTTATGATTGTAACTCCATTAAACCTTGTTGGGCCAAAGTTGCGGAGGCAATTATTTGGTACTTTACTTTGGATAGAAGATGTACTAGTCTGTTTGGTTATTGTTTTATTCTTTTAAATCATTTCTGTCACAAGCAAACTGTTTCATTTCCATTCTATTTGGTGATCTCTTTAAAAGTTGGGATTAGAACCATAGTAAAAATGTTATGTTCTTTGTTTTACATGAGGGTTTATTCTTGTTAATTATGGAATATGCAAAATTAATAGGTAACATTTACATAATTGTATACTTGAAATATTGATTAATAAGGAAAAGGAATTGAAGTGTTATAAGCTGATTAATTA
Organism: Chamaecyparis obtusa; assembly: GCA_027943335.1. NCBI lineage: Eukaryota > Viridiplantae > Streptophyta > Pinopsida > Cupressales > Cupressaceae > Chamaecyparis > Chamaecyparis obtusa. The sequence goes on from BSBK01003714.1 coordinate 2,662,060, forward strand.
TTGTTATTTCTAACAGTAGTGTTAATTGTATATCGGTTAATATTGATGGTTCATTGACAAGCATGTTTAAGATGATAATCACAATAATTGAACAAATATATACATATGTATTTAAAGAAATAATATATTAGACATACATCAATTATGGCTTAATATATTAGACATATATCAATTATGGCTCATGACAGAATGGTTCATAAGGCACTACACTTGGTGAAGGTTTTGCAAATGGGGTTGCAAGCAGAGTGGGCTTAACTTTGGAGGAGACTCCGTGGTTAAGCGTTCCTAAGCTGGAGTAGTACTGGGATGGTTGACCTCCTAGGAAGTCCCATTGCTTCACCTCTGTGAGCATCACCTCGATCCAATGAGTGCTAAGTGTTCCATTCATTCTCATGAGAGATGGGTTCTTGTAAACCACTACTCATGAAACATGGGTCAATGAGTTTGACTCAGAAACTACACAGTTGATTACTGATAGCAATATCACAATTTGACTTGTTGTGGAAAATATCTCCTACTTATCATGTATATACCTTTTTACTTAGCATGGTATTCATCTCAATTTCTTTGCGTGGATTGGATTACTACCCTTTAAGTTCTTTGTATTGGCATTTTGGTTCATTGTTGACATTATGGACTGCTATATGATGAAGATTATTAGTTTCAGAACTTCTGTTAAATAAGGTAATCAGTATTTTCAGGTTGAATATTACTGCAAGAGGTCAGATTCCTACTTCAAGTCTGCTGTATTGCAATTTCATATATTCTTCAATTTCAAACTATTATTGTTGCAATTAAAATCAGAAGTTATTTTTGAAATCTGTTATTGCTGAATGATTTATGTACTTATTCAAGTTGCATGATTGCTATCTCTGATATGCATCAATGCATTGGCATATACAATATTCCAAACATACAGCAACCTGTTTGACAATATTACAGTGAGTGGCAAAAGGTAAAAAATTAGCAGCAAACGTGGTGGGACACTTCATATTTTAGTCAGTATATGCTGTTATTTCAGTTTTCCTATAAGAAGGGTGTAATCTCTCTCTCTCTCTCTCTCTCTCTCTCTCTCTGCCTCTGTTTGTGGGTTCTTTGCTGGTGCTTCGGCCTCTTAGGGGCGGTGGGGTTTCCGTATCGGACCTCACCCCGCTTTATCTTTCTTTGATTTGTTCATTTTTTTGGGTTAGCTAGTTTGTTTCTTGCTTCTTCTGTTTTGTTTCCTCAGGCACCATTTGGTACCCCTGCTGTGGGCTGGTCCCCTGTTTTGTTCTTGGCAGTCCCTTTGACCTCTCTCTCTCTCTCTCTCTCTCGGGGAGCATGAATGTATGTCTTGCAGCCATGTTTTAGCTTACTTTCAATATTTCACAGCTCTACTAGAACAATGAGAAGCAAATTCAAGTACTTGAGCTTCCCTTTGATTTCATTGCTGCTATAGATGTCATTTGTTTGGAGAATGTTATGGAGCCATTGATTTTTACTATGAAAGTTCTGGCTGTCATTTTACTGGGGTATTAGATTTGATCCCCAGAAGCTCATCATATTTTTTGAGAGATCTACCCCCCTTTTTTGTTTACTCCATTTGGGCTTGTTATCCTGAGTTGTCAACACATGGTGAATTTCCTTTTTTGAGCCCTTAATCAAACCCCATACTTGAAGATCCAAAGGCAAACAATACTTGCTTTTGAGAGTCTTCAAGTGGTTTTTGTTTTCTTTCAACTTTTTGATCTGTTGTGGTTGGGTGCAAAACCAAATCACGCTTTTTTTTATGTTCATTTCAAATTTCCTTATGTGGTCAGAAGGCATGAAAACAGCATAATTTTTTGTTCAAGGGCTTCTCAGTTTCCCCTCAACTCTGTAGAAAGCCCCTTCATTCTCTTGGTTTGAAGTAGCTGGCCCTTGTGCCATAGAATTGTTGTTCCGATGAGACTCTCAGACTCTCAAATACCTAGAAGAGCTTATCAATCAGGAAGGAAAATGCCATGGACCATTGAGTGCTGTTTTTGTTTTCTCATTTGCTTTACATCTCCATCCGAATGATGTATCTATGCCCATCATATCATCAATTTCCTGTTGACAAAACCTTTGCACCTCTAATGGTGCAAGTGCTAGTTTATGTTAGGGATTTTAGTAAAAAAATGGTACTAACTTCGCGTTGTCTTCTACCTGTCAAAATTCAAATGACAATTTCCTCTGTAGGATTTGCCAACACTGTAGATTTAGTTAATGAATTTCACTATGTAGAGATTTTCCTACTCTTTTGTTTCTGTACTACTGTACAATTAAATGGAAACTTAAACAGTTTGAGGAACTCATATTGTCAAGATACTTTCACATGATTTATTCATTTTATATCTCACCTATTATTTGGCTCCTTTTCCTATAGTGCTTATATTATCATTTAATGTTCTTTATTGTTGATGAATGTAGTCATCATCTGATTAATGATGACTGTAAGAATTGTACTGTAGGCATTGTCTGATTATATTTTGTTTCTTAATACTGTAATGATATAACAACATAACCACCTTTTGAGTTACAAATTACAATAAAATGATACTGATTACACCTGACGATCCCTTAGATTGTATTTTGCAGGAGTTTAAAAATGACATTGTGCCTCAATCTGCCCAAGCAGCATTCCCATATTCCTTTGCCGTGAGCAAGTTTTTGCAGGTTGTGGCTGCCAATAATTTTGTTTTCCCAAAATGAAGTTTTGTTTATTCATTATATGCAGTTGGTTCAATTTGCTTAATTATGAGTTGAGACGTATATATCAAACTTTATAGTTTTTTGGAAAAAAAGGCTGTACTAAAATGTTTCTCATTTCATCTAAACTTGTGTTTATTTAATGTTCATTACAGCCAGGCTCATTTGACCTTGTTGGTAGCATCTCATATGAGGTAGATGAACAGCTATTTCAGACTGTATTCTACAATGGTACTATTGAAGTAGTTGAGGCTAGCGGCATCATCAGCATTGAGACTCTATTTCTAATTACTCTTGGAATTTCACTCATTGGTCTTCTTGGTGTATGGGTACATGGACAGATACAACGCATTTCTCAGGTACTTTAGTTTTCTTTTCTATACTGCCTTTAGTAATAATTTTTTTTATTTCATTAATACATAAGATTAAGCTTGGTTTGATTCAATATAAGTTTTTGTGTATATATTACATATATGTGGGGTTTTCTTACACACACAAACAAACACATGGGTACATATTGTAGTTACTTGGAGGCTGGAGATCTCTTTATAAGATAGAAGGGGACTAGGATGTGTACACCATTATTTTAAAGACATGTTATGGGGGTACTTAGACATGGCTATGTGCATAAATACGTATTGTTGATGTGTGTTTTATGACCACATTAACAGTAGAATAAAACATTGAATTATCTTATCCTCTCTTGATCGAAATTCTGTGTATGCTAAGATTGCAAGTAAGGTCACACGGGTAATTTCCAAGGTTCTTTCTAGGTTGGATATGCTCAATGGTTAATGTGATATGCTGGTATCACAAGGCGCCTTATGTTATATTCCTCAAGTTGACTTCAAACAATATTGGCTGTGAGAGCTTTCAAATGATATTGCAATGAGAGTACCTTTTTGGGTTTTCACAATATGTAGAAAGTAAATGAGAATATGGTTGAGGAATCTTATTCTAATCCTAAGAACTTGAAAGATGAATACTGCTACGATAAAATCTACCAAACTTTGTTTCGACAAATTCAACAACTATACAAAGTTGGTGCAATCTTCAAGGGTTGTGTAAATAGTTTTCATATCCCAATGAACACCATCAAAACAAACAATGTGCATCAAAGATAGAAGTAAAGCTATTAGACTATTTTTAGTATCTTATGTTCTTTCTATTTTTAGCTCGTTATTTTAGAATCTTAGTTAATGGTCATTTAGGTTCTATTTTTGAGTTGTCTTAATTAGTTTATTTTTAGTCTATATTTAGACGAATTTTCATTTTTCTTAAAAGATTTTATAAACTCTATATATTTGTGTATTTGGTTAATAAAATTATTCTATTTTTTAGAGTTTCATGGTATTAGAGCAGTTAAATTTTGTGGGGTGAAATTGGAAACTAGATTTCACCATTTTTTTGTAGTCTACTTCAAACCTAAACTAGGGTTTACTGCAAACTTGTGAGTTCGTGTAGGGTTTAAACATTGTGTGTTTTTATCTGATTCAAAATAGGTGTTGTTTTTCCTCAGATCCGCATGAATTTTTTGTGTGCCAAAAACACTTGTTTCACGTCTTCTATAACACGTGATTTGTGCATTTTTAAAGGCCCGTGGTTTTTTTATATTGTCTTCACCATGATTTTTGGCTATCAAAAAAAAAAGAAACCCGTGATTTTTCATCTCTTCAATGCGATTTTTCATCGCTGCGATTTCTGGCCTAAGCGTGTACTTGCAACACGATTTTTCATCTCTGCAACTGCTGAAAAATCACACGTTTTTTCTAATGCGATGTAGTTTTGTAAACGTCAAAAATTGCGTGTTTTATTTCCGCGATTTTACAAGCATTTTCACACACGATTTTCAACAATTTTTTGTCAAGAAGTAACCCACGTTTTAAATTTTTTTTGGCTGCGATTTCTCAACTTTGTGTTGCCTAGGGTTTTTTGGAAAATCTCTACAAAATCGGCCTGAGTTTTGTTTGGCCATAAAACCCTAATCTGAATTGTTGTTTTAGGGCTTTTTGGAAATCGGGTTTTGACCCATAAACCCGTTTAGGGTTTTGTGGCCATTCAAAAAGATTTTGTTTTCCTTTTTTCCTGACAAATTTTCTTTTTTTTTAGGTTCATTGCAGTCATTTTCTTTTCTTCAATTTTTCCAGCATGTTCAATTTTGGAAATCTCTTGCGCGTTTATCGGGAGCGTTTGCCTCGATTTCCATGCCTTCATAGGGTTGACCAACAACCTCGGATTTTGTGATGGTGTCTTGACAAAATTGTTTTGGGTAAAGAAACACGTTCTTCTCAAACTGGGTTGATCAGGACAAATTTGATGAGCGTAATTGGGAAATTGTCATGCTCATAAATTTTTTGTTACTGATGATAAACTCCCTCAAGTGCCTTTCGACAAAACAACTAGAGAGATTTGGGATCTCGTGAAGGGTCTTCATGAGACGTTTGACAAGAGCCGCACTTTCTTTTTGAAAAATATGTTGTTTTCTATCATGATGGAGAAAGATATGGTAGTCTGCCTCGATCCTACGATCATTTCATTGAGATGCTCAATATCACTTCTACTAGTGTTGATATGAAGTTTCTTAATCTTTGCAACAAGCTTCTACAATAGGATAGATGGAAACAATAGTTTGGAAGCAATGCTAATTCGTCCTCTTCTGAACAGGTGGTCTTCACAACCAGAGCCTCGGATAAGGACAAAGGTAAACCTCAGTACTCCTATCAAAAAGCTCCAGGTAAACCTTAGACATTTTCAAAGAATAAGAGTGTTTAGTGCAATTATTGTCACAAGTTTTGTAACATGAAGATTGATTGCAAGAAACGATTGGTAGCCGTGCAATCTTCACAGGGATACTGCCTGCTACTTCTTGTTGGTCCATGTGATTGCACCTATGCCCAAATTGAAAACATACCCGCAAGTAGAGTTTTTGTCATCAACAAAACCTGCCCAATCTGAGTCGGTAAAACTAACGAGTTGTGGAACTGTGCTTATGCCGTAGAGAATGCCAAAATCAGGAGTGCCCTACAAATATCTTAGCACACGCTTCGTTGCAACCCAATATTCAGCCTTTGGGGCTGTCATGAAGTGAGAAATGTAGCTCATAGGTACCATGCACAGGGAGCTTGTTTGAGGCCATAGAGAGCTTTTACCAACTTGCAAACTTGATGTTCTTTACCCGCAACTTGAAAACTTGGAGGTTGTGTCATGTAGACCTCTTCCGGCAAATCACCATTGAGAAAAGCACTCTTGACATCCATCTAATGGATACGCCATCCAAATTGAGCTGAAAGGGTGAGGACAAGACAAATAGTAATCATTTTGGCGATGAGAGAAAATGTCCCCTCATAGTCAATGCCCTCCTGTGAACACCCTTTGGCTACTAACTGTGCCTTGTATTTATCAAGTGTGCCATCAACCTTATATTTGACCTTATAGACCCATTTGCAGCCAATGGGATTCTTCCTTGGTGGAAGATCTGACAACACCCAAGTGTTGTTTTTCATGAGATTCTGATGTTCAGTTGCCATAGCTTGCTCCCACTTTGGTATGCCCTTAGCCTTTGAATATGTCTGGGGTTCAAATATATTGTGAATATTGGCCATGAGAGCAAAATTGACTATGATACGTTGCTTGCTCTTATTCCTAGCCGATCTACCCTCAACAAGCTCATCATCATGAAGATCACTAATGGTCTTGGCCCACCACTTAGGGCAAAGAGTAGAAGAACCAACATCCATTGTAGGAGGAACAACATCACTTGGAATTGTCGGAGGTGGATCTTGAATGTTGTGTGGAGGGGTGGGTGGCACAATGTCATTTGAGTCCCTCCCATCAGGGGAACCGAATGGAAGACGAACATCCATATTTGTAGCCGGTGGAGGTTGATCCTCAGGACTCAAAACTAGAGAAGGCTGAAATGGACCTCGTTCTTCATCAAACACCACATCTCGACTGAATATGAGATGATCAGTATCAACATCAATCAACCAATAAGCCTTATGTGTATCACTATACCTTGTGAACATCAATTTGTGAGTCTTGGAATCTAGTTTGGCGTGCTTGGCATTTGAAATCCAAACATAAGATGTAGAACCAAAAACCTTCAGGTAACTGATTTTGGGTTTCTGTCCAAACCAAGATTCCTCTGGAATCATCTTCTTAACGACCTGTGTGGGAGACCAATTTAGAAGATAACTTGTTGTAAAGACTGTCTTAGCCCAAGACTTCTTTGGAACATGTCTATGCTCCAACATAGATCAAGCCATCTCAGTGAGTATGCGATTCCTACTCTCAGCAACACCATTTTGCTGTGGGGTGTAAGGAGTAGTAAGTTGATGCTTAATCCCATGTGAGGAACATGTGCAATCACATGGACCAACAAGAAGCAATAGGCAATATCACTCTCCTCTATTGAAGCTGAATATTAGGGTATTGTTAAGGCAGCTTGTGAGGCAGTTTGGCTTCGACAGATGCTTGTAGACATGCACATGCCTCAAGCAGGCCCTACTCCTGTGTATTGTGATAATCAGGAAGTTCTGTAGTTAGCAAAAATCTAGTTTTCTATGAGCGGACAAAGCATGTTGACCTTCATTGTCATTGCATCCCCAACTTGTTGAAGACGGATCGGTGATGTTGCAATATCTCCCCACTGAGGACCAAACTATAGATATTGTCATCAGGTCTCTCAATCCAGAAAAGCTTGTCAAGTTTAGGGGGCAACTTGGTGTAGTTGATAGAATGACCATTAAGGGAGGGTATTAGACTATTTTTAGTATCCTAAATTCTTACTATTTTTAGCTCATTATTTTAGAATCTTGGTTAATGGTCATTTAGGTTCTATTTTTGAGTTGTTTTAATTAGTTTATTTTTAGTTGTCTATATTTAGACGTCTTTGCTTTTTCGTTAAAAGCTTTTGTGAACTCTATATATTTGTGTATTTGGTTAATACAATTATTCCGTTTTTTGGAGTTTCAAAAACATCCACATAATGGCTTGGATACAATCTTACATTGCGCTTATGAATCACCTAAGAACAAAAGGTATGAGCGAGATGATTTCACCAAATGTCATTATCAATTGCATTCATCTAAGTACTTGAAAACAAATCTACTCTAAGTGAGGGAACAAAGAGAACATGCAAGCACCAAAATACATTAAGAAATCGCCAAACTTCAATGACAACTTTATTATCTTGGTTTTTCATAAGCAACAATCTCCAAATTCTGTCGTTTACAAATGAGAAGTGAGGCCTTTATATAGGTCTGAGATTACAATGAGTGGCCCGAATGGAATCAAAACCGATGGCTGAGATTTTTCCAAGTCAACCCTAAATAGGGTTAGGGAAAGGAAAGATAATCTACAATTAATGAGAGGGTCAACATGGACCAACTAGAAGAAAGTCACTCTCTTAGTGGGATAATAAATGCCCACTATGCAATCCTATTCAACCGGAGAGTGGGGTGAAATAAATGCCCACTACACATTAAATGATTTGTCCTCCCAAAATAACCTATGCTTGATTATGCTCCTTAAATGCTTGGAATCCTTACTATACTATCTCCAATTCATCTACGCTGACACTTGGCATTGTCTCTCGTTTGAATTCCAAGATGGTCATGTCCCTTTCACATCTACTGAAATTGTTCTCCCACTTTGGCATTCAATCTTGAGTGGTGTGCATGACATTTGAGAATATGAAAAAGTTCTCAAAGTCATCCCTTGAGAAGGAGTTTGATTGAAAGAACTCCTCCAACTTGCCCTTCAAGTTATCTGCAGTCATGTCATCCTCGGTCATCCTTTGTGTAAACAAAGCTACCACTGTGTTGAAGATTCTCTTCTGAATGTTTGCAATCACTTTTCTCAATTAAGTAGATTCCTCACTGGAATTTTCAAACATCTCTTTTGCCACAACTATTGCACTGTACCAGCAGGCAAAATCATACGCCTCTCCTTCCCTTACCACTCCGCCATCAACCAACATATGCTTGGGAGTCTCCATCAAGGCTTGTAGTTGCGAGATTATCTCATCTTGGTAGAGATGCTCATCTTCCCATGACTCATCTATGCATTGCATCCTGGAGAGGATAGCTAATGCCCTTTAATTCATCTGCGCCAAGTCTTCAACAAACTTTTCTGCCTCCTTCTGATTGCCTTCCACCCATACTTTTGCACCTTGGGTGTCTCTCATCTCAATATTTTCAACGGATGCCACTGGAAGGATTGTAGGAGGAACAAAAGCCTGGTCCTCTTCTCTGACTGGGTGGGATTAGACATCCAAGTACTTGCAGAAAGTCTTGTTCTCATTTTTCACCTTTTGGTATTTTTCTTCCAATTTTACTCATCTTCTCCTTCATTGCATGGCCAAAGTCTTCAAATTCTTCAATAACCCATTGCTTGGTGGCATGTCCTAGATCAAATGCTGTCACATTGTACTCTTCTGGGGTGATATGGTCCTTGGCTTTATCCACTATGGGCACTGCAATTTGCAGAGTCCTTGACCTTGATTCTTCTTGAAGATTTTCGATAATTTCTTTTCTTTTACCTTTTCTTTTGGCCTGTTGACTCGGTTTAGGTTTTCTCGTAACTCCAGTGTAGGATCAACTTCCTTCTTACGACTTCTACATCCTTTCCCTTAACCAACATGGAATGGCAGTGTGCTTATCATAAACTAACAAACACTGTTGTCCTTGCGTCATCCCTTCATTAAATTCCTCTTCTGCGATGGGACTTTCAACCTTTGTGACAGGGACTTCTATTTCTGCAGTGGCAACTTATGCTTGTGTGGTAGGGACTTCTACCTCTGTAGTGGGGATTTTTGCCTCTACCATCACTTCATCAATATGGTCTCAAGGTCGGCCTTAGTGGTATCTCCTTGCTCTTGATTTCTCTGTTGGGTAGATCCCTGACAAGCATTAATGCTTTCTTTATCCTCTAGTGGTTGAGTTATTTGATTTTCTTGTGACGTCCTTCTTTCGTTGGTTCCAACTTCTCTTGTAAAAGGCTCAATCTCCTGTAGACTAGGAGTCTTGCTGGGGGATGCTGGTGTTATCAGTGGCCTTTGTCTCTTCTTCGAAGCCTCTTTACTATGCATGTCATGCCTCTTTCTTGATTGTACTTCTCAGGCAATACCATTTCCTTTTTCTTGGGTGGAATTTCTCCTTCGATTCTAACCTTGAATATTGCCTCGATCTATCATCCCACAATGTCGAATGTCCCATCAATTTATAAGTCAGGCTATCATTAGTCACCTTCAGTTTGGTGATTTGGCGCTCAACCACCATTTTGTAAATTTCAATAATACATTCATTATGAATGACACCTATGATCACAAATAGGTTTATAGAACTCATATACAAGAGGCAGATAGCAAGACTAAAGGTCTAAGTGGACTCAAATTGGGTTGGTTAACCTCAAAAATATTTTCCACATGAAACACTTGGATGTTCCTTAGTGGGTTATAGAAACACATCACACGCTCAACATAATTTTAATTTCCAGCTATCTTTGCATCGGCAAAGGTTGACAGTTAGAGTTCACAATATATACTTTGTTGGCATAAAGCTTAGTTGTCATCATTGGCAAACATCAATCACACCGATACTCATGATAGAACAATAGTGGTGAACCGGTAGAATTACTATGTAAACAATGTACCTTAACCGGTCACGGTTATATCGGTCTGGTCTTGTCCAACTGGTCTTGGCAGACACCATAGGATGCAGATGACTAATAGGTTGCACACCGGTTTGCACTCCATTGCAAATTTATCGGTTAATGCTTTATAATCCGATCTAGATTTTGCGGAGCGTTTTTCAGATAAACTGGAGTTGGCTTTTTCAGATGAACTGGAGTTAGCTTTATTTTTTGCGAGCTTGTCGAGGTATACTAAAGATCTGTTTGCAAGCTTTTTGATCAAGAGTTTTGCATGCGAGATTTTTGGGAGAGTTACAGCTTGGCTGCACCGTTCGGTGTAATTTTAATAAGATAATTTCTTATAAATTCAGGTCATCATGCAATAGAAGATGTGTTGTTGAAAATTAAGAGCGAAGAGCGAGCAGAGTCTTCTGAGAAGGGATATAGTCACAAAGAGTGAAAGATTCAACAACCAAGCAGAGGAAAGAGTGAATAAGTATGATCTGAATCGACAAATACAGTGTCAAAACAAGATTATTGCTTTTCTTGTAAGAAACACATTTAAATCTCTTAATCAAGGTGAACCCTAACAGGTTCTATTGTATAAATCCCCTTCACCGAGTAACATCTTTGCTGATGTTTTAAGTCCTCTGATAAGGCAACTCCTCACAGGGTCAAAGATATTAACTGATCTCTTTTTAAATCCCTTAATCGGGTAGCACTCTAACCAGTGCTTTGTAAGCCTTTAAAAGGGCAGCTTTATTACTGCAGTAGTGGAGTTTCATGGGTTCTGTCCCACCGTAGTTTTTTTCCTTCTAACCAAGGGTTTCCACGTATAAATCTTGTGTTGACCTGTGCATTTGATTCTGTTTATGATTGTCAAAGCATTCGTTTGCTTTCAGTATTAATAGGAATATTAATTTGAGAAAAGAATACAAGAAATTGAATTTACTGATTCAGCCCCCTCTCAGTAACCGGTTAGGATTAACATACTTGCCTTCTATCTCAATACTTGCGTCTTCTTCATAGTGCTAGTAATTTGGAAAGGCGTTGAAACTACATTTAAATGACCTAGGTCATTACATTATGATGAAATACATAAAGTTTGATATATATTGTCTTTCACAAGAAATGGCTCCATGATTTTGACATTTGAAAGCCTTATATCTTGAATGCCTTTGCACAATCAAAATGGTCAACATTTGTACAACCAAGATAGCCCACCCATTTATGCCTCTTAGTTGTTGACGAATGGCAAAGTGACAAGCTCCTCATCTTTAGAAATCAAGTTGGGCAGATGACAAATGACCAAGAGTTAAATTACTTAGGTTTAATCAGACTATCATCCTATCAGACGAATTAGTTGCAAAGGATTTCCTTAATGCCGAGTTTGTTCTTAAATAAGTAGTGTCACACATACTTCGCCCTCATATGCATTTGTTGTATTTGCTTCAAAAAGTTCATTTTGAGTATATCTTTTACCTTGGGATTTATGTGATCAAATGAGACAAAACAACCTCAAGGTTCCTTCTTATTGTGGACTTTCACTCAATTTTATGATGTGATATGCTAGTGTGGAGAAGGAAAAAGTGCACCAACCTAGGGACCGGATAAAGTCTCAAGGGATGAACCTTCCCTTGCACCACCTCACTTCAACTAGTACGCAGAGTTAGGGAGATCAAAAGTGTTATTTGTTGAAGAGGATTTTAATTAACGTATAGTGTTTAAATGCAAGTAACTTAGATCAAACAAACACCGAATAAAGGTAAATGCTAATAACTGAAGTAAACTAATAGATAATGAAATTTGGATTACAAAAACCAAAAAAGCTAATTGTGATGAACAAACATTGAGCTCTGCAAGCTCATTGTCTTGGACGCCAGTGCAGGTCGTGGAGGACAGCGCGATGTGCTAGCCTCCCATACGGACATAGTACCGAGTTAGTGACCAAAAACAAATGAAAGTAACAGAAACTAGATAAATAGACTAAATGGAAAGCAATATATCAACAAAATAACATATATTACTATTATATTATGAGAATACTGATAAATGAAAGAGAGAGAGAGTGTAACATTGGATTCAACGTTCGATGGAGTTGATGTGTTGAACTTGCACCTCTATGAAACCTGCACACATAGAAAGAACGAAAAATGTTGGGGTGGCTGTTTGGAGACTTGCCTCAGTCAGATCCTCGCTTTGGTGTTTCCACCTCCACAACAGCTGAATAGACACAAGATAAACGGTGATAGATAACCATAAATGAAAGACATGCAATGATAGGATGCCAAGAAAATGGTCAAGATAATAATGATATGCTCAAAAGACACAAGTAAATGTAGTAGAAAGACTGCCCTCGAAGAGATGGAAGCCCAGTGACATAAACGGTGAGACTAGTGTAATGCCAATGTGATCAAGAGCTCAAGAACACAACTAAAATGGAGTGAAGAAGTTGTAGATTACTAAGAGAGAGTCCCCAAAATTGCAAGAGAGAGCCAAATGAAGTTCAAAATGTGGTTATATGCATGTAGGGTCAAATCCCATGTTGGTGGGTGGTGGAAAGGGCCGTTACAATTGCAGGATGGCAGTTTGTGATGTCTCAATGACAACTTGCACGTCTACAGATTCGTGAATGAGTGCGTGCCGTGCAGATGTCTCCTTGACGTGTCTTGTGCCGTCTAGGCTGTGTGGCCGAGATTTCAAAATGGGTGGTGAAAGGGCATGCCGAGCGGATGCCGTGGATTTTGAGTCTTAGGCTAAGGTGAGGGTAATAGTAAATTGTAATTCACACAAGGGTACAAATTAGAGCCATAACAGTTGGGTATCACAAAGGGACTTACATTATTCATTCAATGGATATCAACTACTTCAAGCACTTCAAACAAACAAACTGCAAAGGGATGAATCTAATCTAATCTCTAAGAATGTAAGACAATGTTGATGATGGGTGAGCCTCTAACCAATCCTAGGTTCGTAGTGTCAACTAGGCATAGGAGGGTGCTATCTTCTAAGGATGCGAGAATGATTTTCACATTGTCAATACTCATTCAAATACCCTATGAAGGTGCAATCTAAATGAACATTTCCAATAGAAGCTAAACACTTGCAATTTAGACCTAGACCAACCTTGCACTATTATTTACAATCCACAAGTACCAAAAGGTATCAACACTAGCTCCACCATTAATCACCTTTCAACAATATCTTCCATTCATCTAGTTCCACTTAACATGAAATAAAATCCTAATCTAAGTGAGGAAATGTAGACACCATGCAATACTCTAAATGTCACAAATATTCACCATGAAAACAAACAATAAAGAAGGAATAATTTTGGTAGTATTATGGCAACAATTTCTCCAAGTCTCCCCCTTAGCTAATCTAATCTAACGAGTCACAAATGAGAAGGATTTGACCTTTTATAGTTCAATTACAATGAGTGGCCAGGATCGATTCAAGATCAAGGGCCAAAATTTAACCAACAAAGCTCTAATACCTAACAGCTACAAGCATTAAATGCTTGCCCAATTACATTAAAGCACCACCGTGGGCCAATAGAAAAATTACATTTCTTTCAAGAGCCAATAAGAAAATAGGTTAGGTACAACAACCAGATAAAGGGCACCAATAAATAGGCCAATCAAAATGAAGCACCACCTTGTGGGCCAATATGAAAATCATAATGCTTTTATTGACCAGTCAACAAATTGGTTAGGTAGAGGCATTAATGCTTTTATTGACCTTCCACATGTACAATTGGCATAATTTGATTAGTTGATCCTTGACACGTGCAATATTAAATTTTCTGATTGGCTTAAGATGAGTGGGTGCTACCTCAACATGTTTATCCTATAGACTTGATAAATATCTCTTGACAATGAGAAAATATCTCTTGATATTCAACATTTCTCACTCTTTCAATTGTGATGGCTCATGTTCTCAAATTGTTTCATCTTTGTGCATTCTCTCTATTTCTTGGAAATCTTCTCATTGCATTTGTTTATGAACTTGCACTTGTACTTGAATTCTTGATTTATAATCTTGAACTTCCTTCTTTCTTGACAAATTATTTTGAATCCTTGAAGCTTGGAGTTTCCATGTTGTCCTTGATGTTGATATCATGCTTGCGTTTGAACCACTTCAAACTTGAACCTCGCCTTCCACGCTCAGCCCCATTTCACCTTGCAAAACATCATTTTGTCAAATACTTGCATTTCATATTTCACCTCAAATCAAAATAAATAAATTGAAAGCACTTTATTTGATTAAAATTGCATCCATTATTTATTAAAATTGCACCACATTAAATAAAAAATGTTTGGTACTTAGTCCAACCCCTTTTACAAAAATCAAACCTCTTATTTTTTTAAAGGCCAATAAAATTCACAAGGTTTAAACATTTTCACTAAGTTCGACAAGGGCCTTGCAATTAATTACAAGCCTTGCAATTAATTACAAGTTTCGGTTGGGCCCATTATTAAATATGGACGACCACATTTAATTTCTCCATTTGCAAATGGATTGCTTTTAGTTATCCCATTTCTTTTTCATGTAATTCGCACCAATTGGTATTTCGCCCCAGCCCCATTTGCAAAATCAAACCTCTAATAAAATTCACAAGTTTCAAAACATCTTGGTTAACTTTTATAAAGGCTTGATTAAAATCAATCATTGAACAAGGCATCCAACATTGGAGTGGAAATCATCATTAAGCTAGGCAAACACTAGGTGGAAATTCACACCAACTTAGGCAAACTTAGAATCCAAAAGTAGAAATCGAACAATAGTTAGGCAAAACGATTATAAGTGAAGTGGATACAACCACCAAGTTAGGCAAAACCACTATGCACCAAGTGGATACTACCCATGACTTAGGCAAATATAAAACTCATTTAGTGGAAATGCAAGGCCACTTAGGCGAAACATACAATTGCTTGGTGGAAACTCTTATCGACTTAGGCAAAGTGTTGCAAATGATAAGTGGAAAACATCATCCACTTAGGCGAACTTGAAATCTAAAAGTGGAAATCAGACCCCACTTAGGCAAGTGCATGCGATGTTAAGTGGAAATCAGACCTGACTTAGGCAAGCACATCTAATGTGCAATGGAAATCAACCTGGGCCTAGGCGAACTTTATTTCAACTCAGAATGACTTATCAATTTGAATTTGATTATTTTTTTCTTTTTTCTTTTTTTTTAAAAAGAAAAATTGTTTATTTTATTTTTAATTTTTTTTCTTTTTTTATTATTTATTATTTGCTATTTTTATTTATTATTTATTTTGTTTATATTTTATTTTTTAATTAATTTATTCATTTTTCTCTTTATTTTATTTTAATTCTCAAGTTGATTTGAATCTTAAGTTATTCACACCTTAGCTGATTTCTCTACAAAATCATTATATTTCCTCAGTCACCATTATTTTCACGTTTCCACTTAATTGCCAATCCACATGATGTGAATTTCCCTGTCTGATTTTCACAAAGTCTGATTTGTTGATGCTTCAAATGTTTCTCTATCTCCCTGCTTTTCATGACTAATGCTTCAAATGGATCTCTATCTCCTTGCTTTTCATGACTAATTCCTCATCTCGCTCTCACTGATCAAAGCTCAGATGTTGAACATGTTGCTAATCTATTCAAACACTAACACCTACAACCAACTAAACTAGCACCTTCTGAAAGGCAAGAAAAAGAGGGGGTCCCCATGTTTAATGGGGCGATGGTGTGAAAACTTAACAACATCTAGCACCCACCCAAAGAAATGTTCCTGAACATTTCAAGGATATAACTAGACTAGAACTTATAACCTTTGATCAATTCCCCTTTCACCTATCAAACACCTAGGGATTGCACTCAAAATGGAAGAAACCGCAAATTGAGCTAACGACCTTCATCCCCGTTCACTTATGTGTGTGCAAGTGTATTCATTCCCCGCTCAACAAGACCATTGGAAGTCATCTAAGATCCATTGCAGTCAGCTAGTTGACATCTGTACTTCAAAAGTGTAATGTCCCCATCTTTTTAGCATCTTAGTGGAGTTCTTAGCCTTTACATTCTCCGAAGGCTAAGTGGAGAAATAAGGAGAAATTGATTAAATTAATTTCTTATAAAGTCATTAAACAAATTAAAATTAAAAGGTGGCTTTATATTTAATTAATTTAATTAAAAGTGACTTAAGTTAAATAAATAAATTAAAAGAATCTTCTAGAAGGAGGTCCATGTATTGGAGGAAAAGAATAAATAGGGAGGGCAGCCTCATTGTTGATGATCGAATGTGTTGCCATCTACCTTGCCCGCTAACTTGTGGAGCCAAGAGTTTCTGCAGTTTGCTACATTGATCATTGGGAACGAACACTCCCATTGATTCGCATAACTAAGGTGGTGAAATATCTTCCGAAGGGTTGCAGCTATTGGAGAAGAAAATCAGTCTTTCATTGTGCCGAATTTGTGGCCTAGGGCCAGATTTGTGGAGTAAGATTGAAGGAATAAGTCGGATATTGCTACAGTATTTTGCTACAGTGCTGCATGAACAGTAAAACGCTACAGTGCTGCCGTGAACAGTAAAATTCAGATTTTTGGAGCAATTCCAGGTTTCTATCTATTACATTTTGCATCGCTTGAGAGTATATATTTTCTTTGGGAATTGGTAGTTTTTTTAAAAATTGTTGTGGAGAGATTGTAGACTGATTTATATCAGAATTTCCTATCAGAAGTTGTCAAAGGGAATTGGAATATTATTTAATCACAGCATGCATTACCTTAAGTTTCATTGTTGAAGACGCATATTTTCTCATTTGTAACCACTGTTTATATGTTCCAATCATATACAAAAAAATATTTGCATTGCCATTGTTAGTCATTTGGAGTTTGCAGGCATCTCTTTAGTTTGGCATTTAGAAACAATCAGCATTGAGATCAACATTATATTCCTTGTGTGCAAAGTGTTTGACGAAATTCCCAGGTTAAGAAACTAAAAATCAGTATTGCAAGGGATATTACAAAAAACAATTTGGATAGAGCCTCGCTGCCAGTCAGGCATTTATAGACCCGGCGAGGTTATCACCGTGATTTCACCATGAACATTGTTCTACTTCTGGCAAATTTTCATTGAATAGTACCAGTAGAGATATTTGCACACCCAAAGCCAATATGCTTTGAACTTTTCCTTTTTCCTCATTTTCTCATCTTTTAAATATCTAGGTTCGAGAGCTGAATTCAGGATCAATGGGGAGCATACCCACTACCCAAACCAACTTACTTTCCTGCCATGAATTTGTTTTCTCAACTTTTGATATTGCTTTTCTTTTCACATTTCATTTTGGCCCATAAGCAGTGAAGCTCATAATGGGTTTGGAAAAACCACTGTGGCGTAGGAGGCATAAGATCTTTTCACTAACAACTTCACCTTGAAGACTCCAATGACTCAGAGCAATTAAGTGCGAGTATAATGTTGTAATCGAAAAGATTCAAGTACGCAAAGCACAATGTGTGACTCCACTCCAGATTTAGGACAAATCCTTTTCAAAAGATAAGGTTATTAAGAATGATCTCCAATTCAAGGGAACCTCATAGAGAGATATCCAGGAAATAAACCAAGCAAATCTATCGGGAGGACACTAGAGTGAGTTGTATGATACATCGCCTTTCTTAGTAAATTGGGATCCTTCTAAACTAAACTTACCAAAGCAGAACACCTAAACTAAAGCAACTAAACCACTAAGCGACTAAACTACCAAATTGATTGTGTCTTAAAACAGCTAAACTAAAATAGAAAGGAGACCTATACTAACCTTCTTGAACCAAATAGCCCAAGACAAACCTTTTCTACCATGTAGAGACTTGAGTGGACAATATTCAAAAGACTCAAATATATACATGATCTCACATGGTTTCTTAAATATTTCAAGAGCAACAAACATTGAGAAATTCTTTATCACCTCAAACTCAAACTCAGGAAATATATCATGTAAAATCAATAGTTGAGGTAATTCATATTGGCCATAGTCAATCCAAATGCAAGTTGTCTTTCCTAAACCGCCATAATCAAAATAACTTTCATAACTTTCAACATTAAAAGCAAGGGAAGATACAAACTAGTGTGCTTCAAATGGAAGTTCCTGTTCGAATTGTTGACCATTGTGAACTCAGGTCCATGGAATATCGCTTCTGGTGGCTTGTCCTTGTATAGCATGAACCATGCATCCTTGTGCGATTCTATGAGCATATCTTAAAAAATGAAGAATTCCTAGATGAGATAATCTTCTAATATTTCCTCAATCTTTTCTTCAATTGCAATATCAAATAGCACCCCTTTGATTTGTCCTTCATTCTCTTCTTCCATGGGAGCAACTTGTTCTTTACTCAACATATCTTTCATATTCTCACCAAATACATTTGAAGCTTCTTGATTTGACATGTGATTGCCAATTGCCTCTTCTTTAGGAACATGTTGCAATTCTTCATTTAAAACTTCCCAATATGGTGTGCGTGAGTACTCATTGTTGTCGGTATATTTTGTATGTACGGGTGTTGTGTAATAAACTTATGTTAATCTCGGCAATTAGTACCGAGAGTGTGAACCGTTACGACGTGACGTTTCGGTGGTGTCTCTTCGGAGGTTATATGTACACATTGCTTTGAGTGTGAATGACATGATTTGGTTTTCTGAGTACTTTATGTTTACCGAATTGCAATACTTTCCTGTGTTCATGTTTATGAGTTAATGTGTGTTTATGCAACTATTCTTGTTGACCCGAGAGGGAAAACATCTGGCGCCACTGCCTAGACATACCCGGATGGCGAGTAGGCATAATGGGCTTACCCGTTAGTGCGATAAACCCAGAAGCCGAGGAAGCCCGTACCGAGTTGTACGACGGAGAGGATAATCTGGCACGTGACTTCCGAATTTTGTTTCAAGTAGCTCTTGAAACTCACGTCCGAAGGGAGGCAACGAACGGAGACGTCCCTGCAGGCGTAGTGTGGGATGCGATTGGGGCGAACCCTGCAGCGAATCGGTTGTTGAACCAACTTCCACGGTTGTTGGCACAAGCAGCACTCGCACGATGTATTCGGCAAGAGGAAATTGACCGTGAGGACCGCCGCCAGGAGATCCTCCGTGCATTCCACGCCCGAGAGCATCTTCGTCGCCGTCGGGAGGAAGGAAATGACAAACAGTAAAGTTGTTGAAGTTTGAAACGAAGGGGAACGGAACACAAAAATTCCATTGTAGTTCAATTGAGAATGTTGTAAAGCAACATGAATTAATAAAAAATAAGTGTTCTTTTTGATTGAGCAATGTGTATAGTTTGTCTTGATGCCCAATAATTTAAATAAAGATCGAAATAAGAAAGTGATAGATGACGAAGGGGAAGCCGCACAGAAGGCTTTGATATCCGCGCAGCAACGTGAACGTCTGTGTAGGCTCAGGCAACTTGCCAAAGACCAGCTTGCCAGAGGGTTGCCCGAAGGGGACCTCGGAAGTGGTATGGAGGGTGCAGAAGCCGAAGAAGAGTTCACTTCTCCGGAACGGAGAGTGCGGAGTCGGGAAGAGTTACTTGAGGAGACACGGGCTAGAAGAGCCTTTCTCCAAGAGGAGAGAGTACGGTTTGAGGTGGGTCTCTGTACACCAAGCGCGGAGAACCAAACCGGCGGAGAGGGTGATACTGTAGAGGGTGGCACGAGCACACCAGCAGACCCTCCGTTGGAACCGAGAACCCCACACGGTACGGTGCCAGGAGAAGGGCAAGTACCACCAGCCCAGCAACTACCGCAAGGACAAGTACCACAAGTCCAGACTACTCACAGCACTCAGGGAGGTGTGGGCACGAGTGGTATCGGTGCACCGCCTCCACCGCGGCCAACCATGGCAGTGAATAAGCAGAAGTTACCGAAATTTACGGGGCAATCCAAGGAGGATCCAGTTCGGCACTGTCGAACGTGTGAAACGATATGGACTGCACACGGGGTAACTGACGAGAACGAATGGATCCGTCAGTTCCCTGCAACACTGCGAGAGGGTGCCATTGATTGGTACTCGGACGTTGACAAGACAAGGCTCACGACATGGGACGATGTCAAAAAGGCCTTCCAGACAGAGTTCCAATTGTTACGGGATGATAATGAAATATTGGCGGAGATCTACAACACGAAGCAAGCCAAGAATGAGTCTGTCCGTGCGTACAACCGACGACTCAAAGAACTCATTGGAAAAATGGAGTCGGCCCCAGCGGATGAATTGAAAAAGAGATGGTTCGTGGAGGGACTCAAAACATCCCTCCGAAAGAAAATGAAGATAGTACCGCCTACTTCGTATAGTAATGCATATAACCGAGCAATGGATCTCGAGAGCGAATGTAAGACCTCGAAGAAGACGAGGTCATCTTCTGATGATGATTCAGAGACGGAAAGTAGTGAGGACGGGTCGAGCAAGAAAGTGCTCGCATTGCAAAAAGACCTTGAGAGGATGATGCGAGAACTTAAAGCCGCCAAAGGAAGTGCTAGCAAAGCCGAAGAAGATACAGTGTGGTGTACGGATTGCAAGGAGGCAGGCCACACAAAAGGGTCTTGTCCGAAAAAAGCTTTTTGTGATATCTGCCAAATCGCAGGACATCCCCTTAAAGAATGTCCCTATAACTTGAGGGCAAGAGGCCAACAAGTACTCTATGCACAGGAGCAACCTTCCACGTCTGGTACGGGTGGACAACAGAATGCTGCATCATCTGGCGGATATAAAAATAATCGCCGGGGAGGCCGAGGCAACAATGAGAATAAGCCCCGGATCCAATATGATGCCAAGGGAAGACCCATGATACAATGTCGGAGTTGTAATCAGTGGGGTCACTATGCTCGTGATTGTCAGACGGAGCCCGCGACTCCGCAGAAGTTGTGTCAGTGGTGCAGACCGGGCGACCATGAGGACGCTAATTGTCCGAAGCCCGGCTGTAACATCCTGGAGTTGGAATGTAGAGGTACTGAGAAGGTCCTGACAGTCACCCGTGCCTAAGCCAAAAAGGCCACGTACCCACACCCTCCGACGGAGAAACAGAGGGTACTGCAAGCGAGGGCCGAGATCGAAAAAGAGATACAGGACCGGAAGGAACCTGCCGACGCCGGCACTTCTCACCGAGAATTGGCGGAGCAAAGTATACTACGGCAGATACTGCAAATGGAAATACCCGTGAAGGTCAAGGACCTGTTGGAGACCATGCCACACCTAAAAACAGCTCTATTCCTAGGGCCTAACACGCCACCTACGACGGTGGAACGAACGGAGATCCTAGGCGGCTGTGCAGCCGACCCGATGACATTATCAATAAACCATGGAGGTCTACCACAAATTTCCTCCCCCCTTTCTCGAATGCGAGGGTGTTCTTCTTCCAGTTGTGATTGGCTCGGGCTGTCACCAACCACCCTCTACCCAATATAGCGTCATACCCCTTTTGCTTGAGAGGGATTACGACGAAGTCTAAGGTGAAAGGCTGGGTTCCGATAGTCACCTGCTGTGCCATCAGCATACCGAGTGGTTTAATACCGTGCTGGTCGGCCCCTAACACTCATCAAGTATAGTGTCTTCAAAACTGAGGATTCATTGATAGGTGGATCTTCAAAAATCTCCATGAGTTGTCCATCTAATACAATAGCAAAAGGCAACGTTTATGGCGGTCGAAGTTGATGATGAATCATGCCACTTTCAACAACTTGTTTGTCTTGGGATGCCTTTAGCAATGATTCCCTTTGTATTTCTTCCTTGAGATCTTTAGCACCCCCCCAAAAAGTGTTGTGGTGATTACATCTTGTAGTGCCTTATCAATTTTCTCTTCGTACTTGGATTCATTTGGATAGCTTGAAGTTCTTCATTCGATCGGTCAACTTAATTACTTTCCTCTTCAAGAACACTTGAGAGTTCTTGCAATTCTTTTTTGAAAACCTCCTCTTGAAGCATGAATGAAAGCTCGCCAAGGATTTTTCCTTCTTCAAATTTACAATGATCTTTTTGTAGTTCTTTGCCCTCAAGTGTTTCCAAATGTTAATCTTCACTTGGTATGACTTCTCTTCCTTGAATATATTCCACTGCCTCCTTGATTTTCTTTTCAACACCTTCCTCCCGTAATGTAACCCATGAAAGTTCATCTTCCACTTGATTATCTTGGTTGTCAAGCTCGACCATGCCATCTTCTTGTAAGTTGCTCTTTTCTTCGCCGGATGAGGATGCAATATGCTCATCTTTTGGTGTCCAACTTGATTGTTGAATGTTATCCTTGTCTCCTTCCTTTGATGCCAAACTCATTTGTTCAAGGCATGTGCTCCACAAATCTTGTCTGTATTTGGTTGTTCAAGATTGTACCATCCCATTTCTCACTTGGCTCGCTTGATGATATTTCGGTATGGTTGGCAAGTGAATTCTGAATGTGCCACATTGTGTAGTCTACACCAACCAAAGAGCAACATACCTTCCACATACAACTCTTCCTCACTTAATTGCTTCTTGATCATCTCCTTGAAATTATTTGCAAACATGTTGACCCTATTGCTGGATTCGACAAATGGAACTGGTTTGAGGATATCCCAAAAGAACATCTTTCTTTGTAAAATCAACTCCACCCTTGATAGAAATGTCAAACAATTAAGCTTGTCATGTTGGGTTGTCCCTTGAATCCTACACTCACAAGGTGACGCCAATTCAAACAAACTTCATGGATGTAATTGTGCATTCAAAGCCTCTTGAAATCGAGAAATGTCAACTTGATGAACTCCTTGAGTCTTGACCATGAAATTGCTGCCCATCAATTGAGAAAACCATTTCGTTTTTTGGATTTTCTGATTTTTCAATTTTTTTTTTGATTTTTCAACTTTTTAATTAAGTTGTCGATCTTGGTTTTGATTCAGATTCAGGTTTGGATTCCAATTCCCGGATTCAACACAATTTATTTTTGGGTGGGTTCCGATATCGTGGGTATATATATATATATATAGATGTATTTTTTAAGTGTATATATATATGTATGTATATTCATAGATTCATGCATGTAACATGTTCAATGTTCACTCATCATTGGCTCAAAACTTCAAACATATAATAATAAGTTAGAAGCGTGATACTCATAAATGCATAATTGCCAATAAAATTATAAATAAAATACTATGTTACCGGATGCGTGCATCCCACTACCTCCAGATGCGGGTGCATTCAGACGCGGATGCGGAAGTGGGATGCACCCGTATTCGCACTAGGAACACATTCTCCCCTGATGAAATAATAAATCTTAGGTTTCTAAAGATCGATCAAGTGATGCATTTATATGGATGACGATAGTTAGGAGAGATTAATATTATTTGCAAAGGCTTGGAACATAGGAATATATTGAGTTGATTAATTAGCGGCAAACTATTTTAGTGGCGGAATAATTATGTCGCACCTTGCAACCATATGAAAACTCAATAGTCGGTGCTATAATATTTCATTCGTGTGGGATAGTGGAAGCGATATAGCGCCGTGAAATGAGAATGACATTTGGATCAGGTAAAGCAATTAGCACGGGCAATAATTGATAATTGAAGAGATGACTTTATGAAGAATTATTATCGGTAGCTATAGAAAATTGAAGCAAAACTTATATATATTATTATTTACAATTGACCAAGGGACCATTCACTCTTTATTGGCAATATGTTTTCGAAAGTGCAGATTAGCATTTCGTGCCAAAACAATTGATCCTTTGACTGAGTGATAAATTATTCGGCATTTAACTTTGCATTGGGCATTTGGAGCCGAAGATGAAAATATATATAAATTTATAATACTATCATGTATCAAATGATTTAATTCTGTATATTTCTTTAATTTTTTGGTATATATATAAATTTATAATATATATATATATATTAAAAAATATATATATATACACACACATGTACCCAAACACTTCCAAAACCCTCAAAAACAATTTCATGTATCCACGTACAGGGTTCTCGTACCCACATTCGCATCTGTATTCAAACTGGTAACTATGATAAAATACGTCATATATCATATTCATACTTTGCAAAAGTCTCAAAATGTCATTAAACAATGAAAATTTAAATTACAAACCATATTAGTCCTTCGTAGCATTCACCTACGTAAAAAAATGCCACAGTTGTAGAACAAAGTAAAAATAGTGAAAAATGCTTGAGAGATGAATGGATGATCATCAAATGACCAAATGAATGCTTTATTGGTTGAAATTAGGGCTTAGATGCTTTTTAGATTAAAAAACAAAAAAAATGGCGTGCAGGGCCCGTTTTTGGGCACTCACAGCCTTGGATGCCTGGATGGAATCTTGCTGGAATCTGGGAGGAATCTAGGTAGAATCAAGATCAGGCTCGCATCGGAATCAGGATCTGGGCCTAAATAGAGGGATCTAGTAACTTAGCTTTTTCACTTTTTTTTTTTGAGTTTTCAACTTTTAAAGAGATCTCCCATCTCAAATGTAACTTTGAAAGATCATTCTCATTGATATCTTCATGAATGAACTTTGTGAATTTCTATGGATGTGAGTTTTATGCCATTACAACATGCAGAATCGAATACTTAGTATTCCAGGATGAAACACCAAATCTCCAACTCTCTCTTGAATAAGGATGCTCATATGCAAAACAATGTATAGGGATTGTGTGATCAAATGAGACAACCTCAAGGTTCCTTCTTATTGTGAACTTTCACTCAATTTTATGATGTGATATGCTGGGTATCACAAAGGGGCTTACTTTATTCATTCAATGGATATCAACTACTTCAACCACTTCAAACAAACAAATTGAAAAGAGATAAGGGTTTAGAGAATCTAATCTAATCTCGTAGAATGTAAGACAATGTTGATGGGTGAGTTTCTAACAAGTCCTTGCTTTGCCATGTCAACTAGGCATGGGAGGGTGCTATCTTCTAAGGATGTGGGAATGGTTTTCACATTGTCAATACTCATTCAAATACCCTATTAAGGTGCAATCTTAATGAACATTTCCAAAAAAAGTTAAACACTTGCAAGCCTAACCTTGCACTGTCACTTACAATCAACAAGTACCAAAAGGTATGGACATTAGCTCCACCAATAATCACCTTTCAACAATATCTTCCATTCATCTACTTCTACTTAACATGAAATAAAATCCTAATCTAAGTGAAGAAATGTAGAAACCATACAATACTACAAACGTTACAAACATTCATCATGAAAACCAACAATGAAGATGGAATAATTTTGGTAGTATTATGGCAATAATTTCTCTAAGTCTCCCCCTTGGCTAATCTAATCTAATGAGTCACAAATGAGAAGGCCTTGGCCTTTTATAGTTGTTCAATCACAATGAGTGGCCAAGATCAATTCAAGATCAAGGGCCAAGATTTAACCAACAAAGCCCCATTCTACCTAACGTCTACAAGCACTAAATGCTTGCCCAATTACATTAAAGCACTACTGTGTGGGCCAATAGAAAAATTACATTTCTTTCAAAAGCCAACAAGAAAATAGGTTAGGTATAACCAGTAGATAAAGGGCACCAATAAATGGGCCAATTAGAATGAAGCACCACCTCTTGGGCCAATTAGAAAATTAGCATTCTTTTATTGACCAATCAACAAATAGGTTAGGTAGAGGCATTAGATGTCTTCCACATGTACACTTGGCATAATTTGATTGGTTGATCCTCTCACAACTGCAATTTTGAATTTTCTAATTCGCTGAAGATGAGTGGGCGCCAGCTCAGCATGTTCATCTGATAGACTTGATAAATATCTCTTGATGGTGAGAAACTATCTCTTGATATTCAACATTTCTCAAGCTTTCAATTGTGATAGCTCATGTTCTCAAATTGTTTCCTCTTCGTGCATTCTCTCTTTTTCTTGGAAATCTTCTCATTGCATTTGTTTATGAACTTGCATTTGTACTTGAATTCTTGGTTTCTAATCTTGAACTTCCTTCTTTCTTGACGAATTACTTTGAATCCTTGAAGCTCGGGGTTTCCATGTTGTCCTTGATGTTGAAATCACGCTTGCATTTGAACCACTTCAAACTTGAACCTCACCTTCTACAATCAGCCCCATTTCACCTTGCAAAATAACATTATTTCCTCGAATGCATGCATTTCATATTTCACCTCAAATCAAAATAAATAAATTGAAAGCAATTTATTTGATTAAAATTGCATCCATTATTTATTAAAATTGCACCACATTAAATAAAAAAGGTTTGGTATTTAGGCTAACCCCATTCATAAAAATTGAACCTCATTATTTTATAGGCCAATAAAATTCACAAGTCTTAAACATTTTCATTAAGTTCGATGAGGGCCTTGCAATTAATGACAAGTTTCGTTTGGGCCCATCATTAAATATGAATCCCCACATTTAATTTCTCCATTTGCAAATGGATCACTTTTAGTTATCCCATTATTTTTTCATGTAATTCGCACCCATTGGTATTTTGCTCCAGCCCCATTTGCAAAAGCGAACCTCTAACAAAATTCACAAGTTTCAAAACATCTTTGTTAAGTTTGATAAAGGCTTGATTAAAATTGATCATTGAACAAGGCATCCAACCTTGGAGTGGAAATCATCATTTAGGAAAACACCAGGTGGAAAGTCACACCAACTTAGGCAAATTTAGAATCCAAAAGTAGAAATCGAACCATAGTTAGGCAAAACCATTATGAGTGAAGTGGAAACCACCACCAAGTTAGGCAAAACCACCATGAGTGAAGTGGAAACCGCCACCAAGTTAGGCAAAATCACTATGCACCAAGTGGAAACCACCCATGACTTAGGCAAATATAAAACTTGTTTAGTGGAAATGCAAGGCTACTTAGGCAAAACATACTATTGCTTGGTGGAAACTCTTATCGACTTAGGCAAAGTGTTGCAAATGATAACTGGAAAACATCATCCACTTAGGCGATCTTGAAATGTAAAAGTGGGAAGCAGACCCCAGTTAGGCAAGTGCATCCGATGTGAAGTGAAAATCAGACCTGATTTAGGCAAGTGCATCTAATGTGCAGTGGAAATCGACTCGGACTAGGCAAGTGCATCTGATGTGCAGTGGAATCGACCTAGACTTGGACAAACTTCGTTTCAACTCAAATGACTTATCAATATGAATCTGATTATTATTATTATTATTATTATTTTTAATTAATTAATTTTTTTCTTTAATTTATTTAATTTCTCAAGTTGGTTTGAATCCTTAATTTATTCACACCCGATCTGATCTCTCTACAAAATCATTATATTTCCTCATTCATTAGTCACCATTATGTTCACGTTTCCACTTAATTGCCAATCCGCATGATCCGAATTTCACAAAGTCTGATTAAACTTTACTAGGTCTGATTTTCACTAACTCTGATTTGTTGATGCTTCAAATGTTGCTTGACCTCCTTACTATTCATGACTAACTCCTCATCTTGCTCTCACCCATCAAAGCTCAGATTCTGAACATGTTGCCAATCTATTCAAACACTAACACGTACAACCAACTAAACTAGCACCTGCTGGAAGGCAAGAAAATAGAGGGGGTCCCCATGTTTCATGGGGCAAGGGTGTGAAAACCTCACAACAGATCCATGTGGCTCTCATTTCCTCCATTTATCTTGGACTAGTTTTTAATATTTTATCCTAGATAGTAGTCCTCAATTTTATTTCCTTTGGTGCAACATATGAAGGCCCTACTTGTGCAACCTTAGACATGGCCATGAGGAGAGAAAGCAACATGGAACGTGGCAAAGAAGAATTTGTTAATGGCATCACTACCTTTTCTTTGGCCTGTACATTGAACATATTTGCCACAATGTTTTCAGACAAGGCATGGCCTTATGTTTCCTCGTAAGCTCTAGTACACCCAATACAAATTCATAAACTTGCAAATTTTAGTACTAGTAGAACTAGTGCTATTGTTGGTGCTGAGGTAATAGGAGTGGAGATGCTGCTACTAAAAAATTTCATTCTCAGACTTCTGTTGAAATGAAAGCTTATCACATACCGTAACCCCTTTACAAGCCTTGATTGTTTCTTTTGATATGCTTTGATATTTTCCCAAAATTGTAACAGGAGATAAGGAAGATGTACCCACAAAAATGCAAAGGGGAATGTCTTAGTTCGAGGGTTGAAGGAAGGGAACCATGGCTTCATGCATAAAATGTCCCCAAGAAAAAAGCAAGCTCTAATGTTGAGTACCATGTCCTTGTTTTCTTCAGACTCAAATTCCAAGATAAAAAATCCTTTGGCACATGGATAAATGCCAATTTCATCTGCCATATGTTTTCTCCAATTATCACTTATCCAGGTATAGAGATCTCGTGGGTTTGGCCAAGTTCTCATAAATCTACAATTGAGGCATTATTCTGTAGGAACTCTCTTGTCACTAATTAAACTTCCCACATTATTCTTTGGCACCAAAACTAAAAGAACTGAAAAAGGGGGGTTCAAATTACCAGAAGTGTGGGATGAAGAGGGATCAGATGGAGAGGCGCACTGAGGTGATTTGGTAGGAAGAACCAGCTTGTGCCTCTCAACATCTTGGGGCAAGGCCACCCTAAAATCCAAAGAGCCATCAAGCATCCGTTGCAGTGAAAGATCCACAAGCCATCTTGACCTAGGGTTTGAGAAGTTAGGGCATGTATCCATGTGCTTCCAACAACAACAACACCAACACTCTTGCTTCGATCTAGATCATCATTAGTCTTGGAATCCGAAATCCTTGACCCGTGCAGTGTAGAACAAAAAACACGGCTCTGAAAATGCGAGCCGTTTTCCTCTTGCCTTACCTTGAGAGCCAGAGCCCCTGGACGAATCTTAGCAGACATGGTGCTGAACAACATGCTACGAATCTGCCACTCCAACCCTAACTGCATCATGAGATGTGTTTGCATTGCATTTCCTTGAGGCCCACCCATAATCTGAGTGAGGAGAGACATGAAGTGAATAGTGAACCATCAAGCCTGAGCCCATGAGGATATTGCCAGCAGACGCGGGGTGGTGATTGCAAGAGTCCATGTCACCAGGCAAAGCAGGAGAAGTGCAAAAATTAGTAGAGTGGATTGCGTTTATCTAACCATTTAAATGGGTCTTATATTTTTTTAAAGTTGCCCCCCACCCACCTTTAAAGTATAGGTTTAGAACCTTGTTATTTTGTTTTTCAAAATTTTTAGATTGTCCTTTTTCTAAATGATATCTAGGATGCCTTGACATTACCAAGATAGTTGAGGATGGAGGGTGTCCCCTGATAACCGCTCATTAGATTCAAATTCTGCCAGATTTAATTGTTAAAATTTAGTTGCTCGCTTAAGAATTACTTTCGCTGGAGGTGAGTGCTATATTTCTGCCCTGAATTTCTTATAAGTTTTTATAAAACATATCTTTGTTTTTGCACTATCTCCTTTGACTTTGAACTTCTTCCTCCTATTCATTTTGTTTGCCAAATTGATAGTATATTCCCAGTGAACATTTAGCAAAATATCTTATGCAATTCAGAGTTTCCAGGTTAGATTTAAGATTATAATTGGAGCGCTATGAAACAAAAATAATTTTGTATTAGTTGATGTCTTCGGTAATATATTTGGTATGAATCAAATTCTCTGCTTCTTATGTAGTGCACCTATCTATAGTTCAAAACTTCAATGGCAGTCCATTAATATGGATTCATACTGAATAACCAGATAACAAAGTAATTGTACCTACACATTCTGGCAGGGAAAAAGATCTGATACCATCCTTGGTACTATACATGACAAAATAGTTCCCCAAAATAAGGACGGGTGTTTGTTACCTGCTAAATTTTAATGTTCTGTTATGTACTAGCATCCAGTGTTCTTCTTTTCTCTTAATGATTGCTATACTGTGGTTGAAGTTATCGTCTAAATAGGTCTTTATTAGAACCTAAGATTAATGAAAAAATATTTATTATTTCTTAGGTGACCTAAGGCTCCATTATATTACATGTGGTTAATCATTTGACACTAATTTATTCATGTAGAAAACCAAGAAGACATCAAAAGTAGAAGTTGGGACCAGAAATTCTGACGTAGAAAATGAATGGTTAAAGGTACGTTTCTTTCTGTTTCTCTATCTCAAGGAAACTGTAATTGTATTCTGAGATGAAGCTTGTCACTCTTGTTTCTATGTTTTGATATTCTTTGAGTGGGATATTTACACTGGAGGATGCACACCTAGTTACCTGCAAATTGCAGTTGTTTCTTGTTTTCCTCTTGCATTATTTACACAGGAGGATGCACCCCTGGTTACCTGCAAATTGCAATTGTTTCCTGTTCCTTAATTTTCCTCTTGCTTTGTTGAATGCTTACAGGGAACTGCATTTACACAAAAGCCTTCAAGTAATTTATCTACCGCGCACAGGTCAAAGAAAAAGAAATAGATGCAATTTGCAATTAGTTATTTAAGTAAAAGAGAATGAACAGGAGCTAGTCGTTTAATATGGTGGCAACTTTAGGATGCAGAAGGTATATTTTGCAGTTTAGAGAGTCTAGACATTTTATGCAAGGAGGTATATGTTTTGAGTTAGATTACCAAGCTGCTCTCATTTTCTTTATGATGCAAAGGTTGGGAGTAAAGAGATTCTTACATTACAACAGAAGTTTCTTGTAACGTTATGCAGTCTGAATTTTCATAGAACTTTCTTCTATCTGGTCCCAATGTACTGTGTTGATGTTGAGTGCAAAGGGCCCTTATTGTATTGTATTATTTAATTGCCTTTTAAGAATTGTGCTCCTTTAAATTGACCATTAACTGAGATGGTACCTATTTATGGCTTTAGAAAACACTAGTTTCATTGAGTAAATTCATGGTAGGCTACTTAATTAAACTATTTGAATAGTTGATATTTTGTCCATGGCCTTATTTTTGTGGGTGGAATTCAAATCACAAATGATATTTGGATACTGATGTCAAGAGTTACAGTAAACATGTAAATTTACAGCAGCTGATACAGCTACTACTTGTTCTAGTTTCTATAATAAAATAAACTTAGGTAGAAAGTTGGGAAGTTATTGTGGAGAAGGTTATTTGCTTCTGAATCCTGGTAACTATGCATCTGAATCCTGGTAACTATGCATCCAGGGAACACAGTTGAACCAATGTAGATTAACCAGTTGAAATGCTTAATTCGATAATTGCATACATGACTCTTTTTCTGATGTTTGCTTCTCTTCTTTACTCTTTGACTTCTATTAAGCAGCATCCACATGGATTATCATATTTGTGATTTGGTGGGCATGGCCTGGACTTGGGGAGGCTATCTTTTGGGGATCATGTAATTTACCTTCTTTCCTAGTGTTCGGTTAATGATCATCTTGCTAGCCTTTACTTTTTTTTATTCCTGAAGGCTAAAGCAAATCTAATAAGGGAATAAGATGATAAATAAAAGGGGTGAAAAAGCTATGGTGGTTGTTAATAAGAATTTAATTATCCATTGGCAATTATTAAAAAGGGGCAAACTTAAGTTATGACTTAAGTCTTTCGTAGGCCATGGGGGTGAATTATTAAATGTGAGGCAAATATTATTATTTGCCTAAGTTGCTAAATAAAAGAATTAGAAGAAGAAAGCCGATGGCTTTTTGGAGGCTCTATAAAGAGGTTCAATGGGGAATAATTATTCATTTTTTGGTGATTGAAATTTCTTTCTGCAAGATTTTTCCTAAGAGAACTTCCTAGGACACAAACCCTGTGAAGGAGTTCTTCTGGATGCAACCCTAGGAGACTCAATAGTATTGTAACAGCGAACATAGACCGCAAATTGCAGTTAATACAGTAAGCTGGTGGCTAATTTATATAGTAAGGGTGTATGTATATGTCTGAAGCAGTTCGAGGGGTTTAGGAGTGATCTGCAAGAATACAAGGTCCCATTCTTGATCTGAAACCACATGCCAGCATCTAATAATGAAATTGCTACACATAGAGAAGGAATCACAGCCTGTAATAATTGAATTTGCATGCAACAGTCTGATACACACAGTCGTTTCTTAAAGCACAATGATTAAGGGTTTCATAGCAATGCGATCTGGTATGTAGCATCAGATAAATTCTCTGTAACTGTCATTGCTGCGAATAATAAGTGGTAAACCTATCAAATCTGTTCTAGATACGTATTGTAATTGAGTTTATTGCAAATAAGGAAATCTTAGTTATGTTAGTTTGAAATTTAAATTTCCTATATTCTGTTGTGATTTGGTTTGGATATATACATAAATTCATGAAATTCTCGTATTCCTCTTGAGAATTGCCAGTTGGATTATTTCGGTGGTATTAGAGCCCCAAATCCTCCCAACCTGTGGGGTTTATCAGTGCATGACATAGATTTCAGTTGCATGTGAGTTAGCTTCTTTTGCAAGTCAGTTTAGAAGCAGTTTATGAAGAGGATTACCATTGTATGCTATTTTCAAGCAATCCTGGTTTGTGTATTTGCCTTGCATGTTAGTTTGGTGGATACCCAGAGGGTTGTATGGTACTTTTGATCAGTTTGTGAAAGTAGTTTATTGTAAGTTAGTTTGAACTTTGAATTGATTCTATGACCTCAATGATCACACAAATATTACACTAGAAGCAGGTCAAGATGACAAGCAGAAGAACCTGAGGATAACCCCATTGTTGAAGAAATGGGTGAGAGAAGAGATGAAAGCCAACCAAGAGGTTTAAATAACTAGTTGAATGATTTCTTGACCACCTTTGCCTAACAACAGCAACAAATGTTACAACAATTTTATGATTGTATGATCATAGCCATGGGTCCACTGAGAATGGACCGTACTAGATCAAGGTACAATAGTGAGCATAACAGAAGTGATGTCGAGCATGGATCTCAAGATATAACAACTAATGCTGATAGGGCAGCGAGTACAAGGTTTGATCGAGCACTATGTCCTATATTTTTGCCATGACAAATTGAAAGAAGCAATTTTAGAGGTAGAGGAAGAAGAAACAAATATTACAGTTGATGTTATGGTAGCCCATGATGAGTACAAGAGACTTCCAGATGAGGTAAGACAATTGATGAATTTACGCCAGTTTATGAATTAGCGGAAAGATAAGGCTAGGTACCGTTTGGAAAGGAAAGATAGGAGACCTGAAGGGCAAGTTAGGCAAGGCTCTCAACTAGTGGAATATAAGTATTGTTGTGAGATTTTCACACCATCGCCCCAAAGAATTTGGGGACCCCCCAATTTTTGAGCGGGCCTTGGCAATTTTCCTAGATCTGGGTATTCAGATGCCTTAGTGAGTTTTGGAGTAACCCTGGGGTTTTGAGACGATAAATTTGCAATATTTTTTACACTTGGATGAATTTTGGAAAATTGATATAATTACATAACTTGAACATTTTCCAAAATTTAATTGTGAATTTGGATATTTTTGGGAAAATCTTGTAAAATTTTAATGGCCAAATTTGAAATTAATTGTCAAATGAAAATTAAATTGCCAAAAAAAATTAATTGCCAAATGTAAATTAAATTGCTAAATAATTTTTGGATTGCAAAATAATAAAATTTAAATTGCCAAGTGGGATTTTCAAAATTTTAAATGGGGAAAAAGAGTAAATGAAAGTTGGAAATGAAATTGAAATTTATTTGAATTTTAATTAGCTGACAGATTTTGATTTTGGGATGGTGTTGTTATGATTTAGATGGGCTAAAATCAATTTTTCTTGGGAAAAATTCTAAATTTATAAAATGAAAAAAACTACAGCTGACAGCCCTTCCCATTTTTTATTTTTGCTTGGTATTGGGCACAACAAACATAAATTTTTCATCTCCCAAGGCAGCCATCAATTCTAGCCCCACTTGTGATTTTTATGCATTAATTTGACAATTTTAAAATAAATAAAATCATATTTTTGGGCTGAGTGTTTGTGATTTAGAAATTTAATTTGGGCCTCTTTGTGTGTTAAATTCAATGTATTTTAAAGCTTAAGAGGTGTGAAATTCAAGGTAAGTTATTGGGTCCACAATGGGGAAGGTTTAAAGTTATATTAGAAGCCTAAATGATTTTTTCTTAAATTTTCAATTTTAGGGTCTATGATAATTTCGGATTTGGCTAATTTAAACCCATAATTTTGCACACTTCAATGCAAGTGGTTCTCTTAATTTAAATTTGCCCTTTCCTTAAATTAATTTAATTTTTTGTGACCATGGCTTGGTTAATTTCAATGTTTAGGGGCCTCATATGGATCATTTTTTGGAGTGGCCCAATTTCATTTTAAAAAGAAAATTAACATGCTATTACACAGATTTTTGTTTTTGCAATAGGCTGGCCCAATTTTAAATTAAAATTAAATACCCAAGGCTATGTGATTTAATGCATTTAATTTGGGTTATATGTTTGACAACTTAATTAATTTTATTTTCTCTCCAATGCAGGTCGACCTTATTTGAAGAGGCAAAAAAATTAGTATAAAGGGAGGGCTTGTCTCCTCATTTTCTCATTCATTTCTCACTTGTCTCTTGGCAGCCAAGGAGGAGCTCTTGGAGTAGCAAAATAGCGAAATTTTGCAAGGAGGAGTGCATTTAGCAAGGGGTGATTTTCTTTTTTTTGGTGGAGGAGTGCATTTTTGGTGTTGTCTTCTTCTTCTTTGGAGGAGAATTTGTTGGTGTAAAGGAGGATCTTCATGCTTGAGGGTGAAGGTTGGTCTAAAGGGCAGATTTTCTCCTTGTTCTTGCTTGGTACATTTTTCCTATTTTCTTCTTGCATCATCCATCCATTATTTCATCATTTCATCTAGGGCTTGAAGTTGGGAGATATAAGTGTAGTTTCCGTTTAGGATTTGGGGAAAAGAGATATAAGTGGTAGTTCCACTTCTAGGAACGAAGTTGGGAGATATAAGTGTAGGCCCATCTCATTGTAGAAAGAAGAGGCAGAAATAAGGGTTAGGATGGCGGATGCTAGTGCAAGCAAGAGTCAAATGGCAATGCATACCAAGTAAGACATGAAGCCCAAGACCACCTTCTTCTCGAAATTGAAGCAAGTGAGAGACACCAGCATTGGCACAGTGAACATGATATAGTTGAGAGACAAATTGATGAAGAACTCCTCCCCCTTGGCCAAGAAGGATAAGGAGACAGGTTGCCACCACATTTTCATAGCTCCATCCTCCATCTCCATCTTTCACTTACATCTGTTTCACCCCCACCCTCCATTCCATATTTTCATTGCAACTACAAGCGAGGAAGCAGGTTTCATTGCAGGTTGGAAGAGATTTGAAGATAATTGAAGCTAGGCAAGGCTTGGCTATTCATGCAAGTTAGCTTGGTTAGATTTGAGAGGGTTCTAGCACCCAAGAGGGTCATGCATTTTGTTGATAAGTTGTAATAGGTTAAGTAGGCAAGTTCTAAAGGTCAAGAGGTAGGTGTTGGAACATTACACCAATGTAATAGGAACTGGGACTTGGATTTTTTCTATGTGGTTGGCCTTCCATGTTTAGGAGTCTGCCCTCGGTGGTGAGCTCCGTGGAGTGGAGTTGTGTGTCTTCTTTCCTTGGCTAGTTGTTTTCTTTCATTGCAAATCAAACAAAAACAACTAGTAATTAGATTTAATCACATTAAGAGGAAAGATAAGAATGGACTACAAATTGATACAAACAAAACAATCATAACTTGGATGGTAAGATTGATCAACACACAAACTAATTTGTAATTATCTATTAGAAATGGACTTAATGAACAATTCACATAATTTTGGATGTAAGATGAACTCCACATAGCTTAATTAGGCGGTGAAGGAACCAACTCACTAACTAGCTAGGAGGCAATTGATGAACTTAATGATTATTTCAAATCAAGTAATGGGTGGATTGTGGGCTTTGCAGGAGGAATGGCCAAGGTAGGTGCCCCCAGAACCTAAGAGTATTCAAGCAGAGGGGGGGTGCATGCAAACCAAATTCAAGTAGGAAGGTTAGGGAAGACCAAGAAGGTTAAAGGAAGGTAGGGATAATGAAGGAGGAAAGCGAGACGAAAGGTTGAAAGGGTCAAGTTCGATTTCAAGGTGGTGGCCAAGAGCAAAGCTCTCAAATTGCAAGAAGGTTCACATCCAGGTAAGCCACCGGGGCCAAGGCAAGATTACCCCAAGTGCATAGAGACCTCACCCTTTCAAGGTCAGGACATCAAGTACAAGCAAGTTCAAGTGGTGATGAGAAAGTTTCTACGGACAAGCTCAAGCATCCAAGGCTTCACCTCATCTCAAGGATTAAGTAAATTTATAAGATAATGTTGATGAGGTGGCAATTTCATGTGCATGCAATCAAATCATGCCAAGTGTCTTATGTTCTCATTGGTTGACAGATTATTGTAATTTTCTCATTGGCCCACAAAGTTGGTGCCCTCATGTAATTGGTTGAAAGATGGTAACCCTAATTAGGGTTTGTAAGGTTTAATCTTGGCCCTTGATTTTGCCCCTTAATCTTGGCCACTCGTTGTAATTTTGAACCTCTATATAAGGACATTTGTTCTCATTTGTAAAGAGAGTTATGTTGGAGAATTGTTGTCAAAATACTATCAAAATGGTTCTTTATTCATTGTTGTGGCTTGCATGGTGGATATACATGATCATTTTGGTGTATTTGCATGGTTCTTTACATCTCTCAAATTAAAGTAGGATTTCATTTCATGTTGTTAGAGTAGAAGTAGATGGCTAGTTGTATGGTGATGTTAGTGAATGTTTGATAGGGATCTATATACTAGGCCGCTAGCATCCCAACGGCTTGTTAGGAAGCTTTGTGTGGTAATCTAGTCTAATTCCCCTTGAATCATTACATCTATGGAGGTAGCGCTACTGGCAAGCTTTCATTAGGTGGATCCCCATCCATTTGCTAATTTCTTCATTCATAGGAGTAGTAGTAGAGTAGTAAGCAGTTAGTGGTAGGAGTAGTTGAAAGTGAAAGTGATCAAGGAGAAAAGAACAAGTCAAGCAAGTGAAGTACCACCAAGTTATCTTTGAATGAACAACGTAAGCCCACCTACGTGATTAACCAGCAAATCACATTAATATAACTGAGTTAGTATCCACAAGTGTAAGGAACCTTGGAGTTTTCTCATGTTCTTCATGAGTATTTACTTTTCAAGAGAGGGTTGAGTGTTTGGTATGCTATATCAAGTATTCAATTGCTATATGTTATGTAGTGGTACAAAATTGACATCAACACGTATGCATTAAACAAAGTCTCTTTATTGACTTTTGATGGAAGCTAAAAGTTAACAACCAGACCATGGGTACATAAATTAGGTACATTCTTAGCTCTCAAACACACGAAGGAAGATAAGGCTATACAATTTGATGCGATGCACTTGGAGGGAGTGGCATATGGCTGGTGGCACTATGGATTAGTATCCCAAGATCATGCCATGATACACTCCTATGAAGCATTTGTTAATAAGTTGATTACTCATTTTGACTGGAAAGATATAGAGGTTTACAAGGAATTGGCTCAACTCAAATAGGTGGGACACGTGGGTGTTAACCCTAACTAGTTATTGAAGGGGGGGGGGGGGGAGGGGTGAATCAATAATTTCAATTTCTTCTTTTAAACAAATATTCTTACTTATTAAAAAATTAAAGAATATTACAACATTCATTAAAAAATTAAAGAATATTACAACATTCATAAACATAAATTGAATACACAGGTCAACACAACATATGCACATGGAAACCCTCAGTTAGAAGGAAAAAATCACAGTGGGACAGAACTCACAACTTCACTATTGCAGTAATAAAGATGTCATGTTAGAGGCTTACAAAGCACTAGTAAGAGTACTACCTAGTTAAGGGATTTGATAGAAGACATGTTAGTATCTTGAACCTGTTAGGAGTTACCTTGTAAGAGGACTTAAAACACCAATAAAGATGTTACCCGGTAAAGGGATTTATACAAAGAACCTGTTAGGGTTCACCCTGATTGAGGGATTTAAATATGCTTATCAATTTAAAGCAATGATCTTATGATGACACTTTCTGTCGAATCAGATCATACTTGTTACCCTTTCCACTGCTTGGATGTTGAACCTTTCTCTGCCTTTCACCTCTCGTGATTGTGACTCAGAATATTCAGCTCTCCTGCTCTCCTTCGCTCTATGCTCTTGATATTCAACAACACTTCTTTCATGTCCTTTGACCTGTATTTATAAGAAGTTAATCTTATTAAAAATACATCTCATAGTTCCACCAAGCTGTAAACTCACCCATAAATCATGCACGCAATAAAAGCTTGCAAACTGATCCCGAGTTTACCTTGAAACGCTCATAGATAAAACCAAGAAAACTTCAGTTCCACTGAAAAAGCTAACTCCAGTTTAACTAAAAAATGCTCCGTATAATCTGGTTCAAATTATCATGCACTTAACCAGTGAAGAGCTTGTACCCGGTTAGTCATCTGTTCCCTATGTGTATCCCATGACCGGTATAAGCATGATCGATTATAGTACACTGCTTTACCAGTTCACAATTATGACTACCGGTGTTCCGATGGGATTGATGTTTGCCTATGACTCTACCAATGACAACTAATTTTATGTCAACAATCTTCCCCTTTGGCATTGGTGGCAAAACATATCAATACATCACCTGTAGACTTCCCCTGTAGATCTCCTTGTCTACCTATAGCATTTTCCCTGTAGTTCTCATTGTCTAGATCTCGTTGTCTACCTGTAGCATTTTTAGACACACACTGCCATCTCTCTCTTCTCTATTCTTTCATCTGCGTTGATCTTCTCATCTGTATCTGTATTATATATATTAACTCTCTTCCCCTTTTTCTCTCCACAGGTCAAAGGGTTGTTACTCCTTAAATGTTTTCATATCATAACTGTAACTTATGGAAGATATCCTTGTATATTTTCTTCGCAGAATCAAGGAATGACTTCCATATACCTGTTACATGATCTAAATTTTTCTTTGTTGCTTGTAGTGAGATTATTATATTTTCCATGTCTTCCACTATTTTTTAATGAGGTTCTTTGATCAGTCTTTCGACATCTGTTGCCGTTGTTTGTATTAGATCAAAATTTGGTGCAATGAACAACTGTAATCTAATAAGATCTTGGATTCTTTTTGTCTTTTCTTCGGATGCCCTCCATAAGATGAGAGAACTACTTGTTAGCTCTCGACTGTACTCTGTTGTAGAAGAGCTCTTCGCATCAAATTTGGATGTTAGAACATTTATCTTTTTTGTAGTCTTGTTCATTCTCTCAATTATATCTTTAACAAAGTCTTTAAAGTTTTAAGTCCCTGTGATCAATCTTCCTGCATCCTGTATCTGTTGATGTAACTCCCTGGTGCTTGTAGATACAGTGACTTTGAGTTCTTCAACTTGTTTGTGAATAATTTCTATTCTCTTCTTCTCATAGTGATCAATTGCAATCATCTTTGGGTCAGTGACATCTTCCCCAATTGCTTGTGCTAGAATCTCCAATTGATCAATTACAGGTTCATCTTCATCTATATCTATATCAGGTACAAAATTGTACAAGATATTTCTTACACTAGAGAGAACCATATCCCGTTTTCTCTTAGTGAGCTCTTTTAGCTGTCTTGTTGACATCTTGCTTGTGTCAACTATAGTTTCACTAACTTTACTTTTCTTTGCTTCAGAATTTGTTGCAAAAGTTAGTTTTCTCTTTAACGAAGATGTACTAGGAACATTTACTGGTTCCTCCTGTCTACTCTCTTGTGCAGGTTGTTCTTTTGTAGGTTTCTCATGTTCTTCATTAACATGCAACTCATGTTGTTGAGGTATCTACTCTTGTCGTACCTCTTGATCTTGATGTACTTCCCCTCTTGGTTGTACTCCTTTCGGATGACTTTCCTCTTCTGGTAGTTGCTCTGTTTGTTGCTCTTCAACAACTTGTTGATCATTCAAAACAGTTTCTTCTTTATCTGTTCCTTTTTTCAGTAGTCATCTTTTCTGATGACTCTCTCTGTACTTGATCTTCTGGTTGAACTTGTTCTCCCAGATTTACCTGTTCACTGGAAGTGAACTGTTCAGGTGTAACTTCTCACCAATTGTAGATTGTTCACCAGCTGTGAACTGTACCGGTGGTAACAATACATTTTCAAGTTCATCTTGTGAGATGCGTTGTGGACTTGTAGACTTAAGAGTGTTGAAGTCATATTTTAGCCAAAAATCCAGAGAATCTTCACACATCTTTTTCCAGTCCATTTATGATCTTGGAAACTCTATTCTTCATGTCCAAATTGAGTGACACGGCTT
Source organism: Chamaecyparis obtusa (assembly GCA_027943335.1). Taxonomy (NCBI): domain Eukaryota; kingdom Viridiplantae; phylum Streptophyta; class Pinopsida; order Cupressales; family Cupressaceae; genus Chamaecyparis; species Chamaecyparis obtusa. The sequence continues at coordinate 2,702,634 of BSBK01003714.1, forward strand.
CCATCAGAATTTTTATTGTCTCATCACTGAGACTTGGTCTTACTTGTGTCAAAGTTTCTCTTATAATCTTATTATTTGTTGCTAAACCAATTCTCCATTTAGCCATTAGCCTTTGATTCAATTCAGGCGGAAACAAAGGGCTGTAGTCTCTAGGACTTCTGTTGAAATCTAAAAAAGTTTCTAACACAACAATTTCAATTTTCTGCTTATCCTCTTCTACCAGAACACTGAACCATTTAGCCGCATTTGACACTTCACCAAAATCTATAACTTCATCAACTATATTATCTACAGTCAAAGTTTGTGCTTTACCTTTAACTGGAGAAGCAAGTAGGGTTGGTGGAGTGAGATCACCACCCGTGTCTCCAGTGATATCAACAATGACCGGTTCGGTTGCAGTTTTAGCCTTGACCGGAGTCTCCTCTCCCAGTATGCCTTTTCCCTTTCCAATGTCCATTTTCAGTGCCTCTGTGGTCTTATGGCATTCTGCTTCTGCTTGATGTTGTTGCTTGAGAATATTCGTCCAAGTAGCAACTCCTTCATCGTAAACTTTATCCACTTCACCAATTAGGACCTGACCAATTCTCTTTCTAATGGTAAAATTATGTTTGAATAGGTCATCCTGATTTGTTGCCTCTTCCAGACTTAGGCGATTTTGTACTTCTAGCAGAGCCCTTATCCTTAGCTCTCTCTCCTTATCTGAGGAAGATTTCCATCTTCCTTCATTTATTCTTATTAGATCATCATGAATTATTTTATGAAGTACAACAACTGTTAAGTTCTACTTGTGAAGAACATAAATAACAACTTTTTCCAGCTTTCTCTTATCGTTTTCATCACCAAGTTCATATCTGCTCTTAATTCCACCCAATGCACCTATCTCCTTTATCCCTTCAACCACTTCATCAATAGTCGGTTTTCTTCCTCTTGGTGCATCCTCTTTTACTGGTTTCCCAATCTTTCTCTTTTTGTGAAGAGTAGTTGTTTCTTCAGTTTCTGTTTCTTCCGGTTCCTCTCCTTGTGCACTGGACATTTGTTGAGTCCTTTTTCTTTGAACCTTGGGTTCTTCCGCCGCTGGCTTCTTCCTAGGTGTGGGAGTTCTTTTTACATACACCTTCTTTGGTTCCTTTGCAGATGTCTTTTTCTTCAGATTTGCCTGTATCTCTTCATAGGTGCCGAACCGATATGCAGAGAGATCTAGGTCACTTTCTTGAAGTGCATCAACATATGCCTTTGCAACCTTAGAGGTAATCTCATAACCGAGCTCTGGTGCATACTCGGTCCTTGGCTCCACAACCTGGATCATACAATGATCGATGCTTACCAGAAAGCACATCTCTTCCTTGTATTCTTCAACAATGGTAGAGGGAATTCTTTCCCTGTTGTGCATTCTTGGCTGAAAGGCTTCAAAATAATCAGTCATAATCTTATTGAACCGATTTCCTAGGTTATTTACCATCTCTCCTATTTGAACCATAACGGGTTTATCTTCTAGCCATGTAACCTTGCCTATGCCTGGAAAGAAGTTTTGATAATAGAAAAACAAACATACCAAGAACGTTCCATATTTGAGAAATTTCTTCTTTACTAAACCAAGCTTCTTTAGGTTTTCAAAAATCTTCCTTCTCAACATAGCGCATATATCATATTGCGCATTGTCATGCATAATCCTGTGCGCGACATGTATAGCTCCTCCCGATATGCTATTTAGGTTGCTTGAATGATAAAGTTTGTAGCCGATAACTGCTAATGCAAACCGAACACCATCGTCTTCAATGTCGTTCACAGTCATCAACTGACTGTTAGACCTTGACTTCGTCAACCATGTGACTTCTGCATTGGCTATCATTCTTAGGGTAAGAGCTTCCCCTACGACATTATAACTAGTCACCCTATGTAAATCTTCTTTTGTTATTGGCGTGACCACGCCTTTCGCCAACCACATTCTTGGTTTGTGAACCCTGCTCAGAACCAATCTAATCCAATCTGTTCAAAACACGGTTGGATATTTCACTCCATTGATCAATCCCGATGTTTCAAGATTCGTGTATTTGTCTTGAAGCTTCCCGTCTTCGCAAAGTGAAATGTATTCACTCTGGATGACTGTTTCACCAAGTTCCTCCTATTTGCTGTGGATGAGTGTCGTTACATCCTCAGTCATCAAAACACCTATAGGTACGGATGATAGAGCTCCCACCATATCATTTTCTCAGTTCTGTACTACCATAATATTGTAAGTTGGTCTATCAAGTTGGTTAGCACTGTTTAGGCTTACCACAGAAGATGAAGATGCCATAATAAGACCGGTTTACACAGAAAGTTCTTGACAAGATTCACGGAATTCGCTAAGCAAAGAATGTAAATCACAGCAAGAAAATATTACTCAAGCTTAAGAAATCAATAATCACAGTTTGCAATGTAAAGTGAAATGAGTAATCATCTTTCCCTTTTATAGACTTAGGTCGTAACGGTAATTAGCAAATAGTAACTATATTAATTAACCTTACCTAACCTTTCTTTTGACAACTGGTCCATAGACTTGTCACCTGTTCGCATATCCTTGGTTGCAATGTCCACCTTGCTACTTTAGCAACACTTACTTGTCCGGTTTACAAGTTAGACCGGTGACATTTTCCTGGTTGCACTTCTTGACTATGTGAGATCAGAGCTCACTAGTTCCTCTGGGAAAAATAGGCTGGCTACATGTTCCCCTTAAGCCCTTGGGCTTAATTTGCTGAAGAGATATCACCATCAGCAGATGATGACCTTACCTCAGATTTCTCCTCAGCGGAACTCTTTGTCCCTTTTACTGACCAAGTATTCTTAACTTCCTTTTTGGTCTCTTTCCTCAAGTTATCCTTCTTGTTGGGGGACAAGTTCTTCTTGACCGGTTTGGCTGGACCTTTTCCATTGTTCATCGGCCGGTTCCTGCACTCCTTGACCAGATGCCCAATCTTGTTACAATTGTAACAAGCCATTCTAGTTCCTCTCCATGGATTGACCCTTCTTTCCCTGTCCATGGGTGAGTGACATCCATAGTTCCTATGGCCAGATGGCCCACACGTAGCATAGTTGGATGTGCTTCGGTTAACATTCCTATTATGAAATACCGGTCTTGGTGGAGATTTTAATGCCATGGTTTTGGACTTGCATTCTTCCACTTTATGTCCAAACTTGTTGCATGAATAACAATAACCCTTGAAGCTTCCCTTGCTTCCACTGGACACACTGTTGGGGTGTGACCTACATTCTAAGGTCCTATGACCATACTTGTAACAATTGCTGCAGTAGCTGTTAGAAGTAATGGTTTTACCGGTGAAGTTTTGCAGTCATTTGTTTTATGACCCATTTTGCCACAATGTTTGCAAGAGGGTTTGAAGGTCTTCTTACCTTTGTCTTCTGTAGGTTTCTTCTTTTCCATCTTTTCTTGCTTGTCTCTAGAGGACTCATTGGTTTCTTTGCTGCTTTGACCAATGTACCCAAGTCCCGTGGGATCTTTGTGCTTTCTTTGAGCCCTCAGTTGCTCATCAAGCTTTTCTGAGCTTTCATTGTACCTTCTAAGTTTCTCATTTATTTCTTCAAGAGTTTTCAATTGTTCATTTAGTTGAATAGCCAACCTTTTGCATGCATCATCTTTGTCATGCAAGTGCTCATGCATAGTTGCATTCTTTTGAGTTGTGCTCTGGATGTCTTCTTGAAGTTGTAAAAGGAGAGCATCACTTTCTCTTACCGCATCTTTTGCCAGATTTTTTGCTCTTTCAGAGGTCAATAGTGCTTGTAAGGCACTGTTTCTTTCATCTTCAACTTTCCTTTTATCTTCAATGATTTCAGTCATCCTCAGGGCATGACTTTCCTACTCCCTTTTCAGATTGGAGATCTAATCGGTTAGATTCTGATTTTTTTCCATAAGACTAGAGATTGCCTCTTCTGCTTCATCAGATCCACTTTGCCCAGAGAGTTCTTCAATGGTTTCATTACTCTCACTCAGTTGCAGAGCCATCTCTTTTCTATTTGCAAGAGACCTCCTTAGTCTATTCTCAAGAGAGGCAATCATGTCATTGGCTTCCTCAAGCCGCTTTTGATACCTGTAACCCGCCATGATATTTTACTCAAGCAGTTAAGCTTTATATCTTTGAAAACCGAGGCTCTAATACCAATTGTTAACCCTAACCGGTTACTGAGAATGGGGGGGGGGGGGGGTGAATTAGTAATTTTAATTTCTTCTACTTCCCTTTTAAGAGACATTCTTACTTATTCGGAAACTAAAGAATATTACAACATTCATAAACAAAAATTGAATACACAAGTCAACAAAACATATGTACATGGAAACCCTCGATTAGAAGGAAAAAACCACCGTGGGACATAACCCACAACTTCACTACTGTAGTAATAAAGATGCCCTGTTAGAGGCTTACAAAGAACTGGTAAGAGTGCTACCCGGTTAAGGGATTCAATAGAAGACCTGTTAGGATCTTGACCCTGTTAGGAGTCGCCTTCTAAGAGGACTTAGAACACCAATAAAGATGTTACCCGGTAAAGGGATTTATACAAAGAACCTGTTAGTGTTCACCCTAATTGAGGGATTTAAATATGCTTCTCAATTTAAAGCAATGATCTTATGATAACACTTTCAGTTGAATAAGATCATACCTATTACCCTTTCCTCTGCTTGGCTATTGAACCTTTCTCTGCCTTTCACCTCTCGTGACTGTGACTCCTCTCAGAATATTCAGCTCTCCTGCTCTCATTCGCTCTATGTTCTTGATATTCAACAACACTTCTTTCATGTCCTTTGACCTATATTTATAAGAAGTTAATCATATTAAAAATACATCTCATAGTTTCGCCAAGATGTAAACTCACCCATAAATCATGCATGCAATGAAAGCTTGCAAACTGATCCCGAGTTTACCTCGAAACGCTTGTAGATAAAACAAAGCTAACTTCAGTTCCACTGAAAAAGCTAATTCCAGTTTAACTAAAAAATGCTCTGTATAATCGGTTCGGATTATCATGCACTTAACCGGTGAAGAGCTTGTACCCGGTTAGTCATCTATTCCCTATGTATCCCATGACCGGTTTAAGCGTGACTGGTTAAAGTACACCGCTTTCTTGTTTAGTCTATCAGTTCATAATTATGAGTACCGATGTTCTGGTGGGATTAATGTTTTCTTATGACTCTACCAATGGAAACTAAGTTTATGTCAATAGTGGGATCATATATTAATGAGTTCCAAAACATTTCAGTCATGGTTCCTAATTTGTCACAAAAGAGGGTCACACTGCTGTTTGTAGAAGGATTGAGTGATCGATTGAAAGGGTTAGTCAAGGCTCATATGCCCAATACACTTGACGATGCCATTAGATTAGCTCTTGATCTTGAGGTCACACCTTGTCAACTACACAAGAAGAACTTCAAGAATCAAAAGTTAGATGATGAATCAGATGGGAAGACACCTCATCAACCCAAGATCATGCCTCATAAGGTATAAAAAGAATCAAGAAATAAGTTAAGAAGATGGAACCTTTATTTTTCTTGCAAAAACCTTGGGAACTAGGATAGAAGTATTTTGGTAAGGGTAAGCCATATCTTATTGAGGTGATTTCTGATGTGGACAATGATGATGATAGTAAGCATGATGATGAGGCACATGGCAACCTTGTGTCCCTATCTAGTTTTTCTAGAGACCATCTTCTCATCCTAAAAGGGATTGTCAAAGGTCTAGGAGTTGTTTGTATCGTGGAGAGAGGTGCAATGCATAACTTTATTGATTAGAACTTTCCAGTCAAGGACTACAGGTGGAGGATTTTTCTAGATTCAACGTCATGTTGGAAAATGGATCCAAAATCAATTACACAAGAAAAATACCAAAGTTGGGCATACAATTAGATGATTATAAATTTGATGCTAAGTACTGTGGTTGGTATTGGTGGGACTAAAATAATATTGAGAGTACCATGGTTGAAGTCCCTTTGAAGACACATCCAGGTGTTCAACATCATGGAGCTTGAGTTTACTCATAGAGGTAAACAAATTGTGTTGAAGGCTACCAAAAGTTGTGGCAACCAAGTGTATGCAAACTTACTTTGATGATGAAAATACCATTGAGAGCCATGGGGATAAATCAGATTATCTCATGTATGACAATAGTAAAAATCTCTTTATATTCATGCTCAGAAGTCGATGCATAGCTCCCAGGCCTGGAGGCAAAGGTGGATGCAGACGAATGCGGGTGATGAGTTGGGTACCCTATGGATACCACCCAGAAGTGCATTTGGGGGCCCAAGATGTGCTTCTAGGTGGCATCTACAGGGCTTCTGGGTGTATCCTGAGGCATCCGGGCGCATCCAAAGGCATCCGTGGGCCTAGGTGGTTTTTTTGCCAAAAAATAACTTAAAAACACATTAAGACATATTTTTTACATTTTTCTCCTAAACCCTAAAATGACCCTAAAAGAGGCCATTCAATCATTTTACATCTCATTTTGTATGGAGCTTGGCTCTCTTCTCATTTGGTCTCTATTTTGGATTTTAAAGCTAATGTGATTATTTTTGAAGAGGATTGTTCGTGGGGTGAGAGATAGCTTCCACATAGGAGTTTTCAACATCTAAGGTAAGCATTTGATCCCATTCTTGAGTCCTATAATGGGTTTTTTTTGGAGGTTTTGATGAATTTTTTCAAGTTTGGGAAGAAAATTTTTAAGTTTTTTAAATTTTTTTTGAAAAAGAAATAAAGAAACAAGTTTAGCTATCTATTTTAGTATTTTTGTATCATTTTTTTGCACTTTTATGCTTGATGTTCATAGTTTTTTCCTAAATTAAATTAATTTATTTTCTTATTATAGCAAGAAATTAGATTGTATTGTGCAAGAATGGCCACCACTGGTAGTCAAAGTTCAGTGGGAGGGAAAAGAGTCAATAATTTTAATATTGATGTAGGATCTCCTTTATGGACACATACCACAAGAGTATCACAGGTTTCAAGAGGTGGCTCATATATTTGGAAGTATAATTATTGTCAAAGTAACAAAGGCAAACCATTCAATAACTCATATTCTCAGGTCAAACTTCATTTTATGGGCCCTGCTGGAAAAGCTATTGCAATAAGAAATGACACAAGTGGGAAGGGGATGTCTAATGCACATATAGCTTCAGTTGTAAAAGAACAAGAAGATGTTGATAATTTGGTTAAAAGATAAAAAAAAGTTTTTATCGACCTCCATCTGGAAAAAAATATGCAATTACCCACTGAACCAATTGTATCCTCCAAACATCCATCCTTGCAAGTACTTGTACAGGGAGAGGAAGAGGAAGAAGTAAAAATTATCACCCGCAAAAGAGGCCCATTGGACAATAGATTTAAAATGGAGGCAACATAGCTTGCTAATAAAGCCACTTCACGTTGTCTGTATGCCAATGGTCTTTGATGAGTCCTGATAATGCCCTATTTTTGTTAACCTTTTGTCTCATACATTGCCCACTTCTTTGGCATAAAATTCCCTTTTGCTAACCTATTGATAGGAAATTAGACTAGTAAAGTACTTCTTTAAAAAGGAAAGAATAGTTCCTAAAAGTTATTTATTTTCTGAAAATAACATATTGTGACTGATGCTGCTACAGGAGCTGAGAAAGCTAAGGATGCGTAATCGGGTATTCAGCTGGAAGATCCGTTTTGAGGATTGTTGTTTTGTTACACTAAGAAATTAGTTTTGAATGGCTCACCTTTGGCCATATGTTATTATAGTTAGACTGTTGTATAAATTGTTATATATGGCCCGCGGCCAAAACAAACTATTATCTATGTTTGGGAAACAGGCCAGCGGCCATTCGAGATAGTTGTCAATATGGTTAAACATTTTAGGTTATATAAGAAAATGTGAATCAAAAGACATATGATCAATAAGATATGAAAAACCCTATTTTTGCATCATCTTTGAAATACTGAATTGAGAATGCAGAACTCCTGTAGCAGCCAGTTTTAAGTTAGTTCTCACCCTTCGTACCGGAAGAGGGCCCCCTCTTGGGAAACTTGGTGAGATTAGTGCAGTTTATTTTGTAAGTCTTTTCATATTGTTGATTTCGTGTGTTCCTTTCAAGTTTTAATTGTATGCATTTTCAAGAAGTCTGCTATATATTTGATTGAATCGATACAGAGCTTGTCGATTGATTATCGATTCAGTTGTCTGATGAAGTAATTGGTTGTGATAAGTTATAAAGAAATTGTTTGATATTATCCTATCATTACATAAATCTATTACTGTTCGCCACATTCCTCCTACCGCCTGCATTCATCCTTAATACTCACAATATCATTTGCTGTATTCCCCTTAGCATATCCCTTCAGTCATTGAGCTAAAATACTCCCAATATTCATAACCTCCTGTCGCCATCCATAGTATTCTCTACCTTCTTTATCATACTTCCTACTGCACCCATCACACTCTCTATTGCACTGTATTAAAACCAGTCAGTTAAAAACCTCTTGTCGCTACCATACTTCCTGTCGCAGTTTGAGCAGATTATAATCCTTAATTAAACCAACCTCCAATCAGACAACAACTTTCGCAATAAGCATTCATTGAGATTAATTGTCTAAAAGAGTGTGATTAATTACTTAGAGGTGTGTTAATAAATACATTGTTTAATTGTTAAAGGGTGTGAACTTTAGATGAATTTAATCCATTTATAAAAAGTATTGTTTGAATCTTAAAATTCATTTTGCAGCAGATGTGTGGTGTGTTTGACTTTTAATTGCTTTGTGTTTAAAGTTCATTTGTAGTAATTTGATTCTTAATTGCTTTGTGTTCATTTGCAGTGAATGTGTGGTAGTTTAATTTATTAGTAAGCAGTAATTTGCATTCATAAAACCCTTGATTTATTACTTTCACCCCTTGAGAAAACATCTGTTATATCTCTCACGAGTTTATGAATCCCAGATTAACATTTGTAAGGGTAATTTCGATTCTATTATATCCATAAAAGGCTATCCATTGAACCTCAGTTTTACCCAACATTTTTGGCGCCGCTGCCGGGGAGAGATATTAAAGGCGTGAAACTATAATAGGTCAAGATAGGAACAGTGAGCCCTCGAGAAGTCTTGAGCAATTGTCGGCCTTGCTTAAGCTAGTCCCTTTGGTTTCCACTGCAGTAAATCATTTAGGTGCATGAATAGACCTAGAAATAGTCAAGGTAGGTTTGTTAAGAAAGAATTAGCAGGTAGTTCAAAAATTCAAAAACCACAAAAAGAGAAGAGGTCATTGAATAACAAACCTAAATCAAACGAAGAAGCCAATTTACAGCCACTTTCACAGTTTGACTTCCCTACTACATCTTCTGAAATCTTTCAACAATTCAAAGACTCATACGACACTAGGTGTAGTAAACCTCATGATCTACCAGAGAAACCTTTTACAACATATCACACACATTGGGCAACACAAGTTTTAGAGGAAATCATGGGTGATAATGCGGGAAATGTGGGGGAAGGAAATAATGCTGGTAATGCCATTGTCCAACACAATACGACCTTTGAGTTTCCCATTCGACCTCCTGAGGATAATGCCCCTATGAAAAATATCCCTCACTCAACACTTCCTATATTTAGAGGATCAACCTCTGAGGATCCTGATATGTTTCTATTTGAATTTGATGTCCTTTGTAATAGTTATGAATATCAAAGTGATGCACAAAAATTAAAGCTATTTCCAGCTACATTAAAAGATGCTGCGTTACGATGGTTTATGAGTCTTAGGGACATTAGAACATGGGATCAAATGAAGGATGCTTTTCTGGAAAAATATCAGGAGTATTGCAAAACTAAGGAAGTATGGGATGAAATCTTTCGCATGACTCAACGGGAAGAATTGTCAGTTGAAGATTTCCTAGAGCGTTTTGCCTTTAGTTTACAATGCTCAAGATGCCCTGATTTAACTGCGGACACTATCAAAATGCTCTTTCTAAGAGGGATTCGCGATGAAACCATGGATGCCTTAAATTTGATTGGTAAAGGTGATATTTCTAAAATGCCCTTTGATGATATTTGTGACATATGCAAGAACTATTCGCGATCTCATAGATCTGTTCGTGGACCTTCAAGTAAGTTTTCCAGCATGGGTAATGCATCAGGTATCTCCAAGTGAGAAATTGGTAACTTACTTGAAGACCTTAAAACTGATTTATTAAATCATATGGGCAAGAAAATTGACACTTTGTATACTCGCAGGAAACAAGAAGAAGCTGAAAAGGCCTTAGCAGTATACTGCCCAACTTGTCGTAAGAAGCATGGACCAGAAGATTGCCCTTATAATCGGACTCATGTCGCATCCCTTGAGGAAGCTAGCAAGACTTCAACACTACTCCCATTTCCTGAAGGGAATGTTCCTATGGAGTACACCGAAGAACCAGTTTACTATATGGCTCCACGACGCCCATTTCCACCTAGAGGGTTTTCTAATGAACATTTTTTTGGACCCCCTCAACACTTTTCCAACCAAAGTCCATGGTATGGTGGTTGGCAACAACCTCAGCCCTATTCTCAATGGCCCCAAACTTCTCAACCTAGTACACAACCGTGGCATCAGGCATGGAGGCCACATGCGCCACAATTTTCGTATCCACCTCCACAACCTTATACACCACCTTATTTTCCACAACAGTCCTTTCCACCACCACCAATGATAAGTCCCTATCAACAACCTCAACAATTTCTTCCTCCAATACCTTCATCTTCTTCAAGTCCACCTTTAAATCCACCACAACCGCCTAGACCCACATCCATGCCAACTCAACTGAATCCAAATCCCAACAACAAACCTCCTCAGCCTATATATAATAATGAGGTGGTAAATTACCCTACTTATCCAATCAATGCAGTCGAACTGGAAGGAGTTCAATTAAGGTCAGGAAAGGCTCTCCAAGGGCCAACTATCACAGAAATTGAAGAAGAAGATAAGGAGGACATTCCAAAGGAACCTCCCTTTCCTCCACCTTTTCCTGAGCGCTTGCTTTCTAAACCTGTACCAAAGGAACATATACAAACTGAGTTTGATTTTATGAATGAACTCAGGAATGTTAACATCAAAATTCCTCTTTTGCAGGCTCTTAAGGATATTCCAGTATACAATAAAACAGTACGCGAGTTATGCACCCGGTGACAGAAAAAGAAGGAAGATCCAAAGACTGTTCAAGTTATTGGACAATTAGCTAAATTGATGTTGGGGAATATAACCATTCCAAAATATGCAGATCCTGGTAGCCCTGTTATACAGGTAAGCATCGGTACAATTGTTATTCCTAACACACTTGTAGATCTAGGTGCTGCTATAAATGTGATGACAAATGAAACAAAAATCAAATTATCTTTGGATGGACTTAGACCTACTCCTACAGTGCTTCAGATGGCTGATCGATCCTTAGTCAAACCAGAGGGGATTATAGAAGATGTTGTTCTTTCCATTGATAGTTGGGATTATCCAACCGATTTTATGATTTTGCAACCAAAAGCTAAGTTGGGGGAGTATCCTTTAATTCTAGGGAGACCTTGGTTAGCAGCTGCCAATGCTCATATCAATTGTCAGTCAGGTAACATGGTTATTTCCAATGGAGAGAAAACAAAACAATTGACCTTATATCCCCCAGCTCACCCCTTGTTGGACACAGAAGATCCTGCATGGATTGATAGTGATTTGGAAGATTCAGTACCAATCCTTGCCATTGAGCAAGTCCATCACCTTGAGGAGCCTAACGAGGACACCATTTTGCTGAACTTTCTTCAGAATAGGTATGAGTCCAATGATATCTTAGAAACTATGGTTTTTCCTTCTCATACAACTGTTGATTGTCCTTTTGGGAATTTTCCTCTTATCAACAAGTCTCAATCTATCAAACACTTTTTCATCTTACATCAGCTTTTGCCACATCAATGTTTGTATAGTCCATTATTATCTTTAGATAAATCGGGAGCATCAGCAGAACTCATTCTTAATGCTCCTACACCTTCAGAACCTATGGAGATTTTACCAGGACGTACTCTTAATATTAACCCACAATTGACACCAACCCAAGTCAAAAATCTCATAGGTGTGCTTAAAGAACATAAAAATGCATTTGCATGGGAGTATCAAGATATGCGAGGTATCCATCCAGATACTTGTATGCACCATATTTACATAGAAGAAGGAAGTCACCCCGTTCGACAACCACAACGAAGACTTAATCCTGCTTTATGCGACATAGTCAAGGAAGAGCTTCAGAAATTATTGAATGTTGGTTTTATATATCCTATCTTAGATAGCAGGTGGGTATCTCCCTTGGTTGTTGTTCCAAAGAAAAATGGTAAGTGGCGTATTTGTGTTGATTATAGAGCTTTAAATAAGGCTACTAAGAAGGATCACTTTCCATTACCCTTTATTGATCAAGTTTTGGATACTCTTGCAGGGAAACAATTCTTCTCCTTCTTGGATGGATTCAGTGGATACAATCAAATCCACATTGCCCCAGAAGATCAGGATAAGACCACTTTCACTTGTCCGTGGGGAACTTTTGCATACAATGTTCTTCCTTTTGGATTATGTAATGCCCCTGCTACCTTTCAATGAGCAGTATTAAGCATCTTTGCTGATCTAGTTAACGATTGTGTAGAAGTTTATATGGATGATTTTACTGTTCATGGGAATACTTTTGAAGAAGCCAGAGATAATTTGGAGAAAGTACTTAAAAGATGTATTGACACCAACTTATCACTAAGCCATGAGAAGTGTCATATGTTAATGACTGAAGGAATTGTCTTAGGCCACCTTATCTCCTCAAAAGGTATCCAAGTTGACCCCAAAAAGGTCCAAATAATCCAAGACCTCCCTATACCTTCAACTCAGAAAGACGTTAGGAGTTTCCTTGGTCATGCTGGATATTACAGGAGATTTATTGAAAACTTCAGTAAGATTGCTTCTCCTTTATTTGCTCTATTAGCCAAAGATGTCTTCACTTGGACCCCTGAATGTCAAGAATCTTTTGAGACTATTAAGAACAAACTTGTGACTACTCCCATCCTTAGGGGCCCTAATTGGGAATTACCATTCCACATTCATACTGATGCTTCTGATTTTTCAATGGGAGCAGTACTCAGACAAAAAGAAGACAACCTATTCTATTCCATTTACTACGTCAGCAAGAACTTCGTTGGTGCCGAGGTAAACTATACGGTAACTGAAAAAGAATTTTTAGCTATTGTTTATGCTATTAATAATTTTTGGCATTATATTACTGGTTATAAAGTGTTTGTTCATACTGATCATTCAGTAATTTGATTTTTAATGAATAAACCTGTGGTAACTGGTAGAGTTATTAGATGGTTACTTTTATTACAAGAATTTGATGTCACTATACTTGATAAGCCTGGTCGAGAAAATGTGGTTGCTGATTTCTTGTCTCGGTTACAACAATCAAATGGTGAATCTGTTCCTGTTGATGATATGTTTCCTGACGAACACCTCTTTGCCATTTCCACCAAGAGTCCGTGGTATGCCGACATTGCCAACTATTTGGTTACATGCAAGTTTCCAGCGCACTTTTCTCCTCGAGAACGCCAAAAGTTGGTAAGCCTGAGTGGACAGTATACATGGATCAATGGTCTTCTCTTCCGTACCGGCATTGATAACATTATGTGTCGGTGTGTCCCTGAAGAGGATGTCTTTGATATTCTCTGCACCTGCCATACTGAACCTTGTGGAGGACACTTTGCTGCTCAACGGACTGCTCAAAAGATTCTTACTGCAGGATATTACTGGCCTTCACTCCATAAGGATTGCAGACGTTATGTTCATCATTGTGATCAATGCCAGCGAATGGGTAGTCCTACTCATTATGATGAAATGCCACTCCATCCTCAGCTTTCTATTGAACCTTTTGAGAAGTGGGGTCTTGACTTTGTGGGCCCTATCAATCCACCTTCTAATAACAAGGAATATATTCTTGTTTGTACTGATTATGTTACCAAGTGGGTTGAAGTGGTGGCCCTCAAGCATGCTCGCAATACTAAAGTTGCTGCCTTCTTGTACTCTAAAATTTTCACCCGCTTTGGTGTTCCACAGGAGATTACTACGGATCAAGGACCCCAGTTCACTTCAGATCTTATTGCTGCATTAGTCAAAGAGTATGAAATTCGTCACCGAAAATCATCACCCTATCACCCTCAAGCAAATGGACAGGTAGAGGTCACTAATCAGGAACTGGAGAATATTCTTACCAAGACTGTTGCTCTTCATAAGCGAGATTGGGCCACACGGCTTCCTGAAGCTGTGTGGACCTATCGTACAACATGGAAGACCACTACTGGTCTGACCCCTTATGAACTAGTCTATGGTAAGAGGGTTGTTCTTCCTATTGAGTTCGAGATTAAGACTCTTCGAACCGCACTTCAATTGGGTTTGAGTCTCTCTGATGCTCAGCAGGAACGCCTAACACAACTCCATTCCCTGGATGAACTCTGTCAAGATGCACTCCTCCATACTGAACTTGTCCAAAATCAACGAGCACTTTGGCATGACAAACACATTCGTCAGCGCTCTTTCCAGCCTGGTGAATGGGCACTTTTGTACGATTCCCGGTTTCAGGATTTCAAAGGCAAGTTTCACACACGATGTCTTGGACCTTACGAAATTGAGCATGTATATGACAATGGTGAAGTTCAACTCCGCACCGTAGACTCTGAACGTCGCAAGCTCCTTGTTAATGGCCATCGACTGAAGCTGTATAAAAAGCCTCTCTCCAAGGAAGCTTTCTCGTTGGCGCTCACTAAGGAACTCACCTTGGTTCCTTATGGTCTTCCTCAACATTGTTAGAATATGTATATGCTTATATATATTACAATATATTCAAAACCAACAAAAAAAAAAATTTAAAAAATAAAAATAAAATTGCAACGAGAAGATCCAACAATGAAAACCAGTCTTTGGCGTTGTTGGCCGACTACTTGTTGAAAACTAGGTAATCCAACAACTTGTAGTTGTCGAAACTCCTTGGTAGTGAAAACTGGTTTGCCAGCGCTACCGGGCGGCACTTGATTGAAAACCGATCCCTCGGCGGTCTAGTGTTGTAATTTAAAATAAAAATTAAAAAACAAAAAACAAAAACAGACGAGCAACACACCCCGCCAACGACCCCACCTTCTCTTAATGTGGGTGCGACAGGAGGTTTCCACGCCCCTGTCGCCCTTCTTTCGGCGGTGGGTCGTTCTTATGGTGGGTGCGACAGGAGGTTTCCAAGCCCCTGTCACCCTTCTTTCGGCGGTGGGTCATTCTTATGGTGGGTGCGACAGGAGGTTTCCAAGATCCTGTCACCCTTCTTTCAGCGGCGGGTCATCTTATGGTGGGTGTGACAGGCGGTGTGCTAATTCCTGTCACCCCTTCTCTCGGCATTCTTTGTCCGTGGTTTTGCTGTCGCCTCCGATTTTCCAATGGTCTCTCTGCCTCTGATTGCCATGTGTTCTTTCTTGCCCTCTCTTTCTTTGATGCCCGTTCCTTTTCAAATCTTTCTGGCGCAGATTTCCATCCTTCTCACGTGCTGCTTCCGGCGTTCATTTTTCCCACACGCTTTTCTGGATCTTTCAGCATTCTTCCTCGGCTCGTATGGCGCGCTTCTTGCTTCTCATGATTTCATCATCGGCGGCCGCTCGGCTTTTTGCTTTTCAGGGAGTTTTTCTTTCCCTTCTTTTTAGTTGTACTTTCTTTTCTATTTTTGTCTCTAGTTTAGCAAAATCGGGATGTTTTCGTGCCAAAGTTGGGGGGGGTGTCGTACCTCTGCATTCCTCTTTCATTAATTATATCCATCCCTGTCACTTGCCATTTATGATTCCTTCGCACAGGTTGAGTCTTGTCACCATTATTTTCCTCGTTCTTTACCCTTAATGTCAGATTGTTGTGTCAAGCCTTCTATTCCTCTGTGTACACTCTGGTTTTCTAATTCTTCTGTTGTCATGGGCGGTAAACGCAAGCAGTTTGAACCCGACTCCATGGACAAGCTCCTGGCACATGAAGAAGCCTACAAAATTTTTCGTCATGCGGGATGGCACCATTTCTTCTGACGGTTGCAGGGGTTTGACCTTGTCATTGCCACAGAATTTTCCCAGGCCTTTACTCAAGACACTGTGACAATACGCGGCATTACTTTTTCCATCACAGTGCAGACGGTGGCTGCTGTAACTCATCTTCCTCAAATTGGAGAATTATACTTTCCCACTGCCAGTACGCGGGTTACCGAATTGAAAACAGGCCGAACCAATTTCCTGTAGCGTAATGAGTCTGTGGAGGTTGTTAAGGGACAAGGTGCTCGCCGCAAAACTCTTCCTCCGCCGTGGGATTCAGTAGCCCTCTTCATAGGTTAGTATATTACATGCGAGGGCCGCTTCAATTTTGTTCATGCACATCATTTATGGCTCATGCTCCATTTAAGGTTAGGCCAATTTGTCAATCTTCCATATTATCTGTATCATTCTTTAAAATGAGCTTGCACTCAGTTTAGGGATGGACACAAACATTCCCTGGCACATCATGGTTTAATAAAGCTACTAGTTATACATGGGCTTCAGCTCCAGGAAACCCCCATAGCTTGGGATGCATTCGTTCACCCTACATTTCATGCCTCTCAACCCCAGCAAAAAGCAACCACAACTTTGATTGAGGAACAATCCTCTCCAAGCCATGACCCAGAGATAACCCCTGCTCATGCACCCTTGCAAACACCCAAAAAGGGCCTACGCATTTCCTCTCGGACAAACACACCTAGCCCCTCTTCAGTACGCCGTAATCCGCCAAGGACTGCTAACCGTTTAGAAAACCTAGCTGATGCTACCCATGCTGCTACAAATGCTGAAGTCGAAATCTTGACTAGTAGTTCCAATAAGAAACGAAAAGAAAAAGTTGACAGAGAATCCCGCCATCAAGCCAGGCATGAAAAAAGACAGAGGAAGGCACCATTCATAGAAAGTTTATTAAACTCTGCCAATGAAGAAGACAATGTTAATGAAGGAGACACTCCTACCGACCCATGTGCTCCCTCGGCTGAATTGTAATCGCCAAAAGTGAATACGGAGGGAGGTACCTTAGAAGGTCAAACTTTTAAATCTAATGAGAAGGAGATGAGCCCTGATAAAGCCGTGGAATCTCAAAAGAATAACCCTGATCAAGAAGACGAAGGTCAATAGACATTGGAAGTAGGGAAGAAATTTGAATTTGATACTTTGCGGGAAGATAATATATTGCAGCCTACTCCTCAGAAGACCCATGAACAAGATGAAGCACATTAAAAATAGAATCCAATAGATGCTATTGAACCACTTCAGAAAGGAACTCCTCTAGGAGATGCTACAGGAACTACAAAAAGTTCCTGTCATTCAGAACTTGATATAGCCATGACCCCACAATCTTTGACTGTTTCTGCAATGCCTTCACAAGACCTTTTAAGTACGTCCGGTCTTCTTCTTAACCCTATTCTACTGCAAACGGCAATACCAGGCATCCCCATGGTTACTGTCAATGAATTTCTGCATACTTTTCTACAACTTCAACAGGAGCTTCAACAATTCAGATCCCAGGTCATACTACAGGATAATGTTAACTGTCCAGTTTTGAAAGAGTTCGTGGAGCACCCTGACAACAACATTCCGCTTGGTTTGTATACTTTATTTTGCATGAGGACATGCAAATCCTTCAGTTGGGGGGAGATGATGAGTCCTGATAATGCCCTATTTTTGTTAACCTTTTGTCTCATACATTGCCCACTTCTTTGGCATAAAATTCCCTTTTGCTAACCTATTGATAGGAAATTAGACTAGTAAAGTACTTCTTTAAAAAGGAAAGAATAGTTCCTAAAAGTTATTTATTTTCTGAAAATAACATATTGTGACTGATGCTGCTACAGGAGCTGAGAAAGCTAAGGATGCGTAATCGGGTATTCAGCTGGAAGATCCATTTTGAAGATTGTTGTTTTGTTACACTAAGAAATTAGTTTTGAATGGCTCACCTTTGGCCATATGTTATTATAGTTAGACTGTTGTATAAATTGCTATATATGGCCCGCGGCCAAAACAAACTATTATCTATGTTTGGGAAACAGGCCAGCGGCCATTCGAGTTAGTTGTCAATATGGTTAAACATTTTAGGTTATATAAGCAAATGTGAATCAAAAGACATATGATCAATAAGATATGAAAAACCCTATTTTTGCATCATCTCTGAAATACTGAATTGAGAACGCAGAACTCCTGTAGCAGCCAGTTTTAAGTTAGTTCTCACCCTGCGTACCAGAGGAGGGCCCCCTCTTGGGAAACTTGGTGAGATTAGTGTAGTTTATTTTGTAAGTCTTTTCATATTGTTGATTTTGTGTATTCCTTTCAAGTTTTAATTGTATGCATTTTCAAGAAGTCTGCTATATATTTGATTGAATCGATACAGAGCTTGTCGATTGATTATCGATTCAGTTGTCTGATGAAGTAATTGGTTGTGATAAGTTATAAAGAAATTGTTTGATATTATCCTATCATTACATAAATCTATTATTGTTCACCACATTCCTCCTACCGTCTGCATTCATCATTAATACTCACAATATCATTTGCTGTATTCCCCTTAGCATATCCCTTCAGTCATTGAGCTAAAATACTCCCAATATTCATAACCTCCTGTCGCCATCCATAGTATTCTCTGCCTTCTTTATCATACTTCCTACTGCACCCATCACACTCTCTATTGCACTGTATTAAAACCAGTCAGTTAAAAACCTCTTGTCGCTACCATACTTCCTGTCGCAGTTTGAGCAGATTATAATCCTTAATTAAACCAACCTCCAATCAGACAACAACTTTCGCAATAAGCATTCATTGAGATTAATTGTCTAAAAGAGTGTGATTAATTACTTAGAGGTGTGTTAATAAATACATTGTTTAATTGTTAAAGGGTGTGAACTTTAGATGAATTTAATCCATTTATAAAAAGTATTGTTTGAATCTTAAAATTCATTTTGTAGCAGATGTGTGGTGTGTTTGACTTTTAATTGCTTTGTGTTTAAAGTTCATTTGTAGTAATTTGATTCTTAATTGCTTTGTGTTCATTTGCAGTGAATGTGTGGTAGTTTAATTTATTAGTAAGTAGTAATTTGCATTCATAAAACCCTTGATTTATTACTTTCACCCCTTGAGCAAACAACCGTTATATCTCTCACAAGTTTACGAATCCCGGATTGACATTTGTAAGGGTAATTTCGATTCTATTATATCCATAAAAGGCTATCCATTGAACCTCAGTTTTACCCAACAGTCTTCCTTTCAACTTGGTAAGATCACCATATTGGAAGGAAATGGTGGAAGCCATCAATAAAGCCCCAGTTGATTACCTAAGTCCTAGGTATGAAAAGGTGCATACCACTCTATTGCAAAAAGAGACGACTTCTATAGAGAGCTTTTCAACCAATTAAAAATTCTTAGAAAACTTCGGGCACAACTATTGTGTCTAATGGATGGAAAGATACAAGAAATTGACCATTGATTAATGTGATTGCAATGTCCCCAAAGGGTCAATGTTTTTTAGGTTTGTTGATTGTGAAGGGCAGGTGAAGGATTCACAGTTCATTTTTAGAATTTTCATTGAGGCCATAGAGATGGTGGGTAGTGATAATGTGGTCCAGGTGGTTACAGGCAATGCCAAAAATTGTAGGGGTGTAGGTGCTTTGATTGAGGGTTGGTATTACCATATTTTTTGGACACCATGCACTGTACACTCCCTTAACTTGATCATGCAACAAATTGGCACTCAAATAGATTGGGTGAAGCAAATTTACCAAGAGGGGGAGGAGATACAAATGTTTGTGATGAACCACCACATGTCACAATCCATATTTAGATCATTCTCCAAATTGGAGCTGCTAAAGGTAAATTCAAATTGTAATTAGTAAATTTCATTTATTTATTTAATTTGAATAAATTTTATGTTGATGTTCAATTATCAAATTGTATATAACTTTGTCTTTGCTTAATATTTATTGACATATTGTTAAATTGCTTTGGTTGTGGAGACCTATTTTGTGTCTCATATTATTGTTATGAGATGACTTGTCAAGGTGCAAACAACATTAAGCCAAATGGTTATTTCTAACTAGTGGGGTATATGGAAGGCTTCAAATTCAGAAAGAGCTGAAAAGGTCAAGGCTTTGGTCTTGGATGACAGTTGGTGGGCTCGTGTGCAATTTGCATTGGATTTCACCAAGCCTATCATGACTATGCTCCGCTTTGCCGATACAGATACACCTTGCTTGGGGGATGTGTATGATGACATGGACACCATGGTTGAGAAGGTAAAAGTTTCCATACAAAAACGTGAGAATGATCCTAGAGAATTGAAGCCTTATGCAATAAGGTGGAAGCAATCATTCATCATCGTTGGGAGAAGATGACTACCCCATCGCCCCTCCTTGCATATGCCTTATCTCCGAGGTACTATAGTGAGAAAGTACTTGGTATGCTAGGAAGAGTTGCACCATATGTAAATGAATATGTTGCTAATGGATGCTACAAAGATTTTACAAGACCTCCCAGATGATGAAATGCACGACACAGTGAGGCAAGAATTTGGCTTATTTGCTCCAGGTTTAAAAATATCTCCATTTGCAATAAAGGACCAATATAAAATGAGAGCTACCACATGGTGGTACATGTAATGTCAACCATACAAACATCTACAAGGCCTTGCAATCAAGATCCTCTCATAAGTAAGTTTTATTTTTATTTTTATTTACCACTTGTATTCTACAATTTAGTGTTTAACATTCTTTAAATTGTTTTTCATTTGTATGTTTAATTTTGTGAACACTATCCAGGTTGCAAGCTCTTTTGCTGCTGAACGGAATTGGAATACATACTCCTATATCCTTTTAGTGA
This sequence comes from Chamaecyparis obtusa, assembly GCA_027943335.1. Taxonomy (NCBI): domain Eukaryota; kingdom Viridiplantae; phylum Streptophyta; class Pinopsida; order Cupressales; family Cupressaceae; genus Chamaecyparis; species Chamaecyparis obtusa. Next base: position 2,723,560 of record BSBK01003714.1, read on the forward strand.
AGTGAAACCGGTTGGGCTCAAAGAAAGCTAAGGACTTGGTTTACATTCATACCAACTTGCATCTTTTGTTGCGTAATGAGAATGAATACAAGGGTCAACCGAGCTTTGGGATGTAGCCCCTGAGTGTGCAAACTTGGATGCAACGCTTCATGATCTTATTGCAATCACAGATGATGGTGATGATACCATGACACATGGTGCATCTAGCACAAGTGGAACCATTCTTGGTTCAAATGATCTTGAACTTGCAGCAGTTGGAGATGATGAGAATCTGGATTTTATTGAGAATCCTTATGATTCTGAATCTGATTAGTGAATCTTGAGTCTTGACTCTTGATTGATAAATATTGAATGATGAACCAAGTTTTGATTTTGTGGTTCAAATTGCATTGCAATCTTGAACATGAGTAATTAGTTATTGAACTTCTTTCAATTTGAATATTTGTGTCTATGAAGTTTTAAGTTGAAGTTGTTGAACTATCAAATATGAAATATGTTGAATCTTGATCAATGGTGAAGTATCATTATTTTGATTCATACTATCAAATGATTTATTTTTGTATATTTTAGATTTCTTGCACTTTTTGCATATATCGTGATATATCATATATAATATTATATATAATTATATATATATTATATATCTATATTTTAAATATATATATACACACACACACACACACACACGCATCCAAACACATCTGCATCCCCTAAAAAAAAATATCACGCATCTGCGCATTCACATCTTGCATCTCGCATCCGCATTCGAATTCTCACCCGAATCGGTAACTTAGTATTCATGATATGGAAGCCTTGGTGCACATTGCTAACAGTGATATAAGGTCTTCAGGTAATGATACTTCATGCTTTACAATGTGACTTAATAAAGATTCATTTGATTTTATGGATACTCATGTGCGATCATATATGAGCATTGTTCTTCATGGAGAGGGGTCTATAAAAGCTATTGTTGGTTTGCAACTAAGAAGTGATGTATGAGGTGATGGCTTGAAGAGATATTGCTTCATCTTGTATGACATGTTTAACATTGTAGTGTGGGATTCAAGTGTTGAACATGTTGAATAATTGAGAGGGGGGTGAATTTGTTATTCCAAATGCTTTTTGCAAACTTAATTAATTTGGTACAACCTTAAACCGTTTAGATGCTTAATACTAATATAAACTTGAAAGAGAAAAAAAAACAAACACCATAACACTAGATATAACTTGGAAACCCAAGATTGCAAAAACCACAGAGAAACTAATTCTCATGAATGTAAATACTAATTAAGGTGATTTTTACAAGGGCTCACTACTAGTTTTCTCACTACAGGTAGGCTCACCGCCGGTTGGGCTAGCTACCCTAATACAAAAGATTGATTAAAAAAAGATGTCTTGCAGACAAAATGTGAAGTGATGAAGTTGCATTTGTATATGCATGAAACAATTCCAACTAGTAGCACAACAACAATCGATTGTAGTTGATCCGATTAGAGATTTTCTTCTAGCACTTCTTTACCCTTTTGCAAAATTGAATGCAAGCCTTCTAGTTTCACAATAACCCTTTGCACATCTTATTTCTACTCGCACACTTCATCGCCAAGTATTCACTCACAAAATCATTCCTGCATCATACCACCTTCAACACACTAACACACTCATATATTTGGATTTGAATAGGTGTTCTATATATATACATATATGATGAAACAAATACATATGTTGGCATAGCAACAAAAACATGGCTTAAGTTACAAAAGATATCACAATATAGTTTAACATGCTAGAACTGAACCTAAAGAAAAGGTCATACATATGAAAACTTCATACCACATTATCATAGGACCTAAAGATAGGTCACACATAAGATAAACATGTTACATATTATAAACATTGAAAGATAAGTATATTATGGGAATGATGAGAACACCACAACCATGACCATGTCTTGATCTACAAAATTTCTGATCCAACCAATGGATATAACAATATGGGACCTGTCAAAATATGAGCACAACTGTCATACCAAGAACTTTTGATATATTGCATGAATGTCCAGGTAGCAGGGATACTTGAAAGAACTATGAAACATAGAAGTCAATTATATCCACACCAAAAAATCATACTTCTACGTTCACCAAATAGAATAGGTGTACCAAAAAGATATGTTATCATAATGAGAACAAGGATATCCATCCACACAACCCATTACCAAAATAAGTCGTGTAAATAGAGTCGATCTGTATAATACCGAAGCTCAACCAACAACCAACCAACCAACCAGTACACACATACAACTAGTACAAGGGTTTTGACAACAATGCCAACATCTCAACCACGCTTTTCAACAATCTCCCCCTTTGGCATCGATGGAAAAAATTAAAAAAACTCCAAAAAATTCAAAATATCAAAAGCTAAAAACTCCCCCAGAGTTAGATATTCCTTTCCATTTTTTCTTTCCTAATTTTCTCTCCTCCTTTTTGCAACAATGACAAAGGGCCATACAACATTATACATATAATTAGATAAAAACAATAGATTTTACAAGAAAGACTTTCTCGTAGCTTTCCTTGATAATTGGAAGACCCTTTTTCCACTCATCCACAACCGATCTCTACCGAGCACATAAATTGTCATGATAAACTAACATATCAAATGAAGTCCAGTCCTAGGACTGGAATTGATGCTCATAGTCCTTTGCATCAAAAAGAATTCCAGAAAGATGTTCTAACCGGACCTCAACCATATCTTTTACCAGCTAGAATGTTTTCACCAGATCTTCCCTTTGTCTCTGCATCTGCATCAATACAACCTTTAGCTCACCAACTCTGATCCTATATTTTTCATCTTTATCTTTGAAGAAATCATAGCTTTTACCTATTTCATTTAACTTGGACTAAATAACCTCAATCCTTCCTCTGAAATTGTTAGCAACAGCTGGCCATTAGAGACAATACCGATATATATAAGATATTTCTTTTATACATTCTTGTCTCATCGATCAGTCTAGATAATTTTCGTGAAGCATTAATACATTTATTTTTAATTGCATTCTTGAACTTACGACAATCCAAACCATCTTGCATCAGATTTCTCTCAACAATCTTTACCAGATCATCTGGTAGTATTGTACACTCAAAATGTGCACTTGTCTAAGTCATTGCTTCCAAGAGAATGCAGGGATTGGAGACCTTGAGAAAGTGACCTAGAGCTCCCTAGGCATGGAGTGCAAGGGTATTAAGAATGCTCTCAACTAGAGCTATTAAGCCTATAACCTTGCTAGTAAACCATGTAATGGGAGATTCAAAGAGACAAGGGCAAGAATGCCAATATCTTCAAGAATCACAAATGAAAATGCAATGCAAGCTATACTAAAATGAGAATGCAAGAATGCAACTAAACTATAGAAATGAGAGTGTTACAAGCCATTGCTAATTAAGCTATGTGAGTTAAACTAGAGCATGAAAAGGAAACTAAGCTAGAATGCTATGCAAATTTAGGCTACAATGCAAAGATAAAGACTAGAATGCAATAAGATCTTCAAAAGCTCCAAAATCACCAAGAAATCCTGCAGCATAAGATTAGTATGAAAGAATTGGGATCCTAGAATGAGAAGAGAGCTCTTCTTATATAGAAAATGAGAATCAACGGACGATGGAGATTAAGAGGCAAAAGAGTTGATCAAGGGTGGGGTTTGAAAGAGGGATCAATCCATGTGCACAAGTCTCCTCCAATGAGAAAGAAGTGTTGACTTTTGTGCCTCATGTGAAACAAAAAGACCTTTTCTTCTTTTTATAAAATAATAATAATGCTTTATTTGTGCAACTCAGGATAAAAAGATAAGTGGGGACTTTTTATTTAATAAAAGGGGAGGGAATTCCTTTTAATTAAATAAAGACTTAGGATAAAATGGTTAATCCATAGAATAAAATTGAATAAATGATAGAATTAGAATTTGATCAAGAATAAGCAATTGATGAATTTAGCACATAATGCTAGCAAGGGGCTAATAGTCTAGGTGACCATTTTTGGGTGATTACATTTGCCCCTCTTTGACTAATGTGTGATCAATCTGGGAACACATTATGTCAAAGAATAGATTAGCCAAGAAGGCAATAGATAGAGATTTGACTCCAAAGAATGAAGTATAGAGAGATAGCAAATCCTGCATGGTCAACCTGGTAGCGATAGTACTGAACACTTAGGAGAGAGATGGATAGTATTAGGACTCGAGATGAGAACTAACATGTCAAGCGCCAATAGATAGATAGATCGATCAGAGAAAATAGAATGGTCAAGCATATGCTCTGGAAAATAGATGATAGAGTATGATGTGTCTGCCCCCTCAGGATCAAAATTGAAATCAGGTAGAGGGAATGCCAAAGCAAGAGCAACATGATCAAATCACTAGAAATCATAATCGAAGATGAAAATATGACATAATAACCATCAAGCCATGAAGATATGCCCCAGTCAAGACCTCAGAGAGATGAAATGAGTGAAATGAGTGAAAGACTAGAAGGGTGAGAGAGATGGAGATGAAGAAGTGAAGATGCCCTAGTGAAGATCGAGAGATCAGGCCTCAAATGGTCAGCCAACTGCGCAGAAGAAGGGGAAATTTGAAATGCAATTTTGACTATCAAGATGAACTTAGATTTCAATTTTGATTTTGAAAATGGATCCAGGTGTAGATTATTTTGCTCTAATTCTTGTTGTTCTTAGTTAATCTTGTTATTTCATGAAGGTGTAAATCATTCACACACAAATGGGCATCAGAGTATCAAATGGGCATCACATCAAAAACATTTATCAGTGGGGCATATTATATCAGTATCATATCAGTATCAGTATCAGTATCAGTGGGGAATATTATATCATATCATATCAGTATCATATCATATCAGTTTCATATCAGGAGGCAAATCAATTTTATATCAATTTCATATCAAATCTGTTATCATATCAAATCTATCAATGTATCAGCAATCAATTAACCCAGGACCTTTATGAATTAACCTAGGACCTTTATCAATTAACCCAGGACCTTTATCAGTGAACCTAGGACCTATCATCAAATCAGGACCCATATCATATCAGAGGCATCAGAATCATATCAGCACCATCATCATAGGCACATCATCATCATCAGGAAGTACATCAATCAGAACGATCAGAGGCATATCAGAACCAGGACCTGAATCAGATCATCATACCAAGAGAATCTTTGAATCGGTGTTCTTCGCACATCGACTCAAAGAGGGGCATTTGTAGACATGGAAAATTGGCAAAGGCTTAATTCAATCAAAAGGTGCATCAAATCATCAAAATAATATGAAAAATCAATAAATGGAACAAAGACAATTCAAATCAAAGGAAAATTCAATTAAGTGATTAAATGATTAAATAAACTTGAAAAGGGGAAAAACACTAAGAAATTGATTAAATTCAATTAATGACATAGTTGTTGAAAGCAAAAATCAAAATGAATCTCTTACCCTTCATGGCTAAATTTAATTACTTTAATTAATTAATAAATATGAATTCTCTCAACAAAGGAAAAAGGAGACAAAATGGACACAAATCACTCACTTTTGTTGAAATGGTCTAGCCTTTTGAAACCATTTAAATGTTTGTCCCCCCAATTTAGGGACAAAGCAAAGCCAATTGACCTTACCCAAGCATAACCATGGTTATCTCACTCTACCCCCTACCCTTGGGAAAATCCTATAAATAGAAGTCATTTTGAGGCATTATTGATCCACTCCATATCTTTGAATTGCAGCAAAGCTCTTGCAATTTGCATCCACATCACTCACTTAGCATTTTCATTGATAATTAGCTTCAATTGTTGATCATTTTGTAGATTTTCTTATCAAATAGAGCTAGAATTTGATAATTAGATCTAGTTTGCATATCATTCTTAGTTCAATTCTCATAATTAGAGTGTCACTAGTGAGGATTTACAGCTGAGAGCCTCACTTACTACTTCAATTTAGAGAACCATGAGATGTTGATAGATTAATTGTGCATTTGTTAGATTATTTTGCTCTAATTCTTGTTGTTCTTAGTTAATCTTGTTATTTCATGAAGGTGTAAATCATTCACACACACCAGGATGTCAAAATTAGCTAGGGGTGCAATTTTCACGAAATTCCAAGATGTTTTGAAAATTAGATCAAAAAGTGTGATGACAAGAAAATGATGTGATGTAAAAGATAAGGAGCGAAAGACATGATCAAGAAGAAGTGAAAGGTGAGTGCAGTTAACTAACAAGTCCATGAAAGATGAAAGGAGAGCTCTCTCCATATGCAAGATGCAAAACTAAACTAGCATGAACTTAAGAATGCAAGCTACTATGAAAAGTGGTTTACTTGCAAGGTCACAAAGCCATTAGACTCTAATAATCATCATCCAGCTTTATTGGTAGCGTTGCAAGATCATACAATACACACTAGTATGACTATGGGTATATGAATATGATCTATATCAGATAGGTATGTGGGAATCCCACCTAAGCATCAAAGACATGTAGGTAAAGATGGCTAATGCAGTGAGGTTCCCTAAGTTTGGTATAGCAAGATTATGCTTGCATCAAGACACAAGAAAGTCAAGATGACTATAAGCGTGCACTTGCGGAAAATAGTAAAGGATAATACATTGTAGATCCTAGTGTCAAGTGGAACAAGCATAAATGATCATGACATTTAGGATCAACAAAATATATCCACAAGCAAAAAACAAATAAAACATGTCCTCATGCCTCAGTCTTCTAGCTTGGCATCATCGAAAACTATTAGGGAGAGAACACTCAGCAAAGAAATCATCATAAACATCACACAAAGGAAATAAAGTCAAGCAAGTCTCAGTGAGCCAAGTGTTTAAGTGTGTGTGTGTAGGTCATAGAGTCAAACTTTGAGTATCGCATTTGCCAGTGGAACATATTATATCATTGCTAGACTGCGGGTAGGATATCTGATAAGTGTTGAGAAACACTTGACTAAAGGGCAGTGTTGAAAAACACAGTTGGGGTGGTGTTGAAAAATACCATTTGCAAGATGTCCTAAAGACTAACGCATCCGAGAGACCAAAGCTAACACAGTTATGCCCCCTAGACAAAGACAAAGAGTCAATTCTAGGCTAGGAGAGGCAAAGCGAGAAGTGGAGCGAATGAGCGCCATGCAAGATTGATAGACATAGGTGCAAGGGTCTCAAGCAGCGCCTGTTTCCAGGTTTTCACCAAGGCACTTTTTCTATTTTTTTGAATTTTTTACAATTTTTTATTTTTTAAATATTTTTTCAGGACTTTTTATGCTTTTTATGCTTTTTTTAGCATCATATATGAATGTTTTTGAATTTTTTTTCAGGATCAATAAAATATGTACAAAGAGCGCAAGAACCTTAGGCATAGAACTTCTTCAGATGTAGAACATTGATAGGCTCGATAAGCTCTTCTCCCTCAGGTGTAGATAGATGATAGGCCCCAGACCCAAATGCTACTGTGATGATATAAGGTCCTAACCAATTTGGCTCAAACTTGCCTTTCTGCTCCCTATTCTGCTGATTTTTAGGATTTTCTCTGAGAACTAGTTCACCCACTTGGAACTCTCTAGGATGAACTTTCTTATTGTAAGCAATAGACATTCTCTTCTGATAGGTGCGCATGTGATCAAAGGCAGCCTTGCGATGTTCTTCCAAAGTAGTGAGCTCATGCACTCGCATGGCCCTCTAGTCTTCATTGGTGATCAAACCATGGAGAGAGACTCTCAGTGAAGGTATTTCAACCTCTAATGGTAAGACAGCCTCAGAACCATAGACCAAGGAAAAAGGTGTTGCTCTTGTAGGAGTGCGAATAGAAGTTTTGTAAGCCCATAGGGCAGGATTGATCTGCAGATGCAATTCCTTGCCTAATTTGTGCACTGTTCTATGGAGAATTTTCAGTAATGTTTTGTTTGAGGCCTTAGCTTGGCCGTTCCCTTGAGGGTAGTAAATAGAAGACCAATGTTCTTTAATTTTGAACTTTTTGCACAAGTGCTTCAGGTCTTTGTTTTTGAACTAGCCGTCATTATCCGTGACTATGGAAGAAGGAATACCATAGCAGCAAATGATGTGATTCAAAATAAATAGGGCACCATGCTTACCTGTAGCTGCAAATAGTGGGACAACTTCAACCCATTTAGTGAAATATTCAGTAGCTGTAATGATGAACTTATGCCCACTTGAAGAACTAGGATAAATTTTGCCTACCAAGTCAAAGGCCCATTACTGAAATGGCCAGTAGGTAATAGAGGGAATGAGCTCACGTCTAGGAGCACGAATGAGATTCCCATGTAGTTGACATTTCTTGCAGGACTTGGCATATTGAACAATATTAGTTTGCATAGTAGGCCAATAGTAACCAGCCTGAAGCAATTTCTGAGCTAGCGCAAGACCGTCAGAGTGTGAACCACATATGCTATCGTGGACTTTAGCTAGCACTTTTTCTGACTCCTCTATTTCTAGACACCTAAGGAGAGTTCCATCTAGACCTTTCCTATACAAGTCACCAGAGACGAGGGTAAAGTGTGAGGCATTGCAGATGAGTTGGCACTTCTCATTGCGCATTAGGTTTTCAGGGATAACTTGATCTTAGAGATAGGAAAAGATGGCGGCATAGCGGGATGAGTCATGACTGACCACAGTGTAAATGACACAATCATCAGGGGAATTGTAGGTAGGATAACACAATTCTTCCACCGGGAACTCAAAGTGTGATTCGTGCTCTTCCAGTTGCAGAATGGATGCCAAAGTAGCCATGGCATCACCAACCTTATTCTCAGCTCTAGGAATTTTTTGGAATGTGACAGATGTGAAATAATTCCTTAGTGAGTCTATCATCTTCTTGTAGGGAATCAACTTGTCATCCTTTGTTTGGTAATCATCATTTACTTGGTTTATGACAAGCTGAGAATCTCCAAAGATATGCAACTCAGTGATCCTCCATTCAAGGGCAAGCTAAACACCATTCAGAAGGGCTTCATATTTAGCTATTTTATTGGTGCATAGAAAGAGAAGCTTATAGGATTTAGGAATGGTGTATCCGTGAGGGGTAACAAACAAGATTCCAGCACTAGCCCCATTCTGTGTATAAGAACCATCAAAGAACATTTTCCATGCACACCCCATGATATGCATGACTGAAGCATCTAGGAAGTCTATCTCAAGAGGAGAATTTGTTAGAGTAATCATACTTTATGCTTATTAATTAAATCACTTTGGTTTAATTAATTAAGTCATTTATTACTCTATTTACTTAAGCTATCTTTTAGGTGCATTATAATTAATATATTTATTAATTATAATGTGCAACCTAGCTTTATTTTTTGCTTTATAGCTTTAGGGTTTTATTGTTCACCTATATGGTTGAACCCTTTGTACATTCTTTTTAGATAATTCACTTATTGGATCATAATAGAAATTGCTCTTTGCATGTCCATAAGATGTCTCTGGCTTTTTGGCCTCCATAGATTTTTCTTGCTTCTGTTCTTTGCTTCTTCCATGTGACAGGGTTATGCATGTAGGTGTTCTTGGGAGATTAGTATTTCACCTAATCTAACATGGTATCAGAGCCCCGGGGGGAGGCCGCGGAACCAAGGACCAACCGAACCAAGGAAGCAATAGAGCCAACAGGTGAACCCCCCCATAATGCTGAACTGGGAGAGGTGACAGGAACACTGAAATGCGATGCCAGAAACAGCTGCAAGAAGAAGAAACAGGAACACCTATGCATTTCGGTGAGATGGTTCATCTACTATATAGACACTCATTCATTCCTATTTTGGAGGTCACCTCTTTGATTGATCAGCTCTTCAGACTTTGTCTTCTCTACCTGGTCATGCACTTCAGTGGGGGTTCCAGCAGTTTCTTCTGACAGTGTTTGCAGCTTCATGCTTCGGAGATGCTTCATGCTCTTTCTTGTTCCTTTCTTTGGGACATTCCCTAGATTGGAGGCTTTGTTTCCTTCATCTAGTTTTTTTTTCTTGTACTGGGTACCTGATCAGGCCTTGTTGCCGGGACCCATTTTCTGCTTTCATAGCTGTGCTAGGTTAGCTTCCCTCTTGAGCTACGCTTAAGGGGGGGTGTTAGAGTAATCATACTTTATGCTTATTAATTAAATCACTTTGGTTTAATTAATTAAGTCATTTATTACTCTATTTACTTAAGCTATCTTTTAGGTGCATTATAATTAATATATTTATTAATTATAATGTGCAACCTAGCTTTATTTTTTGCTTTATAGCTTTAGGGTTTTATTGTTCACCTATATGGTTGAACCCTTTGTACATTCTTTTTAGATAATTCACTTATTGGATCATAATAGAAATTGCTCTTTGCATGTCCATAAGATGTCTCTGGCTTTTTGGCCTCCATAGATTTTTCTTGCTTCTGTTCTTTGCTTCTTCCATGTGACAGGGTTATGCATGCAGGTGTTCTTGGGAGATTAGTATTTCACCTAATCTAACAGAATTATCAGTCATGGGGAACTCAACCAATTGATCTGCAATTGCTTGCCCTTTAATAGCTTTCCTTTCGACATACTGAATGTCAAATTCTGAGAGAATCAACATCCATTTAGCAAGCTGTCCAGTAAGCACAACTTTACTTAGGAGATACTTTAAAGGATCAATTTTGGCGACCAACTGCATAGTATGTGCAAGCATGTAATGTCTGAGTTTTTGAAATGCAAACACCACTGCTAGACAAGCCTTTTCAATGCTGGTGTAATTGAGTTCATAAGCAACTAGAGTGCGATTGATATAGTAGATAGCTCGTTCTTTGCCCATATCATCTTGTTGTGCAAGGAGAGCTCCTAAGGAATTTGTCGTAGTAGAAATGTACAATATAAAGGTTTCCCTTGGATAGGTGGCATAAGAATAGGAGGTCATGCTAGGTAATCCTTGATCTGGTCCAGGTTCTTTTGACACTCCTCATTCCATATGCAAGTAGCACCTTTATGCAAATTCTTATTGAAGGGTTGAGCTCTGTCAGCTAACTAAGAAATGAACCTCCTGATAGATTGAAGACAGCCCTGGAGACCCCTTAATTGTTTGATGTTGCGAGGAGGTGGCATCTCCATGATAGCTTGCACCTTTTCTAGGTCTACCTCGATCCCTTTTGCTGATATGATGTACCCTAGCAGTTTCCCAGAAGTGACACCAAAAGAACATTTTTTAGGATTTAATTTGAGTTGAAATCATTCCATCCAGTCCAATATCAAACTCAAATCAGATAGATGAGTGCTCCTTTGTTGAGATTTAGCAAGGGTGTCATCAACATAGTCTTCCATGTTCTTATACATCATATCATGGAAGATAGTGGTCATAGCCCTTTGATAGGTTGCACCAGCATTCTTAAGATCGAAGGGCATGACATTCCAACAAAAGGTACCCCATGTGTAGGTGAATGTTGTCTTCTCTTGGTCTTCAGGGGAAATTCTGATCTGATTATATCCAGAGAAGCCATTTATAAGGGAGTATATTTCGTAGCCCACCGTCATGTCCACTATCATGTCAATGTTTGGAAGTGAAAAATCATCCTTAGGGCATGCTTTATTCAAGTCCCTAAAATCAGTGCATACGCGAATGGACTTGTCATGTTGGTAACAGGGACAATGTTAGAAATCCACTCAGCGTAGTCGATATCTCTGATGAAGTTGGCTTTCAAAAGCTTCTCAAGTTCAACCTTAACCAGTAATGCCACATGGGGATGCATCTTTTTGAGCTTCTGCTTGACAGGTTTTACCCCTGGAGCAATGGAGAGATGGTGCATGATAAGCTCAGTATCCAAACCAGGCATGTTAGAATATGTCCATGCAAATTTGATCTTTTTTCTTGAAAGAATGTGGCAAATTATTCTTTCTCCTCTGCTGAGAGGGACTGCGCTACGTGGATGATCTTAGGAGAGTCTTATGTCCCTCAGTTGATGGGCTACGCAGGTTTGATCAGAATTGAAGATATTTCTTGAAAATAGTTGGGCAGACTACCAAGTACCTCATCCTCGGGCACCTCGGAGAGGTTTTCACCCTTGGATACGTCTTTATTTTTACTATTTTTAGGTTTGGATACTGCCACAATGTGGTTTTTGCCATCCGACCATTTCTTGTTTTTTCTTTTGATTTTATGACTAAGGTACTTGATATCTGATTCAGTCATGTTTGTTGCTGGTTCGCTAGTGGAAGAGGTAACAGGTTCAATGGCATTGAGGTAGCAAATGATCTTATAGTCATTTTGGAAAGAAGGCAATGCGGGTCTTTGATCTTGAGCAGACCAATCTATGAGATCTGAGTGTATGAGAGCAAGCAAAGTGACAGGTTCAAGGGCATTTATGCGATATGTGTCATCTCTGGTGACGAGAGAGGTTGAGCCTATAGAGTAGGCTCCAAAAGTGTCAAGATCTAGATTTGACATAGAAGGACTAGCATGGTCCACTAAAGAAATACACGGATTGAAATTGTCAGACCCTACGCGAGACTCATCAACTACATTGGGTTGGGCACTACAAGTATGAACCAAATCAACTTCCATATCCATCGTGGAAGATCCCTCTGAGAGAGTGTCCCATTCGTACTCATTTGAATTTTTTGTTGAGCTTTGACTGGGATGTTTGCACCAAGAAGGCTTAGGATGCCGAGAAGTAGAGGCACCCATGTCATTATGTGTGAGATCTCCTCTTTCTACCAACTGCAAGATATTTATGCATTGTCTACCTCTAGGTGTAGAGGCTTTAGCTATGTCCTCATTAGGTATGCGTTCTTCTCCCCAAAGGAGTGAAGTAGAAGGGATACTATTTTCTATTTGAGCCATAGTGTGCAATGGTGACTCATTTGTATATGTGTCTGAATCACTGATCATGGGAGCATTTTTGGAACAATCAGGGAGGTCATCTTTGGTACTATATCCTAGACCTATGGTATCCTTAGAGGGTCAGCCATTGGTATGACTCAAAGGCTCAACTAGGGCATGTCCATTATCATTTATAGGTCATTGACCTTGATAGCCCATTTGCTGTAAAAATTTATAGCCTTTACCATAGTGCTTAGGAGAGATAGGAGTAGCAATTGTCGTACTGCCCTCTTCCTCTCTATAGATCCACTCCCTAATAGCTTGTTCTTCTTTTTCTTTCTCTAGGGGTACGGATGAATGAACAAAGGTACCAAAGACTATCATGGTGGAAGCGGAAGGCTTCATCTTGTTAGAGGGTCTACCATATGATTTAGGAGTAGGCATAGCAGCAATGGAATCCAGTGTGTATTCACCCATACCAATACTCATCATCTTTAATTTTTGTTCAGCAGCAATTAGGGATGCACTAGGATCATGAGAAGGTTTGTTGTGAGGAACAAATGTTTCAACTACAATGAGAGTATTGATAGCAATAGCATTGTCCCCATGTACCACAACTTCAGTGCCATTGTATGGAAATTTGATGCACTGATGGTAGGTGGAAGGGACAACTTGCATGTCATGGATCCAAGGATGACCTAGAAGAATGTTGTATGTGAGTGGGATGTCCAACACTTGGAACACAATATCTTTCATGATAGGGCCCACTCAAACAGGCAGCATGACAAGACCCTTGGAAGATCTTTCCGCTTCATCATATGCTTTTATAATAATCTTCCGCCTAGGATCTACAACAACTTCTGACAATCCCAACTGTTGCACCACATGGAAAGAAACAATATTTAACCTTGCACCATTGTCTATCAGGACTCGACGAACTCGAGTATTGTAGACTTGGACTTCGATGTGTAAAGAAAGATTATGGGGGTGACTAAGGGATGTGTCATCTTCTACAAAAAAGGAGAGGTAGTGGGGAGATGAGATATGGTTGAGCATAGCCTGGAACTGATCTGGATCAATGTCATTGGGGACATTTTCTATACGCAGAGTCTTCTCAAGGATCTCTTTGTGCAAAGGGGATAACTCAAGCAACTCAAAAATGGATATCTGGGCTAGTGTCCATTGCAACTAGTGCACAAGATCATAGCTAGACAAGACTGAAGGAGCCGCTTGTTTGGAAGAAGAGGCTTGCTTGGGATCATGCATAGTTTTAAGGACAATTTTGGCTTGCCCCCTAGTAATAGCATTCAGTGTCTCACTTCGGGAAGAAGAACCATCCAGTGTTTGCAAGACCAACTTTGGCATACCATGATTGGTGTCATTATCATCTTGAGATATCATCATAAGAATACTCTCAACTAGCTCTACCATGTTGATCACAGGCGTATCGTGAGTATATGTATAATTGATCTTGGCATCATGATTCTTCTTATTTGCTTGAGAGGACTCCCCCTTTTCGTGCTTAGGTAGAGGGGTCTTGAAAGCCTTGTGATCAGAATTTTTAACTAAGCCATCTGTGAGAACGGTGCCTCCATCAATGAGATCTTGGATAGCATCTTTAAGCTTGAAACAATCGTCCGTCTTGTGTCCCTTACTTATGTGATAGTTGCAGAAATGATCATCTCTCCACCTATCAGGCTTAACTGGCGGATTGAAGGGACGAGAATTGTCAGGAAGAGTAAGATACTTGTTGGCAACCAAAGTCTTAAGAATCACATCGTATGGTTCAACCAACTTAGTGTAGACCTGTCGTTGGTATTGCTTCTTTGTCTTGTCTGCATGCTGAGGCTTAGGCGCACTTTGAGCATTGGAAACCTCTTGTTGTTTCGCTACGTAGATAGCATTGTAGAGGTTGAAAGTAGGCTCTTTAGCTTTTGGGACATCCAAAACCCCATCATTGACAACATACTTGTTTCTGTTCCAAGGTTTTCTCTTGTCCTTGCCATTGCCTCTGGTATCTTTATTAATAACAATATCCCCCTTTCTTATGGTCACATCCTCAATCTGATATGCACTTTCAACCATGTCATTGAAATAGGAGAACAGTTGTTTCCGTAGATCATAATACAACTCAGGCACAAGAGTGTTGACGAAGATGTCAATCTTTTCCCTCTTGGGTAGCTGATGAGGATATCAAGAATACAACAACCTCCAACGTTGCAAGTAAGTGGCGAATGGCTCACCTTGATTTTTCTTTAGAGCACTTTGATCTATCATGGTGATAGGCTGTTGAATGTTGTATGAATAATGCTGGGTGAAGCACTTAGCCAACTCATCAAAGGTCCTGAGAGGTGGTGTCAACTTCGCAAACCATTCCAAAGCTTGTCCTCTTAAACTTCTAGGGAACAGTCATAGTAGAAATGTGTCTTCATGATGGAAGTCCATGCTAAGAGCGTAAAAGTGATGCGCATGGTCATGGGGGTCACCGTTTCCATCATACTTGTCGTATTTGGGAACCTCAATATCCCTAGGAAATGGGACCATGTATAGACTCCTATCAAAGGGAAGAGCACAAATAGATTCTACAAAAGAGACCTTTGGAGGCTCCCTTTCTATTGCCATTTGGGCAAGACGTTGATTTGTCCGTTGTAATTCATCTCTAAGGATTTCCAATTCTGTTGGCACTCTTTCTTGGACAATTTTTCAGACATCATAATCGAGAGGAAGCTTGTATCCTCTAGAAGTCATGTATTGAAAATATTGATCTCCATTACGCTCTAAAAGCTTATGCATCATTCGTTGGGAGACCTCATCTTGTTCAAATCTCATAAGCTCTTCACTAGAAATATCATCGATGGCCTCTTCCTCATGATAAGAGGGAGGAGGTCTAGGGGGTGAAGAAGGTGCAACAAAATTCCGTCTTGGAGGGGATCTTGGTGGCGTGTTGTTACCATAATTTCCATTAGTACCAAAAGGTGGTCTATGCTCATAACCACTAGTCTCGGGTTGCTTGTGAGACATTCCTCTAAAAGCCATGCTCCTAGCAGCATCCATTATGTTTTTATTGTGTTCTTTGTCTAAGCGCGCTTGGTTGTCCTTATGCTCAAAGTGTTCTTGCAGATGATGAAATTTCTCTTGTTCAGTCAAGGTGAGTGAGACACTGTCTGTGCTTTTGGAGGTCTTGAATGCGGAAAAAAGGAAGCCTCCCTTATACCACGGGGTGACCTTGGAATTCTTAGATTGGTCAGGACTAGAACTTTCATTGTTAATTGGTGCTCATGAGCATATTGTTGAAGGTAACTGTGTATAATTGAATGAAGGGTGACTCCCTTGCTCAAATTGAGACCGAGTTGTAACCGACATGAAAAGAAATGTTGTTTGACTAATAGAATGAGACAAGGTTTCTTAGTTATTAAGATAAGAAAAGCCAATAAAGATCATTTGTCAAGATAGAACAATAGAGATGGCTCGTCAAAGGTGCTCAAGAAATTACAACAATCAATTGACTCAAGCTGAGATATGAGAAAGAAGCTCGATTAGCAAGTAGCTAGAGAGGTAACTGTAGTGTGACAAGTGATCAAAAGTAGCATTTGTCAGGCTCAAACCCAATAGTTTTAACTCATTTTTCAGTCTAGAACAAACCTAAGCATGCAGATAACAAACCATCTTCAGGGAAGAATAGGAAAAGACAATCTGTGATAGGTTAAAATTCAAGTTTAGCAGCTCCAGATTGCAACAGTAGCAAGACAACAGAATAACTCAGGACAATATTTCACAGAACAGCAGGACGATGCAATTTATCAGGATGATATTTCGCATGAGGCAGTATGATAGAATCTAGGCAGGTGATGTGATAAAGTGTATAGTATGCAAGCGATAAAAAGTTAGGAACGATATATCGCACGACAATTCTCAGAAGGGTGTGTGATGGTTGTTCAGTATCGTACAACTCTTGACCAGTCAATGTGAAAAATGCAGTTTTAAAGGCAATTTGGTGAATGTTGTAGGTTGACAAGTGCAATTTCTTGGTTTCAAACACAGTGATATCAGAAAATAGACAGGTTTGCAAATAGTAGGTGATCAAACATGTCATAAAACACTTGAACAAGGGCAAAAACAACCTTGTCAAGACAAGCAGTTAGGATATCAAAGCGAAAAAATCCTATGAGTACTACCGTGATGTTTGCTGTTCAAGAATGTTTACATTGGTAGATCACAATGAAGACAATTCAAGCACTTTCTAGCCTAGAAGGACAAAGACTCAATACTCAACAAATTGGTCCACACTTGATGTCCCATTGCCTCACACAAAGTGGTTGCCCACAATAGATGTTGGTTTTATCGTGGAAGTGCCAATGACACAACCAAAGGAACACAAATGGTGAGTTGTCTTGGCATGATCCGAGTTAGTCCACTAGGATCGATCCTTGCACCAAGTTGTTAAGTGGCAAAATTGGGTAGCTTCTATCTATGGTTCATAGTAAGGGCTTCCATTCGCAATACCCCTCTTACTCCCCGAAAGGACTCCTTACCTTGTGAAAAGTAACGGACCTCGTGGCCACAAGAGTACCTTAAGCATTCTTGCCTAGCATTTTCCTCATGATCAAAATCCCACAAGTACTCACACCAAGTGAAGACAAGTACTACGTCTACCAAGGTTTTGTCCTTGATAGCCTCGATTTTATAGTGGGTCGGAATAGCTTGGTATTAGCTTGTCCCCACTTGGGTAGTTCCTCTTGATTGCTCAAGAGCAGGCCCGCTAAAAGATTCTAAACTAAACAAGAAGTGGATTAACCTTTGAGGGTCAGGATTTCTAGTTCACCACAAGGGTGAAGAGCATACTCTCCTATCTCAAAAATCTCTCCCAAACACACCAAACAAAGTTCAATTAACCTCTTGCTTTCAAAATCTAGAAGTGGGTCAAGATTTCTGGTTCACCACAAGGGTGAAGAGTATACTCTCCTACCACCAAAAGACTCCTATGACAAGCTATTAAGTGCCTAAGAAAGAAACAACTAGTATATGCCACACTTAAAATGAAATAAATGAACAAGCACTTGATTGTTTTTGTGCTTTGGGCAGCCCTGCAAAAATGATTAGTAGCCCTTGTGCATTTGAAGCTTTGACATGTGTTCTTTTGGAAAATATTCAAGCAATGAGGGCACACCTAAAAGCACAACTTGTTAGCCCCACAAAGGTTAGCACATCAAAACCAAGATAATCTACAAGTAAAAACCCTGTCTAGATGCAGCAAACTAAAACTAGATAACAGAAAAACCCAAATTTTGCAAAATGAAATAATTGAAAACAGTCACCTCTAGGTCTGAGCGACAGTTTGCTGTCAGAAAAGATTGCACGATACTTCTCAGTATAAGAGTGCGATACTTTCTCTTTGTATGACATATCACACTGTGTCCAGACGATAGAGTTCTGTATGTCTCTGCGACATAATCCTGCAAGGGCGTACGATACTTTTATTGGAAAAGTATCACATGGGTATACAAAAATTTGTCATACGATACTAGAAGACTGTCGTACGATATTCTGTTAGAAAGTATGGAAAAACAACCGAAACAACAAGTAAAATATGATGAAAAATGTGTGGAAATGCATGAAAAGAAGTACAAAATAGAGCTGTTCTGCCCCACGGTGAGCGCAAAAAATGTACACTCAAAATGTGTACTTCTTTAAGTCATTGCTTCCAAGAGAATCCATGGATTGGAGACCTTGAGAAAGCGACCTAGAGCTCCCTAGGCATGGAGTGCAAGGGTATTAAGAATGCTCCTAGCTAGAGCTATTAAGCCTATAACCTTGCTAGTAAACCATGCAATGGGAGATTCAAAGAGACAAGGGCAAGAATGCCAATATCTTCAAGAATCACAAATGAAAATGCAATGTAAGCTATACTAAAATGAGAATGCAAGAATGCAACTAAACTATAGAAATGAGAGTGTTACAAGCCATTGCTAATTAAGCTATGTGAGTTAAACTAGAGCATGAAAAGGAAACTAAGCTAGAATGCTATGCAAATTTAGGCTACAATGCAAAGATAAAGACTAGAATGCAATAAGATCTTCAAAAGCTCCAAAATCACCAAGAAATCCTACAGCATAAGATTAGTATGAAAGAATTGGGATCCTAGAATGAGAAGAGAGCTCTTCTTTTATAGAAAATGAGAATCAACGGACGATGGAGATTAAGAGGCAAAAGAGTTGATCAAGGGTGGGGTTTGAAAGAGGGATCAATCCATGTGCACAAGTCTCCTCCAATGAGAAAGAAGTGTTGACTCTTGTGCCTCATGTGAGACAAAAAGGTATTTTCTTCTTTTTATAAAATAAGAATAATGCTTTATTTGTGCAACTTAGGATAAAAAAATAAGTGGGGACTTTTTATTTAATAAAAGGGGAGGGAATTCTTTTTAATTAAATAAAGACTTAGGATAAAATGATTAATCCATAGAATAAAATTGAATAAATGCTAGAATTAGGATTTGATCAAGAATAAACAATTGATGAATTTAGCACATAATGCTAGCAAGGGGCTAATAGTCTAGGTGACCATTTTTGGGTGATTACAAGTATACCCGACACCTTAGAAAGTAGAAACAATAGTTTTCTTACTGAACAAATGTTCAACCAACATAATGTCTATCTCTGTTGTGATCTCCAAAGGGCAAGTAGAACACATCACCAATCCTGTCAAACTCTCCTTCATACATTGTTTGAACTATATCCAAATCCATAGAGTCAGATTCATATGAAGAAACCTCATCCTTTTCCATCATCTCTTATTTTCTGTTGCAACATCCAAGATCTCCCTCAAGTGGTTAAACTCTATTTGCAAGGGACTAGACTTTGATACCAATTATTGAATAGGTCGAATAACTGAGAGGGGGGAGGGGTGAATTAGTTATAACAAATACTTTTTGCAAACTTAATTATTCTGGTACAAACTTAAATCATTTAGATACTTAAAACTAATATAAATTTGAAAGAGAAAAAATAGTAAACACCATAACACTAGATATATCGTGGAAACCCAAGATGGGAAAAATCATGGAGAAACTAATTCTCATGAATGTAAACACCGGTTACGGTGATTTTTACAAGGGCTCATTGCCGGTTTTCTCACTACAGATAGGCTCACTGGTGGTTGGGCTAACTACCCTGATACAAAAGATTGATTAGAAAAAGATGTCTTACAGACAAAATGTGTACTTATGAAGTTGCATCTGTATATGCATGAAACAGTTCCAACTAGTAGCATAACAACTGATTGCAACTGATCTGGTTAGAGATCTTCTGCCAACACTTATTTACCCTTATGTAAAACTGAATGCAAGCCTTCCTTCTGGTTTCACAATAACTCTTCTTACATCTTATTTTTGCTCGCACACTTCACCGCCAAGTATTCACTCACAAAATCATGCTCGCAGCATACCACCTCCAACACACTCACACACTCATTTATTTGGATATGAATAAGTGTTATATATATATATATATATATATATTTGATGAAACAAATGCATATGTTGACCTAGCCACAAAAACATGTTGGCTTAAGTTACGAAAGATATTATAATATAGTTTAACATGCTAGCACTGGAGCTAAAGAATAGGGAATACATATGAAAACTTCATATCACATTACCATAGGACCTAAATATCGGTCACATATAAGATAAGCGCACTACATACTATAAACACCGAAAGGTAAGTATATTCTGGGACTGATGGGAACACCACAACTAAGACCATGTCTTTATCTACAAAAAATTTGAACCAACCGATGGATAAAACAATGGGACTTGTCAAAAACTGTGAACAACTGTCATACCAACAACTTTTGATATATTGCATGAATGTCAAGGTAGCAGAGATACCCCGAAGAATTCTGAAACACAACAGCCAAATATATCCATCCAAACCATCATACTTTTGCGCTCACCGAATGTAATAGGTGTACCAAAACAATATGTTATCATAACCAGAATAGGTACATCCATCCACACAGTCCATTACCAAATAAGTCACACATAATAGATCTGATCTGTATAATACCGAAACTCAACTAATTGACAACCAACTAGTACACATACAATTGGCACAAGGGTTTTGACAACAATGCCAACATTTCAACCATGCTTCTCAACACTGGGTATTGATTTGGTGGATGCATTGTCACACATGCACACTACTATTTTTCTTCATTATTTGTGGTGTTTGGGTATTTACATTAGAGTGGAGCAGTGGATTGATTGGTGTTTGCTTGGGGACAAGCAATCCCAAGAAGGGAGGACTGTAATGTCCCTTCTTTACTAACGTTCGATTAATAATCATCTTGCTAGCATTTACTTTTATTTTTGAAAGCTAGAGCAAATTTAATAAGGGAATAAGATGATAATTAAATAAAAGAGGCGAAAAAGCTATAGTAGTGGTTAATAAGAATTTAATTATTCATTGACAATTATTAAAAAGGGACCAACTTAAGTTATGACTTGAGTCTTTCCTAGGCCATGGGGTGAATTATTAAATGTGAGGCAAATATCATAATTTCCCTAAGTTGCTAAAAAAAAGAATTTGAAGAAGAAAGCCAATGGCATTATGGAGGTTCGGTGGGGAATAATTATTCAGTCTTTGTTGGTCAAAATTTATTTTTGCAAGATTTTTCCTAAGAGAACTTCCCAGTTCCCAGGATGCAAACCCTATGAAGGAGCTCTTCTGTACGCAACCCCAGGAGACCCAATAGTATGGTAACAGCGAACAGAGGCCTCAAATTACAGTTAATACTGTAAGCTGGTGGCAAATTTATATAGTAAGGGCGTATGTATATGTCTGAAGCAGTTTGAGGGGTTTAGGATACAAGGCCCCATTCTTGATCTGAAACCACATGCCAGCATCTGATAATGTAGTTGCTGCACATAGAGAAGGAATTGCAGCCTGTAATAATTGAATTGCGTGCAACCTATATTAAGTAGTAAATGGGCATTCAACCCCAAATGTTGACATTTGAGACCCAGATTCAACAGGTTAGAGCACTTTGACATAAAAGCCTTCTGAGGAACAAGTGAGCATTTTTAATTTGGAAAATAACTGAATTCATTAAGTACAAAATATAGGTAAGCTTATCTCAAATTAAGTAGGAAATTTCAAAGACGTCAAACATTGTTGACATTTTGAGTTCCATTTAATAGATCAAAGCCACCTAGACATTAGAATCTTTTGAGGAACAATTGAGGAATTTTTATTTAGCACATAAGAATGAATTAATACCAAAAAAAAATGTAAATTTATCACAAATTTAATAGAAATTGCTAAAAGTATCTCGTATTTTATGAAATTTCGAAGGCATTAAATAATGTTCCTATGTTTTGTATGGATTAACAGTTAATTTACATCTTAATCATTTTTATCTAGATGTTTGTCCAACATTATTTAATATATATTCAAATAGTGGCCCACCAATTCTTTGCTGGTCCAGTAGAGGAGTTTCGAACTTGGGTTATCATTAGCTTATTTTATCTATCTATCTATTTATAGCCTATTTTTAGCCTCGGGGATGTTAAATTTTTATCTATCTATCTATCTATAATCAACCAAACATTTTAAACTAGGATTACCATCCAATCAGAATAAAATTTCTAAAATTTCTATTGGTAGCTGATGTGAATGTTTATAGTTTACTAATTATAGCTATTCTAATTCAAATACAAAAGATGAAAGCATTCTTGGCAGCTGATACGAATGTTTTAGTTAAGTAATCGGAAATATTCCAATTCAAATGTAAATATAGCTTTTTAGGTTGGATTCCATGAAATTTATGCATACTTAGTTGAGCACAATCACCAACTGCTTAAAAAATGACATAAAAGGCTAGATTTTGTCATTGTAAGGTTGTAGAGATCTCACTTGGTTGGTAAATTGTTTATAATTAGAAACTTATTACATGGCATGACAACAACCACTAGTTAGGTAAGGTCCACAAAGCATGTTCTGATGTTTCTAGGAGGCTCTTAAGACATGAATTCAAAGACTTACTTCATGTTCTCATGTTGCTGTTTTAGTGCATTTTCTGCTTAAATTTAAACAGTTATAGTTTTCTCATGAAAAATTAAAATTATGAAAAAAAAGATAATATAAAATCTTTTCTTATTTTTGTTGAGCAACTATTATTTAAAATATGAAAATAGGCTGTGAAAAAAATGGGGAGATTAAAATAAAAAATGATTTTGATATCCTTATAATTGTTTTCCCTCTTTTATTTGCCATCGAATTTCTCTCATTCGTTTATCACCAAATTTAATGTGAAAAGTTAATATTAAAATGGCCGTTTAAAAATAAGCTAAGGAGATAAGCTAAGGAGTTGCATGGGGCCTTTCCCTTGCACTCCAAACATGGTTCTAAATTGATAAATTGGTAAAACCTTATAAACCATCTTTTTTCACAATTACTGTTATAAGATTATATGTTTTAATTATTAACTAGCACTTGTTCTAGGAGGAGGTGCAAGGGTTATGTTGATAAAATTTATTAGCGGTCTATTTGTTTTTGTTAACAACTTATAATTTTACATAAGGAGATATAAAACAAACAAATTAATAAAATACACCAAAATCCAAAAAGTCACGAGACCCTACCTAGGCCATCTCTCACCCATTCAAACAAGATATTTGTTGATAAGTAGGACTTTCCACAAGTCAAATTGTGATATTGTTATTAGGATTTAGTTGTGTAGTTTTCAAGTCAAGTTCAGTGACCCACGTTTCATGAGTAGTGGTTCACAAGAGCCCATCACTCATAAGAATGGATGAAACATTTAGCACTCATTTCATTTAGGTGATCCTCTCAAGGGTGAAGCATCAAGCCTTTTGGGGAGGTTACCCACCCTAGTTGGACTCCAACTCAAGTGTGTTTAACCATGGAGTTTCCTCCAAGGTTAAGCCCAATTAGCTTGCTACCCCATTTGTAAAATCTATAGCAAGTGTTGTGCCTTATGAACCACTCATTATAGAGCCTCTTTAGCTCATCAATTAATATGTAGGAGTTTCTACAAGTCAAATTGTGATATTGCTATTACGATCCAATCATCATGGAGCCCGTTTAGCTCATCAATTGATAAGAGTTTCCACAATAAGTCAAATTGTGATATTGTTATTAGGTTTCAACTATGTAGTTTTCAAGTCAAACTCATTAACCCATGTTTCATGAGTAATGGTTCACAACAACCCATCTTTCATGAGATTGAATGGAACCCTTAGCACTCATTGCATCATGGCGAAGCTCAGAGGGTTGAAACATCGAGCCGTCCCAGGAGGTCACCTATTTTAGTTGGACTAAAACTCAAGTGCACTTAACCATAGAGTTTTCTCCAAGGTCAAGCCCACTTAGGTTGCTACCTCATTTGCAAAACCTTTAGCAAGTGTTGTGCCTTACAAACCACTCATTATAGAGCCCCTTTAGCTCATCAATTGAGAAGTGATGCAGGGGCATTCTAGGGTACCCTAGATGAATCTGCATGGTGGTGTGCTATTTTGGTAATGTGGTACTTAGTTGCAGCTTTAACCGGTGGTCTCAGTTATTGAGGGAAGCTCGGTTGCTAAAGGAACTCGGTGAGACTTCTTATGCTCGGTGGAACTGGTGCCCTATGTTGCTCGGTGTTGCTTGGCTTGGTCGGTTGTTTCACTGGAGCTCGGTAGTTTTGGTTTACCGACTGAGGTTCTTGGTTGGCCGACTTGGTGCATTTATTGTTGGTAGCTGTTGTTGCATTCTCCTATGTGGATCTGGAGGCCGACATGGAGAATTAAAGAATTGTAAGGCTATTTGAGAGCCGACTTGTATTGCATTTAATATTTGTTTGGTAGGAGTTAATTATGTTATCCAGCCGACTTGTGGCTGAAGATTAGTATTTAAGGAGTGTTTAGGTAGTTGTTAAGGACAACAGTGGTAGAGAACCAAAAAAGTGAAGTTGTAGAAAAGATCTTGGATCCTGCGAGATCTAGCAGATCAGATTATTATCTGATAGTTTGTAATAACGGAGCTAGTGGTTTGTATGCTTGGAGACAAGGAGATTTCTTGGTGGCTTGCAAGCACAAGTTCAGATCTACCTTAGGGTTTCCATCAATTGCTGATTTGTCTCAAAACTGGACTAGCTGGTGTTGGATTGGATCTTGTTGATCTTGCAGAATTACTATTGTTTTTAATTGGCCCTAACCTGGAAGGCCTTACAGCCGGGCATGTTAATGGAAAATCTGATTTGAGCATATCTTGTTATGTTATTCCATTGTGTTGTTGATTGGCTACAAGGTTGGACTATCCTTCAACGGATCCACCAACCCTGACTGCGTCAGGTAGTATCAAAGCTGAGTTGATCTTGTTGAGCAAAGGTGGACCTAGCAAGGCTGATCTTGCGAAATTGACCTTGTTGGTGAAGAGATTGTATGATTTGAGTTGCAGATCCGTGGCATTGAACTTGTGAAATCCTGGCCTGGTTGTTCATAGAAGGTGACAGGCTGATTTGACTTGCATACAACTTGGAGGTTGTCACAAGGTGGTCAGTGTAGGGTTTTGTTGCAGAGGGTTTTCTTATCTTTAAGGATGCCTCCGAGAAGATTGGACCCTAGGGTGATTGCAAATCTCTGTGATACTGTGGAATCTAGGATTACAGAGAAAGTAAAATCTGATTTTAGATCTGAGATGGAGTTGATGAAGAATGACATGATCACTGAGATCATGAGAGCTATTGCTAGTGTACCTCAAAATATTGGTACTGAGAATGGTTATGAGGAAGTTGCTAGATCTAGTGGTGATGACCAGAGAGATAGATTTGGTGAAGACAAAACTGCTCGGTTGCATAGATCTGGAGCTCGGTTGAGTAATAGTTACCGAATGGAAGTTTCTACTTTCTTTGGTACTTTGAAACCTGAGAACTTGATTGATTGGATTGGTGAATTAGAAGATTTCTTTGAGCTGGAAGAAATTGAAGATCCTCTTTGAGTAAGATTGGCACAGACAAAATTGAAAGGACATGGTGCTCTTTGGTGGAAAGAATTACAAAGGGATAGAGAAGATGAAGGTGAAATGAAGATCAATCGGTGGAGGTTGATGCTGACTAAATTGAAAGCTAAGTTCACACTTGTTGACTATGAGCTTGACTTGTTTAAGAAGTTGCAGAATCTGAAGTAGAAAGATTTGGCTGTTGAAGATTATACAAAGGAGTTCTACAAGCTTACTATTTGATCTGGACATAGAAAACTTGGTAAGGAAAAGGTAGCTCGGTATGTGAATGGTTTGAGATTCAATATCCAAGATGAGCTTGGTATGCTAAAGATTGATTTGGTCGAAGATGCTTATTAGTATGCTCTGAAGGCAGAAGATAAGTTGAAGAGGAAACAACATGGTAATCCCTGAGGGAAGGAAAAGATTGATCACTCAGTGAAGGATAAACCGACTACAGAAGATGAATAGAAACCTGTTGAATCGAAGAAGACAAGTAGAGTTATCTTTAAGGGCACTTGCTATAACTATGGTCAAGAAGGACACCATTCTTTTGAGTGTACACACAAGAAGCTTGGTGACTGACGAACTGCTGTGGTGAATGAAAATGTTGAGAATGAACCTGAATCTAAGAACTTGCTGATTTGGAAAACATTGCTCAGTACAAAGGAGGAACCTTGTCAGAGGGGTAACTTGTTTAGAACTCTACAAGTCTGGAGGTAAACTTTGTGATGTTATTGTTGACAGTGGTAGTACTGATAAACTTGTTGCCAAGGACATGGTTTAGAAACTTGGTTTGAACAGAATGAAACATCCTTGTCCTTATAGGATTGGCTGGTTGCAAGATGATCATGCTCTGGAAGTGAGAGAACAATGCTTTGTTGATATTTAGATTGGCCAGTATAAGGATCTTGTGTTATGTGATATTGTGGAGATGAATAGTTGTCATATATTGCTCGGTAGACCTTGGCAATACGATTGCAGAGCTATGTATGATTGTGTGAAGAATGTGTTTACTGTTGAGAAGGATGACATGAAGTTTTTCCTGATGCCTTTACTGGATACAACACTCGGTAGGAGTCTGAGTATTGGTAGCCGAGTTGAGTTGGTAGATCCTGAAGGTATGGATGATCAGTTTGGAGCACAGACCTGTGTGTTATCAAGGAAAGACTTGAAGAGACAGAGGAAACTGAAGTGGAAGAGTATGCAAGATGAAAAGTTGGAGGACATGTATGTGAAGAACCAGTTTGGGGTTAAAGTGCTGAATCCTGGAAGATGTTCTTCTCACATATGAACACCTTTTCGAACCTGGGGTGTCTGATGCAGGGGCATTCTAGGGTACTCGGTGAATCTGCATGGTGGTGTGCTATTTTGGTTGTGGTACTCGGTTGCAGCTTTAACCATTGGTCTCAGTTATTGAGGGAAGCTCGGTCATTGAAGGAACTCAGTGAGACTTCTTGTGCCCCGTGGAACTAGTGCTCAGTAATGCTTGTGTTGCTTGGCTTGGTCAGTTATTTCTTTGGTGCTTGGTAGTTCTGGTTTACCGATTGGGGTTCTTGGTGATTTGGCTGGTCGACTTGGTG
This sequence comes from Chamaecyparis obtusa, assembly GCA_027943335.1. Lineage (NCBI taxonomy): Eukaryota > Viridiplantae > Streptophyta > Pinopsida > Cupressales > Cupressaceae > Chamaecyparis > Chamaecyparis obtusa. Next base: position 2,750,956 of record BSBK01003714.1, read on the forward strand.
CATTTATTGTTGGTAGCTGTTGTTGCATTCTCCTATGTGGATTTGGAGGCCAACATGGAGAATTAAAGAATTGTAAGTCTATTTGAGAGCCGACTTGTATTGCATTTAATATTTGTTTGGTAGGAGTTAATTATGTCATCCAACCGAATTGTGGCTGAAGATTAGTATTTAAGGAGTGTTTAGGTAGTTGTTAATGACAAACTTTGAGTCAAACTCATTGACCCATGTTTCAAGAGTAGCGGTTCACAAGAACCCAATATCTCTCATGAGAATGATTGGAACAATGAATGGAACACTTAGCACTCATTGCATTTAGGTGATTCTTATAGGGGTGAAGCATTGGGCCTTCCCAAAATGTCACCCATCCTAGTTGGACTCCAACTCAAGCACGCTTAACCATGGAGTTTCTTGCAAGGTTAAGCTCACTTAGTTGCTACTCCATTTGCAAAACCTTCAGCAAGTGTTTGTGCATGATGGATGGTTATTTCAATTTTGTTTTCAATTATATATTCTTGTGTGTATATATGATATGCCATTATACCCTAATTTTGGAAATAAGGTCTTAATCATACCTTTGATAAAATCACAAATAAGCATATATTAAATTAATAATAAATAAATTCTTATATTCTAAAACAATCTTAGAATATATATTAAATGAATTTTAAAACATGTGTCAAATGTGCCAACGTAGCATACTCGTGGAAGAAAAAGACAATTTAAAATATACGCCAATCTATATTGAAAAAGTTGTCAAACATTAAAATCTTCAAAATATGGCTATATTCTTATATGTTGGTGTTGAATGTAGGCGGCCTGTGATAAAACCTTATTATTAGCATCATTTATAGCAGACCACAATTTGTGTACAATGTGGTAAGTCACTTGCCATGGTCTGAACAAGATTTTTATGTGCATGATCGGACTAAATTCTATTGGTGTATTTTTTAAATGAAGGTATTGGTTTTGTGGTTTTATCTATAGCTGTTTCATATGATTATAAGCCTTCATTGGAAGCCTCTAGAAGGAACTTGCAAGCAAAAACAATCTATTGGAGGCATGTTTTGGTAGCTATGGCACCAGGCATGAGTCAATTTGGGAATGGGACTGAGATTGTTTTCTTTTAAATTCCATCCACAACAACTATCATTCACACTCAGTCTCATAGCTGACGATGGTACTCCATATGTTCACCAAAAGATATAATCTTGAGAAGATAATGAAGGCATATGCCCACAAGACGATTAAATGACACAAAAGATATAAAAGAAACTTTGATGAAATGATATCCTCCCCACACTTGGTCGCAGCCTCAAAGCTAAGCAGGTAAAGAAGCAAACCATTCACGCCCAAATTGCACTCATTAAAACATCACAGGATAAATGCTCGAAATTGCACTTGTCAAAACTATGAATACCAAGATCTAAAATAATGAACAGAACTTAAAAATATAATGCTTAATATTGAACTTACAAAAACCTACGAAAATAAATGAAGGTTGAAGGATATGAACAATGTGATTATGCTATCTAATACTTACAATGAGTTTCAAGGCTTCAAATATCCAGGGTCACTAAATTGCTTAATAAGCAATATCTAGATAGAAACATTGAACGACTTAAGTAGTTGTATTAGTTATGTAGATATCAGTGGTGCATAGTCAATCATAGGCTACTTATTGGGTCCAACCATGAGTATCCAATAATTGTGGATCCCAAAACTTGTAAAATAAATTTCATTAAGTCGTATTGGATCACAAATGTAGTTTTATGAGGGGGTATAGCTGACAAACATTTAAGCCAAATCTCTTTTTAATATAGCAAGAGTTGGATGAACTACGTATACTTGCACAAGAACGAAAACATAACCAAAATTGGGATGTAACTAATTCATCATTCAATATGTGTGCATTTCAAACATATTTCTATATTTTTTAAACATAAATATCTATTACTATATTCTATGATTTCAAACTTGTAGAATACATTCTATCTAGCTGAGAGTAAATATGCTTGATACTCAATATATCATATACAACAATTTAAGTCTTGAATATACAGCTTAGTAAATTAACTAGAAATGTGAAACAACTAAGAAAACATGAAGAATATGCTATAATTGATGCACTTGTTTGATCGTACAAGGGATAGGAAAGGAGAGATCGAATTCATTACACTTTCACAGCCATGTTAATGAATTTGAAAGCTTTTGGATTCATCTGCATGTCTCTTTTTGGTATATCAACATTTTAGATCTACTCCTTTCGACCCTATATTTTCCTAAGACAAACAATGGCATACACAATTTGTTGTTATAAACCACACAATATCTTGATACAATAGCGATCCTTCTAGGTTCAATCATAAGAATAATGTGTTGTTTATATCCATCACACCTTGAGTGTAGATGGTAGAAAATTCAAGCAACAAATTTTTTACATAAGAAAAAAACCCCATTTAAACCATAGTGAAATCCTTGACAAATTGACTTAAAATTCATTGGAGTAAACCAACACCTCAAATAATTATCTTTATATAGAGTTAAAAAGATAGTCTAAAGAACATAAACAAATTGGGTTGATTGTATTGGCATAATCATATTTGTTAGAAAATACATAGTATCAATATGCAATATCAACCCTTTTTGGTTTAACTATGACAAGAATAATGTTACTTGGTTTATACCCACAAAACCTAGAGTACATATAATAGAAAAGCAAGCAACACCTCTTTTACAAAAGAAACAAACCCACCAAATCTACAATGATCTCCTTCTATGAATTGACTTGAACTCACTTAAGTAAACTCACACCTCAAAAGATTTACTTGTATAGAGTAAATAAAATAGAGAGATAAACCAAATTGATTTGATTTCATTAGTCTAAAATATTTATCATCAAAAGAAACATATTCGGAAAGTGTTAGAGCTTCCTTGCTAAACACAAACTTATGTTGACTTCAAAGAAATTGACATTCAAGATGAGTAACAATGTATTTTATTGGGAATACACATAGATAAAAGCTAGATAAAGGAGATCATTCTACTTACAAAGAGCTTTCTCACTAGAGAAATCAATCTTTCTTACCTTCCCTACTTCAAAGCTACTTCCAAAATGTTTCCCTTCCTTTCCTCATTTTTCCAACATCTACTTTGTCTCTTTTTTCCTTTCTTTTCTTTCAACCCTCCATGACTAGCTTGGCCAAAAATTAGGTCAAACATCCAATAAATCACAAGAATATCATCCTCAACCACACATGGAGACCGATAATGAAAATATAAGCCACAATGACAAGGAAATCAAAAAATGAGAAAATAATAAATGTAGTTTGCTTTCCAATCCTTTTAGGAGTTTCTTTCCAAGCCATAAGAAGCTAACCTCATTAAGGCCTACTCCTTTCATATTAATTTCATAGCTATGGTGATTAATCTCACCATACCAATTCTTATCAATGTTCGCAATTTTATTTTACAACCTCTACAAAATTTTAAAATTACAATGATCTTTGTTAAAGATGTAAACCTTGGATGTAATGTAATAAGATGCACAAGAGAAAAATGCAACATGAATTATTCTACAAACTCTATATAATTTATGAGAATAACAAGCCACTTCAAGTGGGAAAGACTCCAAATATTTACATGTGAATAAATTTATAATATAATGATCAAATAATACTTGCTAATATATATATATATATATATATATATATATATATATATATATATATATATATATATATATATATATATATATATATATATATATATATATATATATATATATATACACACTCTAATTATGTCTTGGATATCATCGAAGTTGACTTATATACCAATATGTAACACCTAACTTGGCCTAATTAAATAGATAATAATATGATTATGACCATATGAATTCCTTTAGAGCTAAGGTAGCCACAAGTTGAACTACTCATAACCATATGTGCACTCTAGGATTAAGGGCATAGCATGCCCCCTCTTAAAAAAAGTTGTGTACTCAATGCTAATAAAGTGTGGATGCTTTTGGGTGAACTCTTCATTCTCCCATGTGGCATCTTTAACTTGTAGATTCTTTCATTCAGTGATATACTTAGTACATGTCCTAATCCTCAACTTAATTGTGTATTTGAAGATTTAACTTTGGCTTCAATATGATTCTTCCTTCATCTAGCTCTAATAATATTATTTACGTAGGGATATTATCCCAATCACTTTCCTTAACATAAAACATGAAAAATTGAATTTATGTTTGTTGTGTAGGTAACTCAAACTTGTAAGTGAAAGTACATATGTTTTGCATGATTTGATTAGAACATAATATTTTGGTTATAACTTGTTCTTTGTTAATTGATTTGGAGAAATTTACTTATAAGGTTAAAATATCAAGAAAACCCATTCCTCAAATTAAAAACTCCTTTTATTGCGGTGCTGGTTAGTTTGTTGTTTCATGCGAATTTGTTTCATGGGAACATTCTCCTTGAGTGTTGAAGATACCCATTGTATTAGGAAAATGTTTCTTGACCTTGCAATTAGGTAGGTTTACTATTTTTAGTAAGTTTTTTGTTTGAGCAAAAAATTTCCCTATTCTTTCCTAGAAGTTTTATATGGGCTAGATAAGCATGCCAATATATTTTCGTTGCAAGATCTTGTCCAAATTTGAAGATGTTAAAGATTTTCATTTTTGGAAATTGAAAATAAACATTGAATTCAATTTTGGAGGATTTAGAGACTCCAAAATAGGCCAAAAATATGGGTAAACATTATAGCAGTTTACAAGGTGATAGAACAAATCAAAATATTTCTAGAGATTCAAATGGCTCATCAATCATAGACTTGGCTCAAAATTTATGGCCTCTGAAAGTTGGGTCTCTGTAAATAGGAGATATAAAAATGTGCTGAACACATAAATGAGCTATAAAAGGTAGTTACACATGTTGGTGTGGGTATTGGCACATCAAAGGGAATCTTTGATTAGAGATAAGATGGGCACCACTTTATAAGTAGATTTTAGCCCATGGTTTTGTAATACCATTTGACAATTTCTTGTATTACATCTCCTTTTTATTAGGTGTGTGAGATAGAGAGTTTGTGTAAGAGTCTCATAGCTATTTAGTTACATGTTCTTTGGTTGGTGATATTCCTTAGATAAGCTTTCTTTGCAAGTATATTGCAATCTCTTATTGATTTCTAGATAATATGTTGGGTGGCTTTTGGAGTGAGGGGGTTTTCTCCCAAAAGGTTTTCCCTACATAAATCACTGTGTTGTGGTATGCATGTTATTTGTGTTATTTTTCTTATGTTTTTATACCTATTACAAAGATTTAAGAAAGGTTTTACATTACCCCCTCCTCAAGGTTAGTGCAGTAAGTTTCTTCTTTACTTAACTTCATTACATGTGGTATTGAAGTCTTATCACCTTTAGTTTCAGTTGTGTGTTGTTTGGTTTTTGAACTAATCTAAACTTATCTGGGATCTTGTGTAGATGATACTTTGTGATCTGGTTATAGGAATTTTCACATGGCTAGTTTGTTAGGGAGAATAGAGGTGGAGTAATTTTTTGAAATGTGGAAGTTGAAAATGGAGGATCTACTAATAGATCAAGATCTATGGGAGGCTTTTGATGAGATTGTTTTGATACCTACATATCTAGATGGGGCTGCTAAATATGTCATTGTGCACCGTAAATTGAAGGGTCTAATCAAACTGTGCCTTGCAAACTTTATTTAAATCAATGTCCATGAAGAGTTCCCTGAAAAGAGTCTATGGAAGAAGCTTGGTAAGTTGTATCAAGATAAATATTTAGTAAATAATATTTTCTTGACGAAGAAACCTTGCAAATGGAGGAGGGTGGAAAAATTAAAGATCACCTAGAAGAATTTAATATGTTAATGGCTTAATTGGCATATGTTGGTATCAAGATGGATGAGGAGGAAAAATGTCAAAATTTGTGTTGTTCTCTACCTAATTTGTGGGATTATCTTTTTATAGCCATCGATAATACTTCTATTATTTTGAGGATGGAAGATGTGGTGAGTTATTTTCTTTTTGAAGAGATGTAGAGGAAAGTATCTATCAACACCAAAAAAGTCCTAATTTCTGTGGAATATCTAAGGAAAAAGGAAAGAAGAATGAGAAGAATAAAAAATCCTTATCTAGAGGGGGATCCAAATCTCTTAGAAAGTATAAAATTATTTGTTGAAATTGAAGTAAAGTTGGACACATTCATAAGGATTGCAAAGAAGAAAAGAAGAAAAATAAGAAATTAAATTCCAATTCTTAGTCCAAGAAGGAAGAAGGCAATGCTTTCATTTCAGCTTTGGCCAGTTATGCATGTGATGATGCATGGTTAGTTGAATACATTGCATCTTTTCATATGACCTCTAATAAAGAATAATTTTCTAAATATGAAGAATTTTATGGAGGTAAGGTGTATTTGGGTGATAATTATTATTTAAAAATTGTTGGTTGTGTTAAAACTAAAATCAAGTTTCCTAATGGTAGAATAAGAAAGATTAACAGTTTGTTGTATCTCCTCAGTTTAAGACAAAATTTGTTAACTGTGAGAAAACTAATAGATTCGGGTATGCAGGTAGTATTCTTTTATGTAGGATACAAAATGGTAAGAGGTGCTATGGTGGTTTCTAGAGGTTTTAGAATTGACACATTGTATAAGTTGGATGCATACACTACTAAGTGTAATATTACTGCTTTGAAGACTAAATTTGTGGATATTTCACTAGAAAAGGTGAGGGTTTCACCTTCAAAAAATGGTCATAGATTTTGGGTACCTAAGGGAAATTTTTCTCTAGAATCAAAGTTACCTATAGATAAGAATATGTTATGGAATGAGAGACTTGGCCACATTGGAGAGAAGGGTATAAGGACCTTGAAAAAGAAAAACCTTATTGAAGGATTGAATGATTGTAATCTTGATTTTGCTTTATGTGAACATTTCATTCAAGGAAAAAAATTGCATTTAGTTTTACTTGTGTTCTCATAAATATTGTGGTGTTTTGGATATTATTCATTTTGATGTGTTTGGTCTTGTAGATGTCCCTTTCATTAGAAAATCCACATATTATGATTCATTTATTGATGATTATAAAAGGACATGGGTATATTTTATAAGAGAAAATTTTATGTTTTCAATAATTTTAAAGAGTTTAAAGCAATGGTTTAATTGTAGATTGGAAGGAAGACAACATGTTTGAGGACTAATAATGGTGGTGAATTTTTCTCTAATGATTTTGATAGATTCTGAAAAGATTGTGGCATTCACAGACATAAGAATACTCCATATTCTCTACAATAGAATGGATTTACAGAAAGGATGAACATAAAATTGATGGAGAAGGCTAGGAGTATGCTAAGTGGTAGTGGTCTAGAACAATGATTTTGAAATAAAGTTGTTTCCACCGCTTGCTACCTGATTAACATGTCTTGTGCATCACTTCTTATTGATGAACATAAGCCTTTATTGAGACATCTTACAGTTTTTGGGTAAGGCATATGCATATGTACCAAAGGAGAAGCAAAGAAAGTTATAACACAAGGTTGTAAAATGTCTCTTCATTGGTTACAATCATAGTGTGAATAGATACAAAATATGGGACCATATTGTACAAAAGGTAATACACATCAGAAGTGTTATTTTTAGAGAAACTAAGGCTTCTATTACATTAGAGCTTGAAAAACCTAAAAAAAGATGTGATTCAACTACCTTCTATTCCTGATAAAGTTGAATTGAGGCTCCCAAATAAACAAGAAGTTGAGGAGAGCTCATCTAGCTCTAAATCTTCAAAAGAGGAGAAATAACCTCCAACTTAGCTTGTTCGAAGGTCTACAGGGAAGAGACAACCACTTGAAAGATATTATCTTGATGATTGGAGACGTATTTTTTATTTGACTAATATCATGGATGAATTTAGATCTGTAGAAGAGGCATTAGGTGTGAATGATGCAAAATCCTAAAAGATTGCTATGGATGAAGAAATGGAAACTTTGAAAAAGAATGATACATGAGATCTTGTACAATTGCCTAAAGGACATAAAATTGTTGATTGCAAATGTGTATTCAATAAAAAGTTTGGTTTAGATGGAAGCATTGAGAATTATAAAGAAAGGTTGTTGTGAAAGGCTACTCTTAGATTGAGGATGTTGATTATGGTGAGATATTCTATCTTGTAGCAAAAAAGATATCAGTTATATTTTTTCTTTCTATTGTTGTTGCTTATGATTTAGAGGTTGAGAAAATGGATGTGAAACCACTTTCCTTGATGGTGATTTGGTAGAGGGGGCCTATTTACATGACACAAATAGAGAACTACATGGTAAATGGTAAGAGTAATTTGGTTTACAAATTTAAGAAATTTTTGTATGACCCTAATCATAGTCCTAGGATGTGGTACCATAAATTTGACACATGTGTGTTGAGTTTGGGATTTAACATTCTAAATTAGATCATTGTATTTATTATAAATATGATGGTGGCCATTTCACCTAAATTGCATTATGTATTCATGATATGTTATTCATTTGTAAAGGTAAGGGTATAATTGTAAAACTTAAGCCCCAACTAGCTGCTAATTTTAAAATGAAAGATCTTGGTGCATCTAAACACATTATTGGGATGTAAATTGGAAGAGAGAGTTCAAATAGAAATCTATGGCTAGGCCAAAGTAATTACGTGAACTCATTTTTATACAGGTTCAACATACATGATTGTAGACCATTATGTGTTCTTTTTATAGTTGGAATGAAGTTTGTTTCATAGTTTCCTACATCGCCATCAAAGATTAAAGACATAAGTATGTCGCTCTTTCCTTAGATATTTTGATTATGTAAAAATAGGTTTTGAAAGGACCCAAAACCTTATACAAGAGCATAGATAGATTTTGCAGTTAAGAACCAATACAATTGTGGTGCTCCACTAAACAAATAGAAGGAACAAACCAATGTTCCTACCAAGTGGACAGAAGCCCACACCCAAAACCAAACAAGGGCAATCAAGATTTACATTTTTGCCCGTTCTTATGTGAATGTAAGTTCATATCAAAAGGAGTGGAAGGTTTAAATTTTTTCCCCTTCACTATTGTCCATCCATCCTCCACCTTTCCAGCTTCCTTCTACCAAACCAAAGAAGAGCTAGACAAGCCCACAAAAGGGTAGGTCCCAGAAGAGCGCGCAACTCCCGCACCCAAAGCAGCATCAAGACCAAAGATAGCAACAACGTCCGTGGACAAGGCTGCAAAAATAGAGATAGCACCAGCAGACTGGACAAGAGCATCAACAACATTCTGGACAGGGGCATCGTCAGCAGTCTGGACAGGGGAAGTAGAAGCAGCACCAAGAAGGACAACAACTACCTCATGAGACAGAGCCACATTAGAGCCAACACCAGTAGCAACAAAGACAACATCAGAAGTAGCCGAAGCGTCGACTGAAGCACCATCCAAAGCTTGATCATTCTGAGATGGGCTCTTTCCTTAGATGTTAATGATTTTGATAGATGTATAATTTTGGGATTTTCTTTTATTCCAAGGTTTGTTGCCACTAGCTCTACACTAGCATGGAAGATTTTTCATGATAAGATAGTTGGGGAAGTGTGTCAAGCCTTCCATCCTTGGGCACCTCAAATAGGTTTTCACCATTAGATATGTACTTTATTTTTACTTTTTTTTCGAGTCTAATAGCCCCATAGAGCTATTTTCACTAGAAGACCTATTTATATTTTCTATAATTTATTTACTGAAAGGATTGACATCCTCTCTAAAGTAAGCCACAATGTTAAGTTCAATAGTGAAGCTAGTTCTATGGTCCTTGAGGGGTAGGTCACTTCGTTCTCTGAGTAAATTTACTATATCCTCATCATCTAGATGGTCTATAATTTGTCCATTGTCTATTTTCAAGGAATATAATTTATTCCCCAAGAAAATATTATTTACTAAATATTTGGCTTGTTGAATCCCATTGAGTTTCTTCTATAGCTTCTTTATAGAGGACTCTTCATGGATATTGATTAATACAAAGTCTTCAAGGAATAATCTAATTAGACCATTGCCTTTATGGTCTATTACATCATATTTACTAACCTTAGATGGATCTCTAAGTCTAAAGACATTCTACTCAATAGCGTCCCATGAATCTTGATCTATTAACGAATCCTCCATCATTAGCAACAATATGTCAAAATTATTTCTATAATAATTCTCCACCTTTATTCTTCTTGGAAAACTTTACATCTAAACATTCCTGCAACAAGATCTCAAAGTATCTTGTACACAAGGTCCCACTGAAAATAGGATTTTTGGAAGGAACCAACAATTGTTAAGGTCTTTACATTCTCATAAGGATGGGCCAAAATGTAAATCTTGATTGTCCTTTTTTGTGGTTAGCTGGGCTGGTGTTTGGTCCACTTGGTGGGAACTATGTTTAGTTCCTATGGTTTGTTTGGTGGTGTTCAACAGTTGTTTTTATGGGCTTTCAATGTTCTATCTTTTTTCGCTCCTTGTACAAGGTTTCGGGTCCTTTCAAAACCTGTTTTTACTTAATCAAAAAAACCGATAACTAAAACCAAAGGTGATCAATTTTTGATACCACTTGTAAGGAATCTTAGGTAGAAAAATAACTTCCTACACTAATCTTGAGAGAAAGGTTATGCAAAAAAAATCTCAAATCTTTACAATAGATGTCAAACTTAATAAAATAAACATAAATAACATGCATACCACCAAACCATGATTTACAAGGGGAAAACACTTTCAGGAGAAAAACCCCACACTCCAAAATCTTCCCTATATATATAATATATATATATATTAAAAAATCAATAAAAAGTTATAGTATATAACAAGTTTCTCACAAGAGTATCACCAAAAAAGATCTCGAGGAAACTCATTAGTTATCAAACTCTTAGAATACATCATAATGCATCTCACACACCTAATATAGGAGATACAAAACATCAAATTTCCAAATAGTATTACAAAACCATGGGCCAAAACTGCCCAAAGATTGCACACAAAATATCCTAAGTTGGACCTAGACATAATGGTAAAAGTTAAGGATTCATAATGAAAAATTATAAATAAAATTTTGATTTAGGGATGTCCCCAACTCCTATCCATTTAGAAGATTAGAACCTACAAAGGGATTAATCTCCCTTCTATCTACTTACGCTCATGTATTAACAATAATCATTTTATTTGTAGTACATTTTAATTATTGCAAGGTTGATATACAATTTTTCTATTTATCTTATATTGTATCCATTAGATGTGCTTGCTCAAATGATCAACATCACTATAGGCTTTGGTTGTTGCTACTATTACAAATTTCTCCCCTTGTTTAGAGCTCTTCCTTGGCTCTAGGTCTCATATCTCCACCTCCATATCATAATCATAGCTTGATGAGATCATAGACCATTCATCATCACTACTACTACTAGAACCCTCATCCTCTCCTTGCTCCTTCTAGGAACCCTCCTTCTAATCCACCTCCACATCCTCCATCACAATCTCCTCTTTAATGATTCTATTCCCTTCTTCCAAATTAATCATTGCATTTCTTACATGTCCATGCTCCCTTCTCCTCCCTGCCTCTAGCTCATCCCTAGCCTCTCCCTCTAGCATCTACCTTAGTTCTCCTTTATATGCAAGGAAACTTTCCCTCATCCCTCTATGAGAACTCCACTCTTTCCTTGGTGTCAACTAGTATGATTGGTGGGCATTTGATGCAGGAGCATCTTGGGTCCTTGGCATTCCTATTTCACCAAAATCATTTTGGTGTTTGTTTGTGTTGCTCGGTTTCTATTTTGACTGATTTGGTCGGTAGTTGGTCAGTTTCCTTTGGTTACCGAGTGTGATTGGTTTTCTCCTGGGCGGTCGGTTGTTTCACTGGTGGTCAGCATTGCTTGTTTGCTACTTGGTTATCTTTGCTCACCGACAGGTTTAGTTTAAGTTTATGTTGTGGCTGACTTGTGCATTTATGTTGGGTCACAGATTTAATGTTGGAATCCATCATTGGGAAGTGTGTGGTCCCAGATCTGACCATTCCTTCTATTGATTATGGATCTAAAGGCCGACTCAGTTCGGTAGACTCTTGTGTAAATGTAGTTGTTTGGTTGTAGTTTAGGGAGGTAGTTATTTGGTAGAAGATAGAAGATAGCAAGATTAGAGATTGGTATCAAATCCTCGCATGTTGGAGGACTTTTGTAAATCATTGTAATATTTGGCCGTAACCAGGAAGACCTTACAGCCCGACATGTATCATTCTATTTGATGAAAATATATGAAAGCTTCTGCATTCTCTTTCTCAATGTTGTTGTTTTCTTCCACATGTGTTGAGCAGGCATGGATCATTAGGGTGTGCCATTGTTTAGCCCCTTTTGGCCCCTGCCCTTGTGTTAGGTGGTATTAGAGCGAGGTGATATCTTGATCTAGGTATGCAAATCTAGGTTTGTAGGTTCCTCTTGAAGCCCTAGTTGGTTGTTGTGGGGTAGCAGATTGTGATCTGACCTGCAATTGTAGAGGGTTGTCAAGATGGTTCATGGGAGGCAAGATGTAGATCCAGGATTGGAAGATATGCTAAGGTAGATTGCTGCTAGGTTAGAAGCTGTCGAAACAACCCAGAGAAGAGGTAGACATCTTGAAGATGTTAGTGATGATGAAGTTGAGGAAGAACATGCAAATGCAGAACCTGCACCTGTTATAGATCAAGGTGAAGAAAGATTTTTGAAGGCTTTGACAAGTCTGAAGTCAACACCACATTTCAATCCTCCTAGGTATGGTGGAAAGCTAGATTCTGATGAATTGGTGGACTGGATCACCAAGATGGAAAGGTATTTTGAGTATGAAAACATTCCTGAAGACAAGAAGGTGAAGATTGCAAGCACAAAGTTGAGAAGTCATGCATCCTTATGGTGGGAACATCTGTAGCTGGATAGGAAGAGGAAAGGCAAAGACAAAATCAAGGTATAGAATAAAATGGTAAATAAATTGAAAGGAAAGTTCTTACCTTGTGATTATCAGATTAACCTAGTTCGGCGAACGCAAAGTTTAAGGAAAAAAGATAGCTCCGTAAAGGAATATATTGAGGAATTCTATATATTAGATGTCAGATCTGGACATGATGAAGATGACATGGAAAGAATTGGTAGATACTTGAATGGTTTGAGAGTTTCCATCCAAGAGGAAATTAGTATGGTCAAGTTGGAGAACATTGAAGAGGCTTATCAATTTGCATTGAAGGCCGAGGAGAAATTGAACAAGAGACATGAGCAAAGACAAAGAGGTCAAGTTGGTAGATTCCCTAGAGGGAGAGGTAGATCTAATGGTGAAAATGGTAGATCTGAACTAGAAAAGACAAATCTAGACAAAGGCAAGACCAAGTGGAAAGGAGAAAGTTCATCTAGAGGTAGAGGCAGTAACTAATGAGGTGGTTATAGAAGAGAAAGTTTTTGAGGAACTTGTTACAATTGTGGAGAAGAAGGACATAGATCTTTTGAATGTACACATGCTAGTAAGAAGGCTGGTAGCAGTAGAAATGCTTTGGTGCAAGAAGAGTCACCGAATGAACCTGAGAAAGAAAATAACTTGATGGAAAGGAGAGCACTATGGAATGAAAGAAAAAAGGAAGATCCGGTAAGGAAAAGTTTATTCAAGACTAGATGTAGAGTTTCTGAGAAATTTTGGAAGGTAATCATTGACAGTGGTAGCTCAGAGAATCTGGCATCTGAGGAGATGGTCACAAAATTGTAGTTGGAAAGGTTGGTACATCTAAAGCCCTATCAGATTTCATGGATCAAGGATGAGCATACACTCTTGGTAAGTGAACAATGTTATGTGAATTTAAAGATTGGAAAGTACTATGATAAGGTGTTATGTGATATCATGCCTATGGATTGTTGTCATATTCTGTTGGGTAGACCTTGGCAATATGATAGACATGCTATATATGATGGGAGATTGCATAAGTATACTATTGTGGCCGATGGAAAGAAACAAATCTTGTTACCTTTGATGGAAGAACCTATTAGTAATGTTTGCACATCTGTGAAAGTTTGTTTGATGGAGGGAAGAAAGTTTGTTAACTCTTTGAAGAAGAATGATGTATGTTTTTTTGTGATTCCTACCAAATCGAGTAAGAAAATAGAGGATAATGTCTCTAAGGAGATTGATAAGTTACTCACTGAGTATAGTGATATCATTTCTGATAATGTACCTGATGGTTTTCCATTGAAAAGAAGCATTGATCATTGTATGGATCTAATCCTTGGAGCTAGTTTACCGAATAAGGCACCTCATCGGTTGACACCTACCGAGAATTAGGAATTGAACCAACATATTCAAGAATTGTTGGAGAAAAGTTTGAGTCCTTGTGCAGTACCTACTGTATTGGCACCGAAAAAGAATGGAGAATGGAGAATGTGTACTGATTCCAGAGCAATCAATAAGATAACAGTGAAGTATAGGTTCCCTATACCGAGAATGGATGACATAATGGACAGTTTGACTGGAGCAAAGTATTTCACCAAAATTGATTTAAAAAGTGGGTATCATCAGATCAGAATCAAAGAAGGTGATGAATGGAAGACTACTTTCAAGACAAAAGAAGGTTTGTATGAGTGGTTGGTTATGCCTTTTGGTTTAACTAATGCACCGAGTACTTTTATGAGGCTGATGAATGAAGTTTTGAAGAAATTATTGGGTAAGTTTGTGATTGTATATCTTGATGACATTCTGATATTCAATAAGACCAGAGAAGAACATTTGTTGCATGTTAGAAAAGTTTTGCAGAGATTGAAAGAAGAAAATTTGATGATAAATCTGAAAAAGTGTTCATTCATGAAAGAGGAGATTGTGTATTTGGGATTTTTTATTCCAGCTGATGGTTTGAAGATGGATTCTGAAAAGGGTGAAGCTATTTTGAATTGGCCTACACCTATTAATGCTAGTGAGGTAAGATCATTTCATGGTTTGGCAAGTTTTTACCGAAAGTTCATAAGGAATTTTAGTTCAATTTGTAATTCTATGATTGAGACTATGAGAGGAGATGAAAGAGAATTCAAGTGGACACATGGAGCTGACAAAATTTTTGAGAATATAAAGTAGAAGGTTGCTGAATTACCTATTTTGGCATTACCTGATTTCAGTAAGGTATTTCAAGTGAAATGTGTTGCAAGTGGAAGTGCAATTGGAGCTGTGTTGAGTCAAGAAGGTAAACTTGTTGCTTTCTTTAGTGAAAATTTGAATGATGCTAGAAGGAAATATTTTGTGTATGATCAATAATTATATGCTATTGTTCAAGCACTGAATAAATGGAGACATTATTTGATACCGAGTGAATTTGTGTTGTATACTGATCATAAGGCTTTACAATATTTGGGTATTCAGAATAAATTGAATCAGAGACATATGAAATGGGTTGCATATTTGCAGAGTTACACATTTGTGATAAAGCATAAGAGTGGAGTCACTAATTGAGTTGCTGATGCATTGAGTAGAAGAAGATATTTGATGAACGGGATGAAAATTGAAGTTCTTGGTTTTGATGAGATGAGAGATTCTTATGAGTTTGACCCTAATTTTTCTGAGCCATGAAGAAAGTGCAGAGCACCTATTCAAGATCAAAAAGATACTAAATGGGATGAATATTTTATTCAGGAAGGTATGTTGTGTAAAGGTATTCAGTTGTGTATACCGAGAGGAGTAATGAGAACTAATTTGATAAAGGAGAAGCATAGTAGTGGTTTGGCTGGACATTTTGGCATTGATAAAATATGGAATTTGCTTAAGGAGAAGTACTATTGGCTGCAGTTGTATAAAGATGTTCAAAAATTTGTGAAAAGTGGTGGAATTTGTCAAGTTGCAAAAGAAGTAAGTCAAAATACTGGATTGTATGTACTGATTGTTGTACTTGAGAAACCTTGGATTGACATTAGTATGGATTTTGTTCTTGGCTTACCGAAGATAGTAAGAGGTAATGATTCTATATTTGTTGTTGTGGATAGATTTTCTAAGATGACACATTTTATACCATGTAAAAAGATATTAGATGCAGTACATGTAGCAGATCTTTTCTTTAAGGAAACTGTCAGATTGCATGGATTACCGAGGAGTATTATCTCTGACTGAGACAATAAATTTATTGGATACTTTTGGAAAACCCTTTGGAAGAAATTTTGCACTGAGTTGAAATATAGTTCTACATTTCACCCACAAATCGATGAACAAATTGAAGTTGTGAATAGAAGTTTGGGAAATATTTTGAGATGTTTAGTTGGAGACACATCGAGTAATTGGGATTCTGTGTTAGCACAAGCAAAGTTTGCATACAATAATTCAGTGAATAGGAGTACTGGAAAGACATCATTTGATATTGTGAATGGCACACACCGAGAGGAATATTTGATTTGAGAGACATTGCTGATGAAAATAAGAGAAGTGCTGAAGGAGTAAAATTTGCTGAGCACATGAAGACATTGCATGAAGATGTGAAGCTAAAGCTAGAAGACAGTAATTAGAAATACAAAGATAAAGCTGATAGATCAAGAAGACATAAGACTTTTGATGTTGGTGATGAAGTGATGGTTCATTTGAAGAAAGGTTGATTTCCTGTTGGAACATATGGGACGCTGAAGATGAAAAAGTTTGGACCTTGTAAGATTTTGAAGAAATTTGACAATGGAAATGCATATGAGATTGAGCTACCTGATGACATCGACATATCACTGATTTTCTACATTGCTGATTTGTATGAGTATCATGAACCTTATGAAGAAGTGACAGTACCAACAAAATATCCTAAGAAGAAGAATGAAGAAGTTGAACAGATTTTGAAGGAAAGAGTTGGCAAGAGTACAAGAGGAAAATAGTACATGGAATATCAGGTAAAGTGGAAGAATAGACTGATGGAAGATAATTCTTGGATTTATCAGTTTGAGTTGGATGCATCTCAGACTAGACCTACCAAATGATTTAGAGAATCATTTCAAAATAACCCCAAGTGTCTGATGTAGGAGCATCTTGGGTCCTTGGCAATCCTGTGTCACCAAAAACATTTTGGAGTTTGTCTATGTTGCTCGGTTTCTGCTTTGACCGATTTGGTCGGTAGTTGGTCAATTTGCTTTGGTTACCGAGTGAGGTCAGTCTTCTCCTGGGTGGTCGGTTGTTTCACTGGTGCTCGGTGTTGCTTGTCGGTTTCTCGGTTATCTTTGCTCACCGATGGGTTTAGTTTAAGTTTCTATTGTGGCCGACTTGTGCGTTTATGTTGGGTCATGGATTTAATGTTTGAATCCATCATTGGGAAGTGTGTGGTCCCAGATCTGACCGTTCCTTCCATTGATTATGGATCTGAAGGCTGACTCAGTTCGGTAGACTCTTGTATAAATGTAGTTGTTTGGTTGTAGTTTAGGAAGGCAGTTTTTTTGGTAGAAGATAGAAGATAGCAAGATTAGAGATTGGTATCGGATCCTCGCATGTTGGAGGACTTCTGTAAATCATTGTAATATCTAGCCCTAATCAGGAAGGCCTTACAGCCTGACATGTATCATTCTATTTGATGAAAATATATGAAAGCTTCTGCATTCTCTCTCTCACTGTTGTTGTTGTTTGATTCCGCATGTGTTGAGCAGGCTTGGATCATTAGGGTGTGCCATTGTTTGGACCCTTTTGGCCCCTACCCTTGCATCAGCATTCCACCTCTCCTAATGTATATCCATCATCCCAACATCATTCACACCCTTGTGAGTCTCCCACATCACCTCCTCCAATCTATTCTGCTCTCTCATTACTATTTCTTTATGTATCCATGGCCCCTAATCCATGATCTTTCATGTAACTCAAGAACATACATGTGTCCCTCTAAGATGTGTTATCATATGAAAACCTATCTTGTCACCCTATTAGGATAGCACCTCTCTATGAGGGAGTCTTTTTGTCCATGATGTATATTAGGGTAATCACATAGAGAAACTAAAATTGATCTTCTTCCCCTCCTTTTTCTACCTTTATGAATACTAGACAATGTCCCATTCCTCCAATTCATCTATCACCTGATACTATTGAGTCATATGTAAACGTCTTATTTTGAGATCTCATGTCAAATAAATAATACATTATCCTATGCATCCCCATTGAGTCTAGTAGAAAATGGTTGAGTCATGACTATGTGTTCCTAAGTCCTTACTTGGAGGAGTGTCATATGGTCCAAACTTTGTTATGTTTGATAGAAAATCATATGAATATACATATATAAATAAACAACTAAATTTACAACAATACATCCAAGGCCTAATTCAAGTCCAACTACCATATAAATGGGAACATTGACCTACCCAAATAGTTGCTTTAGGGTCTTCACCACCAAGTCTCCCCTTTTACAGACACATGACCCTCTAATCAAGAGCCTTTATATTATCTACATGTTCATGAGTATCACTATCATTTCCCTAGTTGGGAGATGGAATGGGGAAGTGTTTTACCTCCATCACTCAACCAGTGTAATCAATAGGGTTTGGTGTGCTTTAAAATGTGGCATCCATAGTATGCATGCAATGTTGATGAGCTCTAATTATTATTAGTCTACCTTATCAAACCTATGGGATAGGCTCAACACATCTAGTCACCTCTCCCAAGTCTACAATAGCTCAATTCTCCACTACACATCACTAAGTCCATAGATTAGTCAATTATTATATTCCTATATGTTCTATCTTTTTCTACTATATTTTTTTATCCTTGCCCTTTTTGATGGATGTACCCTTTCACAAGGAGAATTTTCCCCTTTTAAGATCATTCTTGCATCTCCCTTTTTATTGCAAATCCTCTCATAGATAGGGCTAATAAGTCTCTAATGTTTCAATCTTATTAATTTTCTTCTCTAGAAAATCCACCTTTGCATAGGGCAAATCCTCCTATCTTCACTAAATTCCAACCCTATGGGTGACCCCCCTTCCCCTGACATTCCCATCTCTTTTTGTTAAATCTGTTCCATGTGGATTTTCTCCTCCCAATCAAAAGATTAAAAAATCCACCTCTCTTCTCCTAGATTTTCCCTTTTTAAAATGAAGTCACCCATGGGTCCAATTATCATCCTCCTTGCAATGCTTGAGACATATCAGTGTAATGTGTAACATCATATACATTGGCCATTTTTCTCTGGGGTCACTTTTCTCTAGGGTGTTGAATTTGCAATCAATTAGGGTTCAAATAAATAGTTAATGTTTTATTTTTCTATTTATAGGACCCCCTAGATGTCTTTTCTTGTGTCATTTATTCCTATCACCTCCTTTTTCCCTTCATTTTATTTAATCACTCTTCATTTTTTCTCTTGCACTCATTTTTTGCACATTATTCTTCTATCAAAAGGTTGCCTAGGCCCCTTTTTTCTATCCACCCTCTCGAGGTGACATCACCATTCTAACTATTTTTCTTCTATTTCCTCTCTCTTTATCAAGTTTTTCTTTGAGTCGACTATAATTTATTTATCTTCAAAACAACATTATTCTAAAGTTGTTTTAAACAAGATAAAAAGGTAGACACCTAAAATTGGTCACTACCGTTTAGTTGATTAATTAAATAATTTAATATTATTTAATTAATTATCATATTCTTATAATTTTTAGCCTATCCACTAAGTCATTAATTTAATTAATTTACCTAGTCCACTATACCCTTAGCCCATTACAACTATTAAATTAAATACATTCCTTAATTTATTTAATTTAATATACTTTATCACTTTTTCCTCTAAGTGGAATTAAAATCAATTTTTAGTTCCTCCCCTCTTTCTCTCTTTAGGTGTCACATCCTCCTACATTTTTCACTTTTTCCCTAATCCTAATCTTAATTCTAATCCTAATCTTACTTAATTATTCCTAATCATTTTTCGATTAGGAAATGGATCAATTATTTTGCATAAATGACCTCCCTAGTTGTCTAATCATCCTTAAAATCTTTATCCTTTTGGAAAGAAACCTACATGGGTCCTCTTCCAAAAGGTCACAATACAAAGTTTAACATTCTTTTATTCTTTTCCTTCTCATACACTCAAATTATATGGACAAGAAATGCCTTATGGAAATATCTTGTCCATATCCCAAGAGAACTCGCAAGTGCCATATCCTCTCAAGATCTCCAATGTTTTCATTTAACAACCTCGTATGCCATGAGAACCAAATAATCCTCCAAACTTGATCTCTAAAAATAAATGTTATGCTTCCATTCCATTCTCCCCTCATTCATACTACCAACACTTAGCCATTTTCATCATCTTATGCATTTTAAATCCTAAGATCATTGTTATTCTTTCAAAATTTTGAGCGAGAACACATCAAATATGATTGAATCAGGAAAATATACACCGAGGAGATCATCATGCTCAATTTTTTTATGAATTTTGTGATATTTTAATCTCTTATTAGCCTAATATTTAGTGTTATTGTGCTCTATGTTTTTTAGTTGATTTCCTTGTTGTTTTAGCTCACTTGAAAGAACATTTCATTGCAAACAATTTGATATAGGAAATACAAGATATATATCATGTAGACCTTAAAAAATTACCCTCCATCATTTTCTTGATTTGATATTCTTCAAAACACTCTCACAAAGTGTATATGATATGTACTTAGTTTGCACACTTCATAACATCTATACTTCCTCTTATTGAGTATACATCTTGCACAAATTCTCTCATATCAAATACCACAAAAATAACTTGGAGTGAACCCAACTGGCATCATATGTGCATTCTAATATAATTTTCATCTTCATGTCAGCTTAGAACATTTTTACAATACATGTAAGTCACCCAAGGGTACATTCCTTAAACCAGAAGTGTAATAAACTAGGTCCTAAAGGCAACATTTTTGTGAGGTCCTACCCCGACCCATCCTAGCTCGACAGTTATTTTGAATTTTGGCTTACCTTGATGATACAATGATTAGAGACATTTGACCTATTTTGGATTACAATTTCCTATCATTAGACATTATGAGATGATTGTTATAGATTTATATGATGATGATGTTAGTCGTACTCTTTATATGCTTATTTTGTTTCCATGCTTATATATGATATATGAATTCTGAATTTTGCATTTGTTGTGTCATCTTACAGAATAGTAAATGCTGATGGTATCATGGTTCTATGATTAGCTTATGATTACATGCTTATGTGGAAATTAAATTGATATTTCGATGCTTGAAGAATTAGGGTATAATGTGGATTATGTAATGATTCATGGAATGCAGTTATTCATTATTGTCAAGTTTAGATGTTATTACTTCATTTTTGAAATGATTATTAATGCAAAATTTTATGATGTACTGACATCGAAATTGAGTGTGCAGGAATATGGCCATGGTTGTAAATTTGGGGAAACAAGAATGGATCTAAGTACAATCAGTTTGAAACTAAGGTCGACTCTAAGAAGAGAACGACCTCATCGTAACGTGATTTTATTCGTAAACGTGATGCATGTGTGTATGTGGTTGACAATGTTTGTAAATGTATGTTTGTAAGTAAATTTCATTTTTGTGAAAATATAAATGTAATTTGTCCACTAAGCATGTCAAATGTGTTTTGTGATGTGTGCTTATGTGAGGTGTCACTTGACACCATGGTGATGATGTGGCATGCTTCAGTGGAATATGGACCCCACCCTCTCCTTAGTTGGTCTTGAGTATTCCTAAGCTAGGTAGGTGGTTTAAGGAACCAAGATTTATGTAACCAATACTCTATTTTCGGATGCAAGTTTAACTAGGGTTTTTGAGGGGTTCCGTGGAGTCCCAGGGTGTGGTTTAGGTTGGATTTTGGTGCCCCAAGGCTAGTACATGGGTTAGGGGGCTTATATCTTCTATTTCCACTTCCATAGGCCACCTTTTTGTCTCTCCAAATGGCCCATTTTTGGTATAAACGAAAATAGAAATGTTCTCTAGGTTGGTTCACTTTTCCATGTGTTGAATTTCATCCCATTACTATACCAAGGGAAAGTGTCATTTTGTCTTGGATCTAGAAACCTAATTTGTTTTGGGAAGGGAGATGAGAGATGAATGTTTGAATGTATTTATGGGAGAGAGACTTAGGAAAGCACACACTTGTTCATCTTGTTTATGCTAGATTTGGAGAGAGTGAGAAGAGGACTAGAGAGTGTTTGGGCTAGTAGATTTGAGAAGGATAGCAAGCTTGGAGTCAAGAGGAACTCTTCTTCAACCTTTAAATTTTGTCTTTGCTTAGGAGGAGGTTGGTGGCTTCTATCATGTAATTATTTTTTATATGCAATGAAGAAATGTACTAGTGTGAAATTTGTAAATTGTAGTACCTTGTGTTGAATCTTATATTGTTTGGTTTCATTGTGTGATTTTTTTTTTTTTTCAATCTTGTTTGTCTTCTTGATTTGCTTCATGTTTTGGGTGTGCAAGTTTACTCCTCATCTTTGGGAGGATTTGAGGAGGACTTGGGGTGAAGGGCCTAGTTGGGAATTCTTTATGTATGAGAACATGGTTGTATGGGCACCCATGAGAGCCTTCTTATGTTTGTTTGGAGGCCATAAGAGATGTGTTGATGCTCATAGATTTGAGTTGTTTAGTTGGAAGGGTCTTGTGAAGGCATGTGATATATATATTGAAATGATGTTTTGTTATAAGATAGGTGTCTCCATAAGAGAAGTTTCCACCTTCACCCATCTATGGATTCGATCTTTAGAATCTTTTGTGCAAGCTTGGGAAGGGAGTAAATTGTGAAAGTCTTTGTACCAAATTGTGTTTGTATGTTTATGCTTTGTGTTGTTGTGTGTAACCCATCATATTCTTGTTTCCCCTAGCTCGGGGGTGGCCATGTAATGGCCTAGGCTGGGAGGTGAGCCTCCATGGCCATGTGGAAAGAATTTTTATGTTTGCAGGTTTTTGACTTTCTTGGTGTAAAGTTGAAGTTCAAGTGAAGATTCAAGTTTTAGCTGAAATTAAGGATTATTTATTATCCTCTTGAAAATGATTTACTACTGTTGTAATTCAAGCTATTCATTGTAAAAATCATTGTATCTCTAAAATTTGAATTGTTGTATATTCTATGATGGAATTTTAAATCAATTTCCTACCTTTATGTCAACAAAAATTAATTTCTTTCAAAATGTTCAGTTTACATTTGGTGCAGTAATTCTGCAAATTCGATATTTATGCTCATAAGTTAAATCCCTGCAAAAATGCATTTGATGAAAATATTAAAAAAATTATGTATAAATGGTAAATCTATTTTCTACATTCATGCTATCAGAAATTGTTTTGGTTGAAAAATTCTGGTTGAAATGTTCAGTAGATAATTGATTCTGTGTATTCTATAAATCTGTTTCATAAATTAAATTTCCTACCAAAACATATGATGGTTAAAATTAAAAGAAATATTTATGGTATATTAAACTTCAACTTCTGTGTTAATTCTGTAGTAAAAATTATAGTTTAAATGTTCAACTGTTCATTCAAAGAATTTATGTTTTGCTGTATTATAATGGACATTAGAATATGTTAAGAGTTTAAGTAGCTGTGTAATGCCCAGTGGATTTTGGGCATTACAATTTTGCACTAGAAATGAGAGCATTTTATGTGTTACCCAACATAAAATCAATTGGTCCCAAAATAACTTCACACACTCCCTCTAGTTGACACATGTTATTGTTTTATGGCACATCCAACAAGAATATTTGCATAGTCGATAATAAAGCACAATGTGTAATTTGTCACTTCTAACTTTCAATTTGCTTGACTAATTTTTTTTTTCTTTTTAATATTTGTCTTTGTTTGAAGCCTTAATAATCTTCCAAACCACAAGCCACAATACCTCATTGCAGTAGAATATAATTCCAAAAATAATGGCAGTGCTACTAGGTAGAAGTATTGTCTCTAACCATAGACTTAAAAAACCTACCACTAATACTTTTATACCTTTGCAAGTACAAATGACATTCAAGGCCAATTAGTATTGATATATTGTGATAAAATTAATAGAGCCATCTAACCATTACTACAATATGTTCTTTATTGAACATTCTCAAATATTTTGACATAATACAACCACTTTGACATCAATGACAACACTATACTCAACAATCTCCCCCTTTGTCATTGTTGAAGCCTCATACAGGTTTTATGGAAGAGTTTACAAGAAGGAAATTTTTGAAAAAGATGGCTTCATTGATCCTGGTATTAAGAAGGTTGGAAAGCTATCACACTTAAATCATTTCAATGGTACTTCAATTCTAGAGGAGATTGGAACACAAGAAGTAATTGATGAGGTATCAAATTCATATCTTATTTTAATTTTAGATTCATCCCCTCCATTTTTGGAAGGATATGATATTTAGAGAAGGGGTAATTGAGCCTCATTAATGAGAAGGTATGGTTTCATCTAAATTGGGAACATGAAGCTGATAATTGTAGGCGATGGGTTTTCTATTGATGATAAAAGATTACATTTTTTTATGGATTGCATTGAATATTTTTCCTCAACACTTTCTCCCCCATGTGATCATGAAGCATAGTTCAAGGATGATTTTATTAAATATAATTCATATGATAAGGGGTCTATAATAGTTGTTAATGATGAAACCCAACTTGTTGGATTTACAACTTATACATGAAAATTCATATTAGTTAAACAAAGGCACAAGGAAAATGAAATGAAGAATCATATCATGCAATGGTTGCAGGCTATTATTCAAATAAAATGATTCAAATAACGTTACTTTTCAAATGCCTATGGTATTGGATTTATTCAAAGCCCAGTTGAGGAAAACAATGAGTTAATTTATGGATGTTTATTTCTGTAATATGTATCTCAAAAGTATAGAGAAGAATGAAAGACTTGATACCAAAAAATGTGCTAGCTATTGCAGATGATTACATTAATACTATCATAGTCCACCGTGTTGCAAAAATCATATTTTTACCATCATCAAAAACTTTAGGAGCCTTTGAAAAAATATTAAATGATAGCACATTATTAGTTAGAATCCAAAGACAATTTGCAAGATCATTATTTAGCATTAGGAACATGCATTGCTACTAGGGGAGAGGACCCAATCCCTGAATGTGTCCCAATGGTTATGATATTAGAATTTGTCAACTTAAGAGCCATACTTGCTGATTTATTATCCAATATTTTTGACAACATTGTACCAATAGTTGTGACTTTAAAGTTGTTTTTTCCAATGCTGACTACCCATAATTGAATGAAATGTGTCTCTTTTTTTTTTCTAAAAAGAAACCAATCGTGTGATGCCACATCAGCTGCACAACTATGGGGGTCTCTAATGCACTACGATTGGTCTCACTTTTATTTTGGGTTGTTTCAGACACCTTGGGAAAAAAGCATGGTGATGTGGCATCATATTTGATTATGTGCCCTTAAAACCTTAGTTATAAGCAGATGACTTTCCAAGTAAGCTACTCTAAAAAAATGGGAGTGATTTGAAATTTCCATGTAGGATTTTGAGAAGTGCGAAGTTAGGGTGCTCAACTAATCGGTCCTCTCCCCTATGTGGTGCTAATTATAGAGCTCCATCATATTGTTGTTATTATTCAGATCCTAAAGTATGACATCCTCCAAGTTGAGACAAAGCTTGGAACAAATGGTACTGTTCATACATGGATGCATCTCAACAACTCAAAAGTAAAATGGGTAATTTTTAAGTTATGTGATTTTTGTTATGAAGGATGCATTGATGGTTATATAGTTTCATTAAAATATAACTATCAAATTTGTACAATAATAAGTTTCTAGTTTTTATGGTACAAATTGTTAAGTGCTAGTGCATGTATACACTTGTAGGATAGAGGGCTATGAGGGGAATAATACTAAATGGGAATAAATGGAGCTACTTGATGCATAAAATGATGGTATGGGTAATTTGGTTATTCTTGGGAGTTATTCACATCAAATTCATTTAGTGGGGGTCCACTATTCTAAAAGTTCTCATATTGCTAGGGAGGAGAATGGGCAAAACTATAATTAGTAAGTTGACATATCAATTTAATTATTGGAATGGATGTACAAAAGAATTTGCAATTCAATGGATCAAATTTTATGAGAGTTTTTGTTGGACTCGTGCCATTCTCACAGAAGAACCTATATTTCTAGGTTTGCATTATGTCCCTCGGCTAAAGTTGCTAGACCACACATGAACAAAATTTAGGTTTGGTATGTTTTTTGTTATAACAAATCATTTTGAAATTAAGAGCATGGAGATATATATTTTTAATTACTTGAGGACAATAAATTTTGGGAGGAAAGTTTTCTAATATCCATTTTGTCTAAATATGGCTTTTAGAAAATAATAACCCATTGTATGTTTCTAAGGGTTAATCAAGCAAACATAGAAATGGTAATTTATTTAATAATTGTCATTCTCCATTCAATTCCATTGACAAAGGGATACACAAATATTAAATAACATGTATATTAGGATAAATGGGAATTGGTAAATGTTCCCCTTCAATTCTACAAGTGAAAAGTAAATTACAAGGAAAAATGAGATATTGGAAATGTGTCTTTTAAGTGAGAAATTTGAATTTTTCTAGGGCAAATCAATAGTCATGCATCCCAAAAGGCATTGGACCTTGGATAGTTATAAATAGGGTTGTTTTGGTCATTTGGAGGCATGTTGTTATTGTCTCTTCTTTAATATTTGCATATTTGCAAATAAATTCTTCAATGGATGAAAAATCATTAAAGGAGAAGACTTGTTGATGTAGGAGCATCTATGGTGTAGGAGTAATCTTGGATCACCCAAAAATAAATATTGTGTTTTCCTTTTGTTTTGTGGTTTTTATTTAATTTTCTTAGAGCCTATTATAATAGTTGCATTATATAAGATGTATATAAGCTAAAAATAGTCACGTGCTATTTTTTTAGCACTTTTTCCTCTTTGGGATCTTATGGACATGAAAATTGGTCCCAAGGAGTGATATTAAAAAATAATTTGATTAGAAAAATAATCACCTCGATATCCTATACAATTTGAAAGATATGAATATTTTTGTTTGGAGAAGTTTCTCCAATGAATCTTAAAACTCAAAATTGAAGACCTCAGAGGTGCCATAAAGGTTTGAAATCTTGATACATAGATCTTTGATATATGTGTTGTTGTAGATCTCTTCACGAGCTTTCCATTGATATATTATAAAGCAAATAAGATGCTCAAGTCAAAAGTTATGGCTTCTAGAAGTTGTGCCATCAAAACTCAAGTTTTGATTAAAAAAAGAAGAGAAAAAAAAGAATAACATGGGTGTGAAATTGAGCCAATGAACCACTAGGAAATCAAAGAGAAAAGATGCACTTTTCTAGAACATTCTAAGGAAGCTACTTTTGTTACACATACATAGATGAAGGAGATTTTCGGAACACAGTTCCAAAAGTGTAGATTGTGGCTTTGTCTTGTAGATTATTGTAATAAGAAGCCCTATGTGGTTGTCGTAAGTTATTTCCAGAATGTTGTAATGTCATTTTTTAAGATAATAGAAATAAACTATTTGTGTTCTTTCAGTGTTCTATTTATTTATCTGTTATGTCGTGTCTGATTGGGCGAGTAAGGGGAGTATCCTCCATCACTTGTAGATAAAAATCCATGAGATTTGGGTGAATATAGGATGGAAATCCTTTGATTGTAGATGACATTCTAATCTAGAGATTTAATTTGTACTAAAGAAAATTAGTAAAGATTTTGTGTTACTTCTTTTCAGTATTCAATGGCTCTCCAAATGTTGGTCTCAATGGATTCCAACCATAGCTCTGTGGATTTTTGGTTGATTTGGGGACCTTGTAGATGTGTTACAAGAATATTATGATTGTAATCGAACTCATATTTTGGTATTTTCATTTGGTTTCCAAATAGTATTAGTTTGTGATGTTTTCAAGTAAATTGAGTGGTCTATTTTTCTCATAATTTTGTGGCTTTGAAAATTTTGGAAAAAAAAGCTATATCATTGTTGATATTGTATATTAGACCTAATATTTTTTGTGAAATATTAGAAAATACATTGGTGTTAAATATGAAGTTTAATTCAATTTTGGTGTACCCTC
Source organism: Chamaecyparis obtusa (assembly GCA_027943335.1). Classification (NCBI taxonomy): domain Eukaryota; kingdom Viridiplantae; phylum Streptophyta; class Pinopsida; order Cupressales; family Cupressaceae; genus Chamaecyparis; species Chamaecyparis obtusa. The sequence goes on from BSBK01003714.1 coordinate 2,779,026, forward strand.
TATGCACAACTAGTTGACTAGTTTGATATTTTAAGAGGATTTGAAAAATTCATTTGCAAATCAATCATAATTACTATCTCATTGAGGATACAATAGGTATTAGTCAAATTTGTCATTGATGTGAGAAAGAGATGAATATAAAGTTAAGAAACAACAAATAGTGTGTAAAGTTAAGAAACAATAAATAGCATATCATGTGGTTCTAATGAATACCTTGATCACATAAGGTTTGACGAATGTATTCTGGTTTCTACATATGAATAATATGCAGAATGTGGGCTTTTCAACATGTTTGTCTTCATGAACGCAATTTGAACATACAGTGTATACGCAGAAAAATCTCCGTCTTAATGTTTGATATATGTTAGTGTTAGCTAATTCTAACATTGAGGTCACTTTCTGTTCTGGCCCATAACTTGTGGATCACAGTTTGTTCCTTTTGTGAGCTTGAGTTTAAGGCTAGATTACAATTGCATCGTTAGTTTCATTCTAATGTTTGTTCCATGATTTATTCTAGCATTGGCTATATCTTTGTAATATTTACATCTTGTAAATTATCAATGATTAATAGAATTCATTGTTCAACAATCTATTTTGTTCTGTTTATTTTTCATGGAAGTTTTGCTTATTTTTTTCCTAGCTAGATCATCTATGCAACTTTAGCTGTAAAATTCTACATGGTATCAGAGCTTAGGTGCTAGGAAGGAGAAATGCAAGGTTTTTTTTTTGCAGGTTTTAAAGATCAGATCGGTTGCAAAGAATGGAGTTTTCAGCCTCTGCTCTTCTCACACCATTCAACTATTTCAAATGCACACCACAGATTCTACTTTGGTCCACAAGTAGATGCTTGTATCAATCAGTTATGACAATAGAGGCTGAGCGGGATTCTCCATCAAAGATAGGTCAAGGTCATGCTCTCTTCGCATGGGTCTTGTCTTTTCCTCTTTAGAGACACCATGTCAGTGGACCTGTCATGTCTCTCCTTTCAACATTATGGAGGGGTTTTCTACTGTTCGGGTTGATGATTCTTTGCTTCCATATTTGATTAGTTATATAGACAATTGGCACCTGTATTTTCAACCAGCACTTTATTCTTGCATAGTTGAGTAGTGACGATAGAGTCACTCATATAGATTTATGTGTCATCTACATCCTTGAATGATAGATGTTTTGCCTTTGTTTTCCATCTATTAATTGTTTGGGAGCACATATGCAGATTATTGTCTTCTGTATCTTCGATTGACAGATGTTTTTCCTTTATTTGCCATTGGTTCTTGATTCGAGTAGTGTCGCTAGGGGCACTCATGTAGATTGATTTTGATCTTTATTTTGTTTTCAGAGGAATCTCTTCATTCAACACTATGGTAGCTATCATTTGACAGATGTCCACATTTTTCTTGTCATAAAGGATTTTCAGCTGCATCTTTTCTTTCCTTAGTTTTTATTCTCCTTAGTTAGAATTAAAGGGGGGTGTTAGTGTTAGCTAATTCTAACATTGAGTTCACTTTTTGTTCTGGCCTGTAACTTGTGGATCACAGTTTGTTCCTTTTGTGAGCTTGAGTTTAAGGCTAGATTACAATTGTATTGTTAGTTTCATTCTAATGTTTGCTCCATGATTTATTTTGGCATTGGCTACATCTTTGTAATATTTACATCTTGTAAATTATCAATGATTAATAGAATTCATTGTTCAATAGTTCTGATTTGTTCTGTTTATTTTTCATGGAAGTTTTGCTTTTTTTTTTCCTAGCTAGATCATCTATGCAGCTTTAGCTGTAAAATTCTACAATATAATTCTCCAACTAGAATAGAATGAAGTTATATCAGGAGATGACAATTTAAGAAGGTTCCAAGTCGACTTAAGTTTTGAAAGAAATTTTTTTTATCACAAGCATTAACAAGTATCCTAAAGGTCGATGGTTCATTGATATCTATTTGATAGTTAGCTAGATAACTATGTGTAACTTCCAACTAATTGCAATTTGTCGATTCATTCTTGAAGCATTGTATATATTCCTTCATTCGCATGGTTTGTATATGATAAAAAGGAACGCAAAAGATTTTCAATAGAGCATATATTAAAAGAAATTATTTTATGAGTGAATTAATGAAATATATGTGATGATCATATGTTCTTAAAATCTATACTGTATAAAATTTTGAACATTCCTATGAAGTAGTTCAAGTATGCAAATTTCATCTTGTGTTGAAGATTAAAGGAGGAAGGAAAATAACATTTAAGGATGATCGACATGTATAACAGTGATCATTTTCTCTTCTTAGATTTGCTTATCAATGGTCTGATTTTGAATATACATGTTAACGATAAGTGTCTAATTTCATTTTATCAAGTGATCATATTTTGAAATTTTACACAAGAAATTATTATTATTTTTTTACAAAAGGAAGGTTAAAAAATTATTCAATCCGGAAAGATAGTACAAAGAAATGGATTAGAGAGCCCACAAAGACAAAGCAATCCAAACCACCAACAACAAGGAACCTATGGAAGGTTCCAACTAATTCATCAAATCCTTTCTAATAATCTCCTCTAACTCTTTGGCACACTCCAAGGGTAGTTGCCCCAACTCTCCAAAATCCCAATCATTCTAACGATTAGAAGCCCGCTTAGCTAAACAATCAACTGTTGTATTCCACTCACAAGGGATATAGCAAGAGGATACAAAATCAAAAAGCTCCTTCAAACTAACGATTTGTCTACCTAGTAATGCCAAATGCCACTCCATATCCTCTAACCTCTACTTATTTAGCATAACCACCACAACTTGAGATTCAGACTCACAAATAATGTTCCTCCACCTAAGAGCACATCCTCTTTCTAGAGCCACAAGAACAACAAGGGCCTCCATAAGGTTATTAGTATGTTACCCCTTATACCTCAAAAAGGGGAAAACCACATTTCCCCCACTATCTCTACCAACTCCTCCAATTCCCTCCTGCCCTAGATTTCCTTGGGAAGACCCATCAATGTTGATGTTAACAACTCCATGATGCAGAGGGGACCACTTACCATCCCATTGAGCCTTCCTTTTACCATGGTGATTTTGGACTTGTCTGAACTCTAAGAAGAATCTTGAAGACCTTGCCCAAAAATATCCAAATTTTGAACAATATGTAAATCTCTAGGATTCACATCCAATATAAGATCGCATTTAGCCACAGAAGTTTCCTAAACCATATGAATAATGTGAAACCATATTTGTTTCTCTAACATATTCTTATCCTGAAAAATCCTACAATTTGTCTCTAACCATAATTTCCAAATAATAAAACCTGGTCCGACATCCTAAGTAGCACGAAGGAAGGGAGCCTTAGCTAGGGGTCTACCAAGGCTATGCAAAAACTCAACCGAAGAGGTGACATGAACACACACATGCCTCCAAGATTCCCACCAAAAATGCCAAATCTTCCAAGAAAAAGAAAATTGGAAGAAAAGATGGGAGGTACTCTCTTTGAACTATTATAATAGAGGACACAAACTAAAGGCCCACGAAACCCCCTTTTCCACAAGTTTTCCAAAGTGAGATATCTGTTCTAGACAAGTGGCCACACAAAAAATTACACTTAGGCCAAGACAATCTATTCCAAACCTGCTTCCACCACAAAACATTTATCTTCCTAGAGATCTACCTATCCAACTCCATATATCTTGAAGCCATAGAAAATTTCCCTTTCAAGCTCAGGCCCCAAGCAAGAATATCTTCACCTTTCAAGGAGTTACATAGTCTTCCTGCCAATATCCTAGCAAGATCCCCCCCATCCTCAGTAGATCCACTAAGAGGCCACTCATGGGGTTCTTTCCATTTTTTAATCTCCCCATAACCCAAATTAAAAGTAACCATAAATTCCTCAACTCTATTCCACCTAGCTTCAGGAAGAATCTCACAAAGATGTTGTAAATGAGGATATTGAAAGAGAATGGGGAAAACCATCCCAAGAATCCTTCTAGAAAAAAACCTCACCACCTTTTTAAAAAATCTAGAAAAACCCTTTCTTAACTAATTGAGCTCCCTGCTTGAGAGTAGTCCAAATCATGGAGTCATTTCCTACTAGATTGTATTGTGGAACCTCATTTCCACCCACTACCCCTAGGTGCTTAAAATTGAGAATTCTAGCCCAACCCTTATCTTGGTTGATGTACCATCTCCAAAATATCTTAGAAAATAAGACTTGACCATTCATGCTTGCCAAACGAAGGTCCAACCCACCATCCTTCTTAGGCCTACACATAGAATACCACTTGAACAAACTCCATTTAGAGGAGAGAAAGTTACATGTCCACAAGAATTTCCTAGAGAGTGCCTCGAATTTATTGATAAAGATGACATGAGTTGTTTGTACAATTTTTTTAAAAATAGGTAGAGCTTGAACCACTACTTTTAGAAGATTCACTCTTCCAATTGTTGAGAGCCAATGATTAGTCCAATGATTAACCTTATATTGAATCTTATCCAAAATATCTTCCCAAAATTCCCTCAACAAGAGGTAAGTAGAGAGATGAATTCCAAGGTAAACCACATGAAGAGACCTGATTTGAAACCTTAAAATCCTAACAATCCTAGCCTGAATGAGAGTTGGAGTATTAAAGAAGAAAATAAAAGATTTCTCCTCATTGATATTTTTCCCTAAATCTTTCAAATAGATATCCAAATCACTTATGGAGTTAGCAACCTCATTAATTCTAGTAGAACCCATCAAAGAAATGTCATCCACAAATTGAAGGTGAAAGAAATGCCATTAATTCTAGTAGAACCCATCTAATTTGGTTTCCAAATAGTATCAGTTTGTGGTGTTTTCAAGTAAATGATGTGATCTATTTTTCTCATAATTTTGTGGGTTTGATGAAAATTTTGGAAAAGAAGCTATATAATTTGTTGATATTGTATATTAGACCTAATATTTTTTGTAAATTATTAGAAAATACATTTCATTGATGTTATATGAAGTTTAATTCAATTTGGTGTACCCTCTATGCACAACTAGTTGACTAGTTTTGATATTTTAAGAGAATTTGAAAAATTCATTTGCAAATCAATCATAATTACTATCTCATTGAGGGGACAATAGGTCTTAGTCAAATTTGTCGTTGATGTGAGAAAGAGATGAATATAAAGTTAAGAAACAACAAATAGCATATCGTGTGGTTCACACGAATACCTTGATCACATAAAGTTTGAGGAATGTATTCTGGTTTCTACACATGAATAATATACAGAATGTGGGCTTTTCAACATGTCTGTCTTCAAGAACGCAATTTGAACATACAATGTATACGCAGAAAAATCTGTGTCTTAATATTTGATATAATTCTCCAACTAGAATAGAATGAATTTATATCAGGAGATGGCAATTTAAGAAGGTTCCAAGTCGACTTAAGTTTTGAAAGCAAATTTGTTTATCACAAGCATTAACAAGTATCCTAAGGGTCGATGGTTCATTGATATCTATTTGATAATTAGTTGGATAACTATGCGTAACTTCCAACTAATTGCAGTTTGTCGATTCATTCTTGAAGCATTGTATATATTCCTTCATTCGCATGGTTTGTATATGAGAAAAGGGAACGCAAAAGAATTGCAATAGAGCATATATTAAAAAAAATTATTTTATGAGTGAATGAATGAAATATATGTGATGATCATATGTTCTTAAAATCTGCGCTGTATAAAATTTTGAACATTCCTATGAAGTAGTTCAAGTGTTTAAATTTCATCTTGTGTTGAAGATTAAAGGATGAAGGAAAATAACATTTAAGAATGATCGACATGTATAAGAGTGATCATTTTTGTTTATTAGTGGTCTGAATTTGAATATTCATGTTAACAATAAGTGTCTAATTTCATTTTATCAAGTGATCATATTTTGAAATTTTACACAAGAATTTATTTATTTATTTTTTTTAAAAGGAGGGGTAAAAATTTATTCAATTCGGAAAGATAGTACAAAGAAATGGGTTAGAGAGTCCAAAAAGACAAAACAATCCAAACCACCAACAACAAGAAACCTATGAAAGGTTCCAACTAATTCATCAAATCCTTCCTAATAATCTCCTCTAACTCTTTGGCACACTCCAAGGGTAGTTGACCCAACTCTCCAATATCCCAACCATTCTGGCGATCAGAAGCCCACTTAGCTAAACAATCAACTGTTGTATTCCACTCATAAGGGATATAGCAGAAGGATACAAAATCAAAAAGCTCCTTCAAACTAAGGATTTGTTTGCCTAGTAAGGCCAAATGCCACTCCATATCCTCTAACCTCTACTTATTTAGCATAACCACCACAACTTGAGATTCATACTCACAAATAATCTTCCTCCACCCAAGAGCACATCCTCTTTCTAGAGCCACAAGAACAACACGGGCCTCCATAAGGTTATTAGTATGTTGCCCCTTATACCTCAAAAAGGGGAAAACCACATTTCCCCCACTATCTCTACCAACTCCTCCAATTCTCACCTACCCTGGATTTCCTTGGGAAGACCCATCAGTGTTGATGTTAACAACTCCATGATGTAGAGGGGACCACTTACCATCCCATTGAGCCTTCCTTTTACTATGGTGATTTTGGACCTGTCTGAACTCTAAGAAGAATCTTGGAGACCTTGCCCAAAAATATCTAGATTTTGAACAATATGTAAATCTCTAGGATTCACATCCACTATAAGATCGCATTTAGCCACTGAAGTTTCATGATCCATATGAATAATGTGCAACCATATTTGCTTCTCTAACATATTCTTATCCTGAAAAATCCTACAATTTGTCTCTAACCATAATTTCCAAATAATAAAACATGGTCTGACATCCTAAGTAGCACGAATGAAGGGAGCCTTAGCCAGGGGTCTACCAAGGCTATGCCAAAACTCAACCAAAGAGGTGACATGAACACACACATGCCTCCAAGCTTCCCATCAAAAATACCAAATCTTCCAAGCACAAGAAAATTGGAAGAAAATATGGGAGGTACTCTCTTCACTATTATAATAGAGAACACAAACTAAAGGCCCATGAAACCCCCTTTTCCACAAGTTTTCCAAAGTAAGATATCTGTTCTACACAACCGGCCACACAAAAAATTATACTTAGGCCAAGACAATCTATTCCAAACTTGCTTCCACCACAAAACATTCATCTTCCTATATATCTACCTATCCAACTCCATATATCTTGAAACCATGGAAAATTCCCCTTTCAAGCTCAAGCCCCAAGCAAGAATATCTTCACCTTTCAAGGAATTACATAGTCTTCCTACCAATATCCTAGCAATATCCTCCCTATCCTCTGTAGATCCACTAGGAGGCCACTCATGGGGCTCTTTCCATTTGTTAATCTCCCCATAACCCAAATTAAAAGTAACCATAAAGTCCTCAACTCTATTCCACCTAGCTTCAAGAAGAATCTCACAAAGATGTTGTAAATGTGGATATTGAAAGAGAATGGGGGAAACCATCCCAAGAATCCTTCTGGAAAAAAGCCTCACCACCTTTTTTACAAATCTAGAAAAACCATTTCTTAACTAATTGAGCTCCCCTCTTGAGAGTACTCCAAATCATGGAGTCATTTCCTACTAGATTGTATTGGGGAACCTCATTTCCACCCACTACCCCTAGGTACTTAAAATTGAGAATTCTAGCCCAACCCTTATCTTGGTTGATGCACCATCTCCAAAATAGCTTAGAAACTAAGACTTGACCATTCATGCTTTCCAAATGAAGGTCCAACCCACAATCCTTCTTAGGTCTACACATAGAATACCACTTGAACAAACTCCATTTAGAGGAGAGAAAGTTACTTGTCCAAAAAAATTGCCTAGAGAGTGCCTCAAATTCATTGATAAAGCTGACATGAGTTGTTTCTACAAAACATTTGTAAATAGGTAGAGCTTGAACTACTACTTTTAGAAGATTCACTCTTACAGTAGTTGAGAGCCAATGATTACTCCAATGATTAACCTTACATTGAATCTTATCCAAAATATCTTGCCAAAATTCCCTCAGTAGGAGGCAAGTAGAGATATGAATTCCAAGGTAAACCACAGGAAGAGACCCGATTTGAAACCTTAAAATCCTAACAATCCTAGCCTGAATGAGAGTTGAAGTATTAAATAAGAAAGTAAAAGATTTATCCTCATTGATATTTTTCCTTAAATCTTTCAAATAGATATCTGAATCATTTATGAAGTTAGCAGCCTCATTAATTCTAGTAGAACCCATCAAAGCAATGTCATCCAAAAATTGAAGGTGAGAGAGAGACGGAAGGCCATGACCCCACTTCCAACCTTCAATCAACCCTTTCTCAAAATGAGACTTTATGAATCTCCCCAAACCCTCCACCATTAAAAGGAATAAATAAGGGGAAATGAGATCACAATATTGGATGCCTTTGAAGGCACCAAATAATTCACTGGGTTCACTATTGATGAGAACTGCAAAAGAAGAGGACATGATACAACTCATCACCAAATCGATTCAATCAACACTAAAAACAAAGACAAAAATAAGTTTGTGTAAGAAGCTCCATTTAACTCTATCATACACTTAAGTCATATCCAATTTAATGACATATCATTCTCTTTAGATATTTCCATAAAATGAATATATTATGAAGCAATGATAATCCCATCTAAAATTTGTCTCCCCAAAACAAACTCGCCTTGTTCTTTAGAAACCAATTTATTAAGCCATGGTTTGAGTCTGTCATCTATTAGTTTCTTGATTATTTTATAAATCACATTATATAAAATAATAGGGTGAAAAGAGTGAAGATAATTAGCTCCTTGATTTTTTGGAATGGGGGAAAGAAATGTAGCATTCATAGCTCTAAGCATCTTCTTATTTTTGTAAGACTCTTGCACCACTTCCCAGAGGTCTAGCTTAACAATTTCTCAAAATTCTTGGTAAAATTCTTTACAAAACCCACTTGGACTAGGACCTTTACCCTTCTTCATGCCAAACACCACCTTTTCAATTTTAGATAGAGAAATAGGTTGGAGAAGATATTGTTCATTTCATTGCTAACAATGATAGGAATAATAGCTAACACAAGCCTTTCCTCCTCCCTATTAGGAATGGAATCCGCAATGAACAAAATAGAAAAAAATCTCACAACTTCTAGTACAATCTCCCTATAGGAAGATAAACAAACTCCCTTAAAAGATATGAGAAAAGTAATAGAATTCCCTTGTCTCCTATCTCACACAGTATTATGGAATTTTATTTTTGTTCTTGTCACCTTCTTGAAGCCACTCAAATCAAGCCTTTTATTTCCAATGGAGATCTCCATGGAGTTTCCATTCCTATAGCTCTTTGACTGCAACAAAATATTCTCTATAAATAACCTCTGATAAACCTTGGTCCCTGATTCTATAGGTGAGAGAGTCAACCTAGTACTAATCATCCCTTTTCTTTGAGAAGATATTACCAAAGTAGCTCCAGTTCCACCTCTTAAGCTTATACTTGATGTATTACACCTGCTTGAAAACTAAATACATTGTTGTACCAAAGGTGGGTTTCCCCTTGATCCACCACTCCCTCATAAGGTCCTATAAATAAGGGTCAAGAAGACACATAAGCTAGAACTTAAACAAAGGGTTCTTAGAGACCCAAAAATTGGAAGCAAAAATCTTGATCAACATATGATCAAATCCTCTCCAATCTAAGACCTTAGAAGTAGTAACCTAATTATCCCTCAACCAATAACAAGAAACAATAAATTTTTCTTGCATCTCATCTATCACCTCCTCTCCACATCTTCAGTTGTTCCAAGTAAACAACCCATTGTAGGGCTTAACATCCACCACCCTCAAAAAATCAATATTGTTTCTTAGAAGACCCGTAGAAGGGTCTAGACTTAAATTTCCTCCACTCTTCTCTTCTAGACTAGAGATTGCATTAAATTACCCTTCTAAAATCCAAGGAAATAGAGGAACAAGGGAATGCACATATCTAATATGAAACCAAAGAAAATATTTTCCTATAAAATTAGTAGGGGCATACACATTAGTGAAAAGAAGATTCTCATCAGTTTCACAACTTGTAGCAAGCAACGAGATAGAGGCTCTTCTAGGGATCCACCAATTTGGAACAATCTTATGTGGGTCCCATAGGAAAGCCATACCACGTAAAGTATCTTGAGCCCTAGTGCATTGTCAATGACTTTGGGCCCAAATTTTTCCATCCTTGTTAAACATACTATCAACAAATAAATTAGTTTCTTGAATAAACACAACATCAAGAGAAATAGAAACAATCAAATCTCGAATAGCCTTTTGTCTAGGGATGTTATGTTGAAGAGGTTGAATAACTAAGAGGGGGGTGAGTTAGTTATTTCAAAAATCTTTTCACAATATTTATTGAACTGGTATAATCGTAAACCATACACTAAATATAGCGTGGGAATCCAAGATGGGAAATACCATAGAGAAACTAATTCTCATGAAAGTAAGCACCGGTTAAGGTGACATTGATTAAGGTGATTTTTTACAAAGGGTTCACTATCAGTTTTCTCACTACATGTAGGCTCACTGTCGGTTGGGCTAATTGCCCTGATACAAAAATGTATACAAAAAGATATTAAAGATAAAATATAAAATAATGTAGTTACATTTTCATATGCATGAACAAAACCAATTGAAACCATAGTTGTATCTAAATGTAGCTAATCCAGTTACATGCCTTCTTCTAACACATTCTGGAAGACTAAAATCTTCCTTTTATTGCAAGTCTTATCTCTATCTTCAATAACCTTTGATCTTCTTATTTCTGCTCAGTCAACTTACCACCAATGATGCACAATCACATTCCCATCATACCACCTTTAGTATACTCACTCTCACTCTATATATTGGATAAAAAATAATTTCCACATATACATATATACATTCGATAACATAAATACATATTTCATCCTAGCCACAAAACATGTTGGCTTGATTTATAAAAGATATTACATCATAGATTAATACGCTAGCACTAGACCTAAAGAATATGTCATACATATGAAAAATTTACACCACATTACTCTAGGAACTAAAGATAGGTCACCCATAAGACAAACATGTTACATATTGTAAACAATAGACAAACATATTCTAGGCTGCTGGAAAAGCCACATACAATTCTATGACTTGATCTACAAAAGTTTTGAGCCAATCGATGGATAGAACTAGATAGAACCTATCTAGAAACTAAATATAAGTGTCATATCAAAAAAATATGATATACTACATGAACTTCCAAGTAGCTGGATACTCGAAAGAACTTTGAAATAAAATAGCCAAATATATCTATCCAAAACTTCATACTTATGAGTTCACAAAATACCATAGAAGCACGAGAAAGATATATTTCACTAACTATAACAACAACATCCATCATTATAATCCATTACCAAAAACAAACTACATAGAATGAATCTGATTTGCAAAATATTGAATCACAACTCACAAACAACCAATTGGTCTAGACATACAATCGGTACAAGGGTTTTGACATCAATAAAGAAAATGCCAACATCTTTTGAATACTCTCAACAATCTCCCCCTTTGGCATTGATGGAAAAAAAATAAAAATAGAAAAACTCCAAGAAACTAAAAACTCCCCCTAAGTTAGATATTGCATTTTTAGTTTCTCCTTCCTAACTTTCTCTCCCCTTTTTTTCCACAATGGCAAAGGGACACACAACAAATAATCAAATGAGAACAATATATTTTATAAGAAAACCTTTCTTTTACCTTTCCTTGATAATGAGAAGATTCCTCTTCTACTCGTTCATAGCCAAATCCAACCATGCACATAGACTGTCATGATGCACCAACATGTCAAATGATGAATTCTAGTCTAGGGATCAGAACCAATGCACATAATCCTCTACATCAGAAAGAATTCATGAAATATATTTTAACTAAACCTCAACCAAATCCTTCACCTACCAGAAGGTCTTCACTAAATCCTCTCTTTGTTTGTTAACATGCAACATCTCAACTTAAAACTGAACAACTCTAATCCTCTATTTTCCACCTTTACCTTTGATGTAATAACAACTTTTACCCAATTCATTAAAATTTGACTCAATGACCTCAATCCTACCTCTAAAATTGTCAACTGCAAAAAGCCACCGAAGACAATACCAATAAATATCAGAAATTTATTTTATGCATTCTTTTGTCTCACCGATTAGTCTAGATAATCTTTGTGTAGCATCAATACATTTTTTCCTAATTATTTCTTTGGACTTTCTATAATCCACTCCATCCTGCAATAATCTTCTCTCAACATTATTTATCAAGTCATCTGGTAACACAATAGATACATTCTTTAACAACCTCCAATTCTATTTTACTGGAGGAGGATCCCTCCTCAACGTGACTAATAGGCACTACACCAGACACAACCAAACCATAAGAAATATTCATCTGAAATGTTACAAAATACACCTTACAAGTAATTATTTCTTTGGACTTTCTATAATCCACTCCATCCTTTTATAATCTTCTCTCAACATTATTTATCAAGTCATCTGGTAACACAATAGATAAATTCTTTAACAACCTCCAATTCTATTTTACCCTCAACGTGACTAATAGGCACTACACCAGACACAACCAAACCATAAGAAATATTCATTGAAATGTTATAAAATACACCTTACAAGTATCCTCCTTATTCTTTGAAAACCCTAAATATTTATAAATTTTCTTTCTAACAAGGACGATAGACCTCCATTCAATGTTCTCTCTACTCGGTAGTGATCTTAGAAATTAAAACAACAAACACGTAACTAGAGATCCAAACTGGAAGGGATAACCTTATTCTAACAAACTATTGACATTTTTAAATAAATTTTCTAATAGAAGACTATACAAATAAAATTGCATTCTTTCCTTAACCATTTTATGTGTTAGACATGTAACACCTTCACAATTTTGAGAATAAGTTTTATATGTGATTCCATAGGTAACATACCTCTCCACCATGATGACAAGGGTGTTGAATTAATAGAGCACACTAATCTCTATAGATGTCAGTCAATTCCTACACCTCCTTGTACTTAAATGAATTAATTCTTGAAAGAATTCTAACACTGTAAAATATTGTAATCTCCTTAATTACCTCCTAAGTCACTACATATGGTTTATTCAATAATAAATTCCTTTCCTTGACCTAACTCATTATAAACATGATAAATTATTTCTCTATAAACTAGAGAAACTCTCCCCAAATATCCAATCATAGGGGACAAACTCTTTGCAACCCTTTTTTCATATAAGCTTACTTCTAATTGCCCGATCCATTAGAATTATGGAAATGTGTATACTGAGAGGGGAGGGGTGAATCAATACCCTTAAATTTTTTTCAAATTGAATACATGTAAACATGTATTCCATTAACCAACTATATCTATTGCATTCACCATACACTTAATATCATAACTGAAATGTAAATGCATGTAATCTAATCAAATATACAAACATGAAACTTCATACACATAACACATGTATTTTGGTATCACAGAAACCCTTGTTAGAAGGTAAAAAATGCGGTGGGGATGACACCCACAAAGCTTCACTACTGCAGTAACAAAGATTTTGATCACTTTTGGTGATCTTACCTTGTTAAGAGTAAAAATAAGATCAGCTAGATCTACCTGGTTAGAGGATTTTAGCAACACAATTAAGTGTGCACTTGGTTAAGAGATTTTACAAAAGAACTGTTAAGTCCACTTTGTTAGGAAATTTTGAATCTTCTACAATTGATAGAGAGTAACAATGAAGTGTGATATGTATGAGAAACAACTTACATTACTGATATGAGATCCATTAAGTAAAATAACAAATTCATCTTGATGTAATTGATCTCTTCTTTGAATTATGCTCGGTAGCCTTTTGTTTCTAATAAATTGTATGCTCTATCAATACTTTTCCATCATATCCATGTCAGATCTTCAGATGTCTTTCAATGATGGCTAATTCATCTGTGATACATGTCAAAATGACATCTTTACATTATTTATATCAAATTGATTGACCTAATTAGGGTTTAGACATTATCTTGGAAAACCTAAGATCAACGGTAGAAATGAATAACCTAGATCTTATTTACATAGGAATCACTAGTAATTAAATGATTACATCCATATTAAATTCATCTCGATCTTGGTAAACTATTTTCTAATTCGGTGTAAACCGTCTGCCTTGTAGTTTGTGCCATTCCAAACTACTATGTCATTTCTTGTTTCACTCGGTGTATACTGTATTCATCACTCGGTAATTAACTAGTGCTCGGTTCATATGAATGCTTGGTGACTATTGTGCTCAGTACTCAGTAATCATCTAGCTTGGTAAGAGTGCTCAGTCAAAACTATTTTCAATTATCATAATGATCTATCTTGTGTTTTGTTTGGTGTCTAGGCTCTGTGTATTGACCGACTATCGTGTCTTGTCTTGTCTCCTTTACCGACTGTATGATTGAATGATACTAATGACAACCATTAATTCTCTTAGGAGTAACATTATCCCCCTTTGGCATTAGTATCAAAACCTTTATGTATATGTGTACCAACTGCAAAATTTTGAACTTAACCAAAAATGTGAATCTGTATGAACTCCCCCTTTGTACATGCTCTTGGTGTATATACATATATATTCCCCCTTTTTTTGAAAATAATGACAAAGAATGTACTTACAATTTGTAAAAAATGTTTGGGTGGAATTTCTACAAAGTGGCCAAGATGTTTTCACATTCCTCTTTGAGATTCTATAGAGCAATTTTCTCTAATTTAACTTGTGCATGCATATCAAAAATGTTCTCTAATACCGATATCTCAAGGGTGGAAACTAACTCTTTTTCCTTATTCACATGATTTTTCATCACCTTTAGGTGTGGAAGTAACTCTGCCTATAGATTGGTTACTTGTTCTCTGATTTTATCTTCTTCCTTCCTCAGTTCGAGTCTTAACCATTGGATTTGCTGAATTTTAGCATAATGCTCATAAAATGCATTGGGCTTGGTTAATAGATTATTTGCACTAACCTTTAATTCTTCATCTAATTTTTGTATCTTCTCACTAAGCTCAGTAGTGAAGTTGTCTATAGTGCATATCTTGTGCAAAATTGTAATAACACTTTGAATAATAGCATCGAGCTCGGTTATTACCTCAGATAGTTTAACTTTACTAACTGCCACTTCCTAGCTAATTCACTCTGCTAGCTTTAGATGTATCTTTTCCTCTTATCTTTCTTCTTTTCTTTTCTCAGCATCTATATTTGGAGAATTTATGTTCTCAATTAGAGAGGCAAGTTGATCAATGATGGGAGATACCTCATCAACATTGATATCAAGGACTACTTGCATAAAAAATTCTCTAACATCCTCTAAGACTTTCTTGTGTTTTCTTTCTTGTCTTAGTTTCTCTTGTGCAACCTTCCTTGTGCCTAGTTTTCCATATCATCTCAGTTCTTTTGGGTCTAGGGTTCTCGGGTCACATGTGGGAATTTCAATAATCTCATCCAAATTGACTGGACCCTTACTCTGTTTTCTCTTTTTCTTCTTTTCATGTGTGCTTGATGTTGGGGATTTCCCATATGGTATGAGAGATTTAGTCTTTGGATTAGACTTTTCTTTCTCAGTTGACACACTTTCTTCCTTATCCTACCCTTTGATTTTTCCCTCAGTTTGATGTCCTTGGGCTTCTTGCCTTGTATAGTTGTAGAAGTATCTACATTTGTTTTAGTTGTAGGTTCTTTATTTTTCACCTCTTTTCTTTCAGGATCATTTGTCTCCTTAGGTTCTTCTTTGCCCTATCCTTTGGTAGTGTCATTTTGTTGCTCGGGTGCCTATTCCTTGGGTTTCCCTTGAGTGACAATATTAATTGCTTGTACCAATATTGGTAAATTACCTGGTATGTTTACTGTTGTTTCCTCAATAGGTTGATCTTCATCAATGTTTTCTGTAGCTATTGTGATATCTTCATTTTCCTTTTCTTCATCATCAGGATCTCCATTTGTGATGTCTTCAATTAACTAGTACATATTCATTCTCAATTAATACTAACTGCTTGGGAGTATCATTTTTTTCTTCCTCTATGTATCCTGACGGATAGAAATCTTTGGCATATGTGTCATCTTGTTCTTCAGTATCAGATATATGAATTATCTCTTTATAAGCTATATCAACATCATTTGAATGTAACCCTTTTCCTTTACCTTTTACTTTCCACTTGGGGATTATTGCTAATGCAGTTTTGTCTGCTTCAGCCTTTGAATTCAAAATTTTAGTTCACAAAACTTTATTGTTTTCATCAAATTCTTCCAATTTTCCTTCCAAAATGTTTAATTCTCAGCCTTTCATTGGAAATATTTTGGCATACTGTTTCATTATATCTTTTATCTTGGTCACTGATAGAGTAGGCATTGCCATAACTAATGATTGTTCCCTCATTTTCTTTTCACCGTGTAAGGCATATGTCCATCTTGTCGATATTTTATCATATAGTTCCTTAGGAATGTAACTTGAAAACTCAACAGGAAGTATTTTGAATTTAATCATCATTGTGATGATTGCCTCTTCAACTTTCCTTGATCCTCGATTGACATATGTACATACTGATTCATCTTAGGGTGACCTAGTCTACCCATTTCCTTATGTTCTCAACTCACTCATCAATTGATTGAATTTTATTTACAATAAATTTGAATTAAATAGTATCTTCTTCTTCAAATTCAACATCATCCTTACCTCTGATAAGTTTCCTTCTCTTCTTAGGTTGTTCGATGGTAGCTTGTGCTCCTCTTTTCTTATGATATGTTTTTGTAGGAGCAGGCCTTATGATTTTTTCTATTCCTTGTTTCAGGGGTGGAGAAACACTTGTAGAGGATCTTGTCCTCACTCTTGTAGTGGTCTCTGTTTGTTTCCTCTTCCCTATTGCCTTCAACGGTACATCTTGCAACTCTTTGTCTGACTCTATTTCCTCTTCATGTTCATTGTTGCCAATCATAAGTTTTTCCTCGGTTGCTTCTTCAACTGGCTTATTTTTTGCTTCTTATGCTTCTTCTCCTTCTTCACTGAATTGCTTATTTAGGGTGTCCATCATTTTCTTAGATTTTTTTCCTACCTTGGCTCTAACTAAGTCCATTTTTATTCTCAATTTATTTTCTTCATATGTGCCAAACCTAATAGCTTTGGGATCTTTGGGCTTAGCCAGTAATGCCTTTATTGACCTATAATCTCAGTCAATATCCAGTTCATAGCCCATTGGAGGTAGCCATGTAGTTCTTGGCTCAACTGCCTTAATCAATGTGGTGTCGGTGTCCACCAGAAAACAAATATTCTCATTATGTTGTTCTACCAATTGTGCTACTATCCTACTCCTTTTATAGATCCTATCTTTAAACTTTCCAAAATAGTCATCCATCACAGTCTCAAAATTCTTACCTAAGTTCTTGATGAACTCACCGATTTGGATGATGACTGGTCAGTTGACATCCCATTGTACATTATCAACTGATGGGAAATAGTTTTGCAAGTAGAAAAATGTGCAAACTAGTAATGAACCAGATTTACAAGTGTTGGTCTTTGATACCCAGATAGTCCTCATATTCTCCTCCAATTATTTCAATAGTATCTTGGTGAGGTCTAACTGTAAACCTTTCTTAACAATTTTATATGCTATGTCTACTACTCTGCATGGGACACTATTGGGCCTGCTTGATTGAAAAACCTTATAGCCAATAACATAGGCTCCAAATCTTGTTTCTGGATTGGTGATGGTGTTGATCCTCATTCCTCTACCATTCCACTTGGCTCTTGTTATCTTCTCAGTCTCTTCCTTGGGTGGTTTTCTTATGGTCTTTGCCTTATCATTTGTAGGGTAACCGATAACCATATGAATAATGTCTTGTTTTTATTTTGACCAGTTCATCTAACCACATTTTTCCACTGTGAACATGGCTAAGTACAACTCTAATCCATTTAGACTTGAACTCCCTCAGGAAATATAGGGCATTTTTCAGACCTTTTATTTCTAGGTGGGTATGATAATCTTTTAGCCTTCCATCTTGGCACAGTTCCTAGTATGTTGATTGAAGCTTGAAATCTCTAATTTCTCTTAGCTTGAAGTGGATGTATGGACGTATATCTCAAACTAATAAAACCTTAGGCAGTATGCTAGAAAATGTGTTTGATTGATCAACTTGTGAAGCAATCTTGGGCTGCAATTTGTAATTGGGTTCTTCGTATGTTGCTGACTTAATCAATGTGACCTTCTTATCACTTTCAATCTTGGATTTCACATACTTGGATGAAGATGCCATAGTTCTAATAAATTTAGGGCTTCATGAAATATTTAGGGAAATAACTTGATAGCTAAGAACTTACTTGGAATGATAACAAACAGCTTAGGATCTGCTCAAATCTCTGTTAAATGCTTGAGAAACTCTTTGGTCAAACTCACTTAAATTGCTCTGGTTCTACACTTGATCACTATGTGGTAAAATAAAATGCTTCAATGTTTATTTATACCTAAAATTCCTTTTCCTGCTCAAAGTTATGCATTAAATGCTTTACTTACCACAACTCGGTTAATAGAATGACATTCAGTTATCTCTTTGAAACTTCAAATTGGTTAACACTAGAACATTTCTTCGGTTGATACATCAACTCGGTTAACCTTGACACTTCCACCGACTAACAAAATTTCACTCTGTCATGCTTTTACTGACTATACACACTTTAAGCTCAAAACATATAATACCCTAGTGCATCTTATTTCATGTTTATTTGGTGTTCATCCATTAGATATATGGAACTATTGTAAGATATAACCGATTTAAGTTTAGTTCCATACTTACTTGAATTTCTTAGGTGGAGGTGGTGATATCACCTAATCCAAAGGATGAGGTATCACCGACTATTGTGCTTGATCCAACATTGTCATTTGTAGCTTTTCTCCACATTTGATTTCTTATCCTCATGATTTCTTCAATGGTGTTTTCATTTGTATTAACATTCACTTTCAGTACTCGGTCTTTGAAGTCTTTCCTTAAATGACCAACCTTGTGATAGTGCAAACATGTCATTCCAGAATTTGTCCAATATCAAGATCTCCCTCTCTAGTGCATTCTCAGGTAATTAGCTATAATATGTCCATATATACCACATTTTGTGCAATTAAACTAAGTATTATAGTCCCAAGTGTATGCATTACCTTGTGATCTCAGTTGATGTCTTGTTTTTTCCTTTCAATTTTCAGACTTGTTTCATCTTTGTCCTGCATTCCTATGGGGTGACCCCACAATAGTGGGTTACACTTTTTTAGACATGTTGATTTTTGCTGAAATTACACATTTTTAATAAAATATGGTGATTTAAGCCTTGAGAGGTTCCATTTGAAAGAATTAATTACAAATGGTTAGCTCAAAGCCTCTTACATAAAAAAATAATTGATATAAAATCTATACTTGTCATTCATACCTATAATGTAGTCTCCTTCGCACCTATTAAACTACTGACAAAAAATCACTTTGAATTTATCTTTTAGCATATCTAATTAATCTATTTGAAATACCTATCTATTTAGTAAGGTACTACTAAGAAAAATATTTCCAATGATTATAATGTTCATATATATTAAGTTTATTATGACTTTGTATTTTTAGTTTTACTAAACATAGATATTTCACTGTATGTCTACCTCTTTGTTTGACACTTATGGAAAAATAGTAAACGAGAGAAAAAAAATTCTAGAAAATATCTATGCCCTAGGTATTTAAGTTATCTTTCTATCAAAAAAAATAAAAATAAAATTGGGCAAATACACGACAAGTTATAAGCTATGTAAAAATTACGGTTTATTCAACTTCAAACATTAATAAAATATGCAATAATCATGATAATTTCATCAAACCAATTGCATTCCCTTCGTATGGATGTTACAAAACTAAATAGGAAATAATCACATTGATATCTATTTTAGAAAAAAAGTTATGCTATATGAAAATAATGTAACTCTTTGAAAATGATGTTTTCAACAAAATACCAGTTTTTGTGAGAGAAAGAAAAAACAATTCAAATCAATTCAAAAATAAAAATAAAAAATATATTTAGAATCTAGACAAAAAATCCTGAAAGACTCTAATTTACTTCATCTTCTGATTTCAAATGATTTAATGACAATATGCATCTGAACCTAAATTTTTTTTTTCAAAATGTAGAGTTCAGTGTCCGTTCAGGCAAAAAAGTGTAACCCACTATTGTGGGTTCACCCTATAATATATGTACATGCATGTTGCAAGTACAAAAATGATTTTCCATGTAATTTTTCTTAGGTGACTTATTCATCTTTGATCTACACTCATGTGCTTGATGTCCATACTTGTTGCAATTATAACAATAACCATGAAATTTAGGAGTGGGTTTACGAATACCTTTTTCTTTTCTTCTACAAATATTTGATGTGTGGCCTGGTTTTCCACAATGATAGCATGAAAGATTCTTTTTCCTTGGTTGTGCATAGGTATTCTTTTGTTTAGATTGTCTTGATGATTCTCCCAGCTCAGTATAGCCTAAACCAGTAGTGTTGTCAAGTCTTCTTTGACTGTTTAGAAATTCATCCATTCTTTTAGTACTTTCTTCAGCTTTCTTTATCATCTCATCATGTTGTTGTTGAATCTTTACTTCATTCTTCAATTTTTCATTCTCTTATCTCAATTCATCGATATCTTCCAGTTTTCTAGTAATCTCACGGTTCACTCAATTGACTTCCTAACTCATGACAACCTTTTGATTGGAAATTTAAAAATGATACTCGGTGAGTCTCAGTATCTCAAATTCCTTTTATTACAGCTTATCAGTCATTTGTCTTCTATCTTCAATAGCCAAGTTCCTTTCTTGTTCAACCTGTCTTGCATTGTTCATGACATCAATCATTCTAACCATTTGAGTCTCTTAACTGATTTGTAGTGCTTTCACTTGTTCAGTAAGATGTTGATTCTTTTCAGATAGATTTGATATGGTTCCTTCAGATGCATCAAATATACTTCAAGATCTAGATCTAGATCTTTCAAATGGATCCTCTATCTCTTCTTCATGATAATCAATATCATTATACTAAAATTCCATTTCCTTCCTTTTGACTAGTAACTCTCTCAATTTTTCTTTGTCTTCCTTGAATTGTTCAATGTAGATCTGCATCTGCAATTTTTGATTGTCAATAGTCTTGTCAAGCTTATACCTTTCTATTCTTATATATTTTCTCTTCAGTGATTAAAATTCCTCAATAAGAGAACTAGCTCTTATACCAATTGTGGGAATTATGGAAAGGTGTGTACTAAGAGGGGAGGGGTGAATCAGTACCCTTAAAAACTTTTCAAATTGAATCCTTGTAAACATGTATTTCATTAACTGATTGTATCTATTGCATTCAACATACACTTAAATATCATAACTGGAATGTAAATGCATGTAATCTAATCAAATATGTAAACATGAAACTTCATACACATAACACATGTATTTTGGTATCATAGAAACCCTTGTTAGAAGGTAAAAACTATGGTGGGGATGACACCCACAAAGCTTCACTACTACAGTAACAAAGTTTTCAGTTAAGGATACAAATATTTTGATCACTTCTGGTGATCTTACCCTGTTAAGAGTAACAATAAGATCAACTAGATTTACCTAGTTAGAGGATTTTAGCAACACAATTAAGTGTGCACTTGATTAAGAGATTTTACAAAATAACTGTTAAGTCCACTCTGTTAGGAGATTTTGAATCTGCTATAATTTTAAGAGAGTAACAATGAAGTGGGATCTGTATGAGAAACAACTTACATTGTTGATATCAGATCCATTAAGTACAATAACAAATCCACCTTGATGTGATTGATCTCTTCTCTGAATTCTACTTGGTAGCCTTCTGTTTCTGATAAATTGTATGCTCGGTCAATGCTTGTCAATCATAACCTTGTCTGATCTTCAGATGTCTTCCAATGATGGCTACTTCATGTGTGATACATGTCAAAATGACATCTTTACATTATTTATATCAAACTAATTTGACCTAATTAGGGTTTAGACATTATCTTGGAAAACTTAAGATCAACGGTAGAAATGAATAACCTAGATCTTCTTTACATAGGAATCATTAGTAATTAAATGATTACATCCATATTAAATTTCATCTCAATCTTGGTAAACTATTTTCTAATTTGGTGTAAACCATTTGCCTTGTAGTTTGTGTCATTCCAAATTGCTATGTTGTTTCCCATTTCACTCGATGTATACTGCATTCATCACTCGGTAATTAATTGGTGATCGGTTCATATGAATGCTTGATGACTACTGTGCTTGGTACTCGGTAATCATCTAGCTCAGTAAGATTTCTCAGTCAAAACTATATTCGGTTATCATAATGATTTGTCTTATGTTCTGCTTGGTGTCTAGGCTCTATGTATTGACTGACTATCATGTCTTGTCTTGTCTCCTTTATCGACTGTATGACTGAATGATACTAATGAAAACCATTAATTCTCTTAGGAGTTTTACGATCTTCTCATGATCAAATTCTTCTAATTCCAATCCATTCAACATTATTGACACGGTGACACCCGATTCACAAATGACCAATGTTGATTCCATTTTTGTAATTGAAATTGTTTTACTAGGCACCCACAAGCTCTGCAAAAAATATCAAATTCTTCTTTGTAACAATGAAAAATGATTTTAAAAATTACCTTTTTAACATTGACTCCTCATAATTAGTTTTCCCTGCAAGAATTTATATTGTTGACACAATTAGTCGTACAATGCACATCAATCAAATTGAAACAAATGTACTAATGATTTAATGTCCAAACATATTAGAGACATGACAAATGCAATTGGTATTACACATGAGTAGGGGAAGTGATTTTTTTTAGCATTTTAATGCTCCCCTTGAGCTAAAGTAGTAGGCTTAGTTACCAGAAGAGCTAGTACCGAGATCCAATACCACAAAATTATCTTCACTAGCTCTCTTCTTCCATACCATGACTATCTTATGAGATTCACCTAAAATTATGACATTCTTATCATTCATAGACCTTACTAGAGAACTACTAATCTAAAACTGGTATCATAATGACCGATTTAACCACATTTAAAATGATTGACCTTCCTTTATCTTGATCTCATTAATTAAACTCTAGATCTACACTTATTATCCTTGTGACCGTAATTGTGACACACATTGCAATTTCCATGAAAAATAGTGTTCATCCCATTTCTCTTAGCTGGATTAGATACTTGACTTCTGCATTAATTTTCCTTATGACCAAATTTATGAAAGCTAAAACATTGAACATTTTTTTCCTTTTTTATCTTGCATTCAATGACCTTATGACTAAAATTATTGTAAATGAAACATTAACCACTAAAAGATAAGTACCTTTGAGAATTTAGTTTCTTGACTGGAGGTCGTCTTGTAGATGTTCTTGGATTTTTGATCTTTCTTATTACCTCATAATTTTCTTCTACTTCAACTTCCTTGTCTTTTCCTTTTTTCTTCGTATATGAGCATTCACCGATGAACCCTAAACCTTCCTTGTCCTTGTGACTTTTTTGTGCAGGTAAACGTTGATCCAAAATAGTGTGCTTTCACAAACCTTTTCTTCATATCTCATCCTTTTTAATTCTTGATCTAGATTCTCATGTTTATATGAATTTTTATTTATTATGCTTTTGAGAATCTCTTTAGTTTTCTTCCATTCCTTCATTTTATGATTGATAGTGTCTTTTAGATCTCCCTCGGTCTTCTTCCAATATTCCATATTTTTCTTGAAATTCCCTTTGATAAAATTTTCATTATTTTTGTAGTCATCCAATTATTTTTAAAGATTTTCCAGACTCTCTTTTGACTCCTTAAATTCTTGGCTTACTTCCTTGTGTCTTACTTTGAATGTATGGATTTGTTCCCTCAACTTTGAGATACATGCATTTTCTTCCTTAATGTTTTCCTTTATCTCCTCATTCTCTGATTTAGTGTTGTCAATGTCATCCATCATGATCTTCTAATCTTCATCAAAATAGTATTCTCCTTCCATCTATTCAAACATCCTAGATCTCCCTCAAGTGATTAAGCTCTATCTACAAGGGACCAAGCTCTAATACAAATTGTTGAACATGCTAAATAACTGAGAAGGGGGCATGAATCAATTATTCCAAAGCTCTTTTCACAATCTTTATTAAACTGGTATAATCATAATCCATACAAATAACTAAAATTGATGAAAAGATTTAAAGAGAAAGAATGGTAAACACCATGTCACTAGATATAACGTGGAAACCCAAAATGGAAAAAACCATAGAGAAATTAATTCTCATGAAAGTAAGCATCGATTAAGGTTATTTTTTAAAAAGGGCTCATTGCCCATTTTCTCACTACATGTAGGCTCACTATCGGTTGGACTAACTTACTTGATACAAAATATGTATATAAAAAGATCTTTCAGACAAATTGTGAACTGATGTAGTTGCATCTACATATGCATGAATAGTTCTAGTTGAAACCATAGTAGTATCCAAATGCAACTGATATGGTTACTGGCCTTCTGCTAGCACATTCTACAAGACTAAACTCTTCCTTTTGTTGCAATTCTTAGCTCTATCTTCAAAAACCTTTGATCTTCTTATTTTTTCTCACTCAAATTACCACCAATTATGCACGATCACATTTGTACCATACCACCTTCATTATACTCATGCTCACTGTATATATTGGATACAAAATGATTTTTACACACACATATACATACATACATACATACATACATACACACACACACATTTGATAACACAAATAAATATTTCAGCCCAACCACAAAACATGTTGACATGAGTTAGACAAGATATTAAACCATAGATTAACACACTAGCACTAGACCTAAATAATAGGCCATACATATGAAAACTTCACACCATGTTATTGTAAAACCTAAAGATAGGTCACCCATAAGATAAACACGTTACACACTATAAAAACCAAAAGAAAACATATTCTAGGGGTATGGTAATGCCACAACCAAGTCCATGAGTTAATCTACAAGTTTTTTGCACCAATTGATGGATAAAAATAGATAGAACTTGTCCAGAAATTGAATATAACTATTATATCAAAAACATCTGATATATTGCATGAATGTCTAGGTAGCATGGATACCCAGAAGAACTCTAAAACACAACAACCAAATGTATCTATCTAAAACCTCATACTTTTTTCATTCAATAAAAATCATATATGTACAAGAAATATATTTTTCAATAATCTGAACAAAGACATCCATCATTATAATCCATTACCAAGACAAAATTGCATAGAATGAATTTGATTTGTAAAATACCAAAGAAAAACTCAAAAACAACCAACTAATACAAGGATTTTGATATCAATGAGAACAATGTCAACATCTTCTCAATATTCTCAACATGTTATTAAACCATCTTACACTTCATGGGAGAACTATCATTTCTAAGATGAGGAGAAATGAGTTTGAAATGGTCTTCACAGTTCCAGACTCTACTAATTTCTCTTCGACAAGCTTCATATTTTATTGATCTTTCTTTCTTCCCACCTTAGGAGGATTCTCCATAGCACCTTTTCTAAGTGATTTTTGATGAATTACTAGGCTAGGTGGGGTCCCTTTAATTTTACTCCCCTCTTGTATATCCTTCTCCACACTTATCATAGGACCACTGAGGCAAGGATTGTCTTTCAAAAATGAGCTTAAACCACTTTTTATAAATTCTCCCAAGTTCCCCAAAGGGAGATCTATGTCCATTTTCATACTCATCCCTTCCTCCTTTATTTCTACTTGAATATAATTAATCTCCTCCTCAAATAGTTCCCCTGTCTCCACCAGATCTTGACCAATATGCAAATTAGCAATAGTTCCATCAAACTGATCCAAATCATCAAAAGCATAAAACTTATTAAACACTTCATCATTATACCTATCATAAAAATGAATCTTCTTTCCTCATCCCTTATTATGAGTTATGACTGGGATGAAGTCCTCTTTATCATTCATTACAAGATCCTTCCATTTGTCTTGATTGGGAGGAGCACTATTCTGCACAACTTTAGAAGACCCTGCATATTTAAATTTTGGACATATCCATTACGAATTCCCTATTCATGATAGTTGCAAAAATTAAATGGAAATATTTCATAATCAAGAAATTGAATCCATAAGATTTTTCCCATTCATATCTAAATTGAATTAGGTAAAGGCTTATTCAAATCAATTTCAATTCGCACATGAGAATATGCGATTACTGTTTTCTCCATAGTTTGTTACAAAGGGCCTACTCGTTGTCCAATTTGTGTAGAAACTAGATTGAAGATGTCATCTCTTCAAAATTATAGAGGAAAATAATGAAGTTTCACCCATGTAGGAACCACTGACAAAATTTATTTTTTAGGATTAAATCCAACATGTCATGGCTTACTAAAAATGGCAACATGATTTTAGAAATTGGGTCCACCTTCAAAAGTCTTAGTTATGTTTGACATGCATTTAAAAATCACCAATAAGTAACCATTAGTTGCCAACAACACCTCCATTTCACCTTTTGGATTCCATGTGCATCGAGCCCACAACTCTAAGAAAGGTAAAGACACCCAAATACCCATGAACTTACAAATCAAGGAATGATTTGATAGATAATTGATATCTTCCTCAACAAAATTGAGCTATATCACTACAATAGGTCTATTCTCACTCCTATCAAGACATCTATTAGCCTTAGTAGTATTTAAACCCCCCAACTTTAGAATATCTTTCCCCCATTCTAGTATTATTACCTCCAAAAATAGGGTTCTCATGCATGCGAAGAGAAACACTACCTCCAGTCACAAAATCCTTAAAATGAATGGTTGATCCTTAAGAAAATTCCTCTCCCATAGCCATACAAGTGCCATCTTAGAGAAAAAATCACCAAAAGAATAAGAAGCCCCAACCCTAAGACCAACTAACAACATAGATTAGAAGAAAATCAAACAACCTTGCAAAAATTCCACCAAACACTACCGAGGCTCCCACAGAACCAAAACACACCTACCAAAGGCATCAAAAAGCCCTAAATGAATCCATATTACTCTAAAAAATAAACCCCAAACACAAAAAGCTCCCCAAGAAACCCTTGACCAGAAACACAACACAAAGCACAACAAAAAGGAACAAGTCATAGCTAGAGAAAATCCTATTCGGTGACTATGTAGGCCTTTCCTTCTTGTCTCTACAATGTTATCATCTAGTCTTATGTCATAAGATAGTCATTTTCTTACACATGTAGTTATAAATAACATAGAAGATATTTACAAAATAATTTAAGTTCACAAAGAGATTTATTTTGATGCACAATATGTGTTTGATCACAAAATTTGTAATATATTATAATTTGTAATTCACAATCAGGTTGGTGCTCAAGCTATTGAGTAGGTGCTCACTTTTGAACGAGTTGGTTCTTTTTAAAGTAGGAGTTTGGTGACTCCTTAGGGTTAGTACCCTTAATCACTATAAATTAATTTTAATTGTGAGGCTAGATTAGGACAGAGGATCCTAGTGGCATTTCTCTCCATGGATTTTCCTATCATGGGTTTACACATCAAATCTCATACATTGTTTCTTGTGTGGTTGCATTTATTTCTTGTTTTAGGTATAATTACTTTTAGATTTTAGATTGGAGGTTATAAAGGCACTAAAGTTTAAAAGTCTACCAAATCTACTACCACTAATACAAAGGAAAAAGATCATCCCATTTCCTTTTCCAAGACCTCCCATGTGGTGGTGTTTGGCTCAGATGTGGTTGATAATGTGATTTATACCAATATTGTGGGTTTGTTTTTAGATTCATTAGTTTTTTTACCTCTCTTATAGATCCACATTGTTGGGTGATGGTTTCTTGGAGATCTCTAATCCCTAGTAACATTGAGTTTTTCTCTCATGCAAAAGGGTTTTTCATTATTATTTGTACTTTTACTGAAGAAATTGATTTGGTATTCAAATAATTATGGGTGTGGGTAAATCATTCTCTCTTGACCAAACCTTGGATTGTCTCCTTTAAACCTCTTACAAAACCTCTCACTATGCACCTAGTATGGGTTCATCTTCATAATCTTCCTCTTCATTTTTGGGAGAATTCTTTCTTTGAGGCCATTGGAGACTCTATTGGTTGTTTCTTAAAGGTATATGATTCTATGAATACAATGGGACACTCTATCTTTTCTCTCATTATAGATGACATTAACATATTCACATCACTTTTGGGTGATGTGGTTCTCATGGTTGAGGACAGGCCTTGGACTCAATCACTGGATTATGAAGGCCTCTCCTTTTGATGTTGAAGGCACTTCTCTATTGGTCATATGGATACATATTTTTCTCTCTTGAATTGTAAAGGTGTTTCCACTTGGTGGAATGATGCAAATGATGATCATTTGACTATCTTGGATTTAAAATCCTCCACTAATGGCTCTTTATAGGTTGATGATGTCTCCCCATAGGGTGGTGTTGATTCTATCTCGATGGATCTGACTCCACCACCTATTGTTATTTTGGCTCCCTTTGACAGTGTGGACCCTTCTGTATCTATTACTACTCTTGATCTTCCCTAGCCTTTGGTTGTTGAAGTTCAACATTTCCAGCACTCTATTCCTGGTGCTAGTGTTGACTCTCTCTCTTTGGGGGTTCCTTCATCCCCCTATTGTGGTAGGGACACCTCTAACAATATTTCCTAGATGTCTATTTGACAACTAAGGAAAATTCACTCTACAAACTCTCATTCCCCTCCCCATGTTGGAGGTGATTTGTGTATGCACTCTTGATGTGGGTTAGTAGTTATGTTGCTAGTTTGTTGTCAATGGTATCCTTTGACTTCATTGTAAATAATTACTTTGGTTTTTTTATTTAATTCCTTTAGGATGTAGTAGTGTAAGGGAGAACACCATTTTTTAATTTTAATAAAAAAAAAAAAAAATCATATCTCGTGTTTCTAATAAATACCTTGATCACATAAAGTCAGACAAATGTATTCTAGTTTTACACATGAATAATATGTAGAACTTGGAATTTTCAATATGTCTATATTTAGGAATGCGATTTGAACATACAATGCATACACAAAAAAAATGTCATCTTTTATATAACTCTCTAACTAGAACATAAAAAAATCTTATTAGGAGATAGAAATTCAAGAAGGTTTTATTGGGAGTGCTTGACTTCCCAATTAGATGAATAACTAAGCCTTGAACTCAACTCAGGGATTAATGGACACCCAAATTGAGTATTTATCTTTTTTATGAGGAAGGTTCATTTACTTATCAATCTAGAGATGCAAACTTGAAATAGGTTAGCATTGTATGCGCACTAAGTCTTTGTTGGAGCCATGCTACTCTAAAATTCAAAGAAAGCAATGCTTGAAAGGTAAATACTGAAAAGATAAATGTTGGAATTGGACTTAAATTAAATGATGAATGGATTTAAAATGATAAATTGAACTTATGTAAACTACTACAAAAAATTAAGGGTGTGAAAACATGAACTACTTTGTCTTCCTTTGGCTGCATGAACAGTCATAGGAAATTGCTTCCAATGTCTGCAACAACAAACAAGTCTCGAAATTCACAAACTAAGCTGAAGGAACTAATGTTGAAATTGATAGGGACTAATCACCAAGTGGTCCATCTTGAGTGAAAAATTCCAGAACTGATTTACACATTGGTATGCTCAGAATTCCATTTCTTTATTCATATTGTAAAAAAAAAGGCACTAATTACAACCATACTTGGAAAATACACTAAATTGTATTCAAACTGGATAATGCTTATTACATAAAAACTTATAACTTATTTGAGCTAGCGTCTGAGGATGTTAAACTTCTTATTTATAATAGAAAAAACACTAAAGATCAACACTAAGAAAATAGGTGGATCACAATTATTGTAGAACTAGAAAGAAGGAGAAAACCATCTACTACATGAAGAACATAAGACTTGTTAAACAACGTAAAGATAAGATCTATCCTCCACTACTTCCTATATTGATTCCTCATTAAAAGTGACCATTAGACTATTTCAACATGTAGAGTTGTGACCAATTTATCAGAAGACTTCTTCAATTATCGATCATTGCTGAGCCGTAGGGACTTAGTCTTCAATGGTATGACTTGATTGGGTTCCATGTACTGATCTCTTCTCTCTTAATGCTTATGCATGAAAAATGTTAACAAGCACAAACATATCCAACACATAATATATAATATTTCATTACAAGATTAACTATCCATTAAACCATAATTATAACTAACATATATATGTATTGCATATTATCATAAAAAGAGTATTTGAAGTCCATATCAGGGATACAAAAGTAGAAACTTAATTCTTAGTAACTAAGTCTGAGGATCTTATTAAAAAGTAACTAAAAATTAAGGTTCATGAGTAAACTAGAAGACACCCTAGGAGCATGATACAACAAATGCAACAAGGTAACATTCATAAAAGAACCATTAGTCAAGATCATTATTTTTCCCCTTACTAAAACTATTGTTGGTCCTATAGAACTATGAAGTTCCTAATCCTGGCATTGATACTATAATCTCCCACACTGCTCTATCCTTCACCATCATGATCAAGGTTGCAATAGAATCCATTTTTTTTCCAATTTGGCCCATATAGAACTCTCTTCCTCCTCATTATAGCCTACCTATACCTTGATGCAACTATAAAAAGGACACAACCAAGTTGGTGGCTTAAAGGTCAAGGTCATCCAAAGCTCCTGCCTTTTTTTTCCCAAGATGATGTAACTAGGTTCTTGTTGCATGTAAGCTCTAAAATTAATAATGATGTACGGATCTAACTTCTTAAGTTCCAATGTTAATCTATTCCATCATTGGATAAGGGCCCCTATTACAGTGTGCCCCTCATTGGCTTCCATCCCCTCAAATTCTCTATGAACTTCTTCTCGCAAAAGGAGAATCCTATTTCTATAACTATCATTTGGAAAACCACAGACTAACTTTAGCCAATCATAATAAATGGTTTTAGGATTCCTAATTTCTTCTCTTAAGGGTAGCATAATATTTATTTCTTTCTCCATGTGGTCCCTAAATTGTTCTCCTATATTGCACTCATTCTTGATCTATGACATAAGGGCTTTGAGATGAATATCACCTATATAAAGTAGAGGATTCCATTCTGTATCCAATGGTACAACATATTTATGAAGATATAATTCACAAAGTAAGTTCTTGATTGCAATAGGAGATGTTTGGAAAATATGGTAGAATTCATGGGTTGTGTTTAAATCAAGACTAAGGTCTCTGATTCTTCTCACGAGCCTAAATAAAAAACATTTCTCTTTAAGACACAGGGCATAAAACCTTGGGGGTACTCTACATTATATGAGATAAGGAACCATATCTATGACAAATCATACCTTATGCTTAAGGTAGTCTATTTCCTATTTTTTCTCATCAATTATCTTTTGCATTTTGGCATGTTCAATTTCCCACTCATCTTGTTTATATTGCATTTATTTGAACAAGTCTAGAGATAATGAATGAAAAGTTAAATAACCATGAGTATTATGATCAGAAATTCTTATCCTTGTACCTATGTTACCGGTACCTTTACTTTTTATAAATCGTGAAATTTTGGTTGTGGAGTAGGTTGAAGCTTCTCAGGGTCTACCAATCTATATATGACAAACATCAAGTTATCCAACCCTTACAACTCAACACTTTATCTAGATTGTTTCTCCCTTTCCTGAGTATCCAATTGTTTCTGAATTAGAGAAGTTTCCTCCTTGATTTCCTAAACATCCATAACTTCCAAGGGAGATTCCTCTGTTAATTCCTCAATTGTTTCATCACATCCCACATGGGGGTCATTTATATGATCATCTTATATCAATAGAGGCTTCCTCAATCTCCCTCTGTTCATCTAATTTTTCAATACTCATAAGAGATGCTTCCTTTGGTTCTTCTAAAATTTTGACAACATACACTTTCTCTTGTGGAAATCCTTGGATGGACTTAGAGGTTTGGGTTGGAATTCCTACTACTAAATCCTCAGTCTTCCCTAAATATTTCTTGTTGAGCTGAGTGCTTCTCCTTTTAGAAGGTTTTGTAGTGGCTTTAGGAGGTTTCATTTCACCTCTTTTATCATCAGACTTGGCTACATGAATGGAATATGTGGGAGACGACATGTCTCCTTCCTTCCCTTAGAGCTAGGGATAGTAGATTCAACAGTCTACTTTTCCTTAACCTCTTGAAAATCTTCATCAATTTTTCCTTTCCCCTTATCCTTCTTAATGACACCCCTTATCCTTGTAGGGGTTTGTAACAGGGGTATCTTTAATATTAAAAATAGAGGGTTATGCAAACTCTAGCTCATGGAATATTGCAGTAGAAGGCTCAATAGTAGGGGAGCCTTTAGAAGATGAAGCTCCCAGGGTTATTATGGAAACCTCTCTAGGAGTCTCAACTCTCTGCATTATGGTTCTTCCCCTAGGTCCTACATTTCTTAACTAAACTCTTCTATAAGCTATGAAATCATCCTAGGTCATTTGGGAAACATCCCTCAATGACCTTTCTACCAACAAATTAATTAATCCACAGTGTGAAATAGAGTTAGGTTTATCCCTTTGAGTTTCCATAGCACTAATGATGAGTAGATTATATAAATAATTTGGAACATTTACCAGATGCCCATGATGCATATAGCTCAATAGATTAAAATGCATAGAATGAAAAAAAGAGAACCTTCCCTCACAAGTCAAATAGCTAATAATATAGAAAATAACTTCTACTGAAACATAAGGTAGTGAAATTCTTCTCGTACCTTACCTATCAACCCACACAAGGCAATGTGAAGGATGTGTAAATTGAGCCCTTGTTATTCTAGCATCATGTTCTTTGGGATATTTTTCACCTACTTCTAGGAGCCCAATTACCTCTACAATTATTTATTTCATGGCATCAACCCTTAAGCATTTTACTCTTGCTACACCATTTGAGAATATGTTGGTAAATTCCCTTGCAAAATCATTGTCATAACCATCTAGCTTTAGTAAGTAATCACGTCACCCATAATTTCTAAATGGTCAAACACAGATTTGATCTTACAATAGCATGGTATGAACTGTGGGTTCATGCCTTACAGGTTGTCCCCCCATGGTGGCTTCTTCAACTTTTCTAAAAATGATAAAATCTTCCAACAACTCCCAAAGACTGAATGACCAACTCTTTGCCACTTAAAACCTTTGCAAATTCTGAAAATGCAATTCTAACAAGCCTAATTCTAACTCCAAAATCAATTCCTTTTGCAACCTCCACTTTTCTTGTAAAAGACCTATGTTCTACCTAAATTTAGAAAATTGAACTAATAATTATGGAAAGTATAGGCCATGGGATTTTAATGGTTGTAAGAAGAATTAATTAAGAAGCACATGCAGAAGTATAAAGGAAAAGATTTAAAAGTATGTCAAAAGGATTTAAAAAATATTTCAAATGCTTTACAATTCATATCAAAATTACATAGAATTATGGAAATTGTAGAGGTAAGAATGATTTGACCCATGATTTGACACTTTTGTAGTTTCACCTAAAATAGTGTGATGTGGATGTGATGACAACCTTGTCCCCTACTAAAAGTAAGACATGTGTCCACACATGTAAATGTAGGAGGATAGGATGGAATATGAAAGATGCAATAAATATACATTAATCAAATTATGGTTTAATGAATAAATCAAGTGATAATTAAATAAAATTGCATACCTTTTATGAATGTGAGGAAAATATAAACTGTAGAGCAGTAGTGTGTGTCATTTGACATCATCTCTAGAGGTATGGTGGAATCAGTTGATGAAGTAAAGTTGGAGATGGAGCCGAAGAAATGCAGTATGAAATGACGATGGTTGAGTATGATGAAGAAAGAGTACTTCCACATGAAGTGGAAATATTTATTATGATTACATGAAAAATTGAGGTTAAAGAGATGATGCAAGTGGAAGTACTCTGACTTCGGCTATAGGAATCTCAGCTTCATGCTGATTTTCAAACTACTATAGGAACTCTTTCTTAGTCGAAGGTTTATGATATAACTTGAGTCTATGACCATTCACTAGGAGTTTAAACTAAACATGATCAATTTTGGACAACTATATTGCACCATCATCAAAGACTTCCATGATTTTATATGGCCCTAGCAATCTAGTTTGCAACTTACCCATATTTTCTTAATATCTAGAGTCATACAACAATGCCCAATCTCTAGGATAAATATATTAGAAACTACAATTGAAGCAATTGTTGTGTTGTCATTGATGTCAAATCTTAACTGATAAGATTGTTGCTACTTAGGAGAGTACTATATCTATTTGAGTGTTGCTAAGGGGTAGACAAGGTTGGTAACAATAGCACCTAAGGAAAGGTTGAGTTATCTTGATACTACAAAGTGTACTTGACTATGTTGTACAATGATGAGACAATGTCTTGTTTATCTTAGTAAGATTAAAGACTAAACTGGTAGGCTTGATCGAGCAAAAATAGAGAAATCATGTTCAAGCCGAGTGATGTTAGTGTCGACTGAGTCATTATATGCCGAGCAAAATTATAGTGTCAACCAAACATCAGTTAATTGCTGAGTAAGATAGTTTAAGCCAAGGAAACATTTTTAGTAATGGTCGAGCTTTCTACGTGAAGACCGAGTAGTTGATCACAGTATTGACCGAGCATCAGTATTTTTATATTTGAAGAGAATCAGGTTTGGAGCCGACATTGTTGAATTCTTGGATTATGTAAAACATGTTGACTTTATTTATTGATTGTTTGAAAGCATTTAATGCACTAAAAAACATTTTATTGTAAATCTTTAAGAGATTCGAGATGTTTCTAGAAAAGGAGCCGAAGAACATAAAGTGGGTAGATTCAATGAATCTGACCTAACCCTAAGATCTACAAAGGAGATTGAGCGGCAAAAGATGAGTTAACCTAATTGAGGAAGTATTAAAGGAACCTAAGCATTAGGTATGTGTGTGCATGGGTGAATAGAGGATGCTGGAAGATCAGTAGATGTTATTGACTGCTACTACTTTCTAACCATTGTAACAGTCAAAATCCTTTTAATAGAGGTTGACCTAATAGTCATATGTTTAAATCCTTTGAACAAGGTTGCATTATAATGGAATGTATGTAAGCCCTATAATAAGGCTCACTTTTAACAGGGTGATTGAAATCCTTTAACCGGGTCACACCTAATGGTGTGTATTGTAACCTTTGACAGGGTTGGCTTTTAATTGGGCTCATTTCAGAAGAGTGAAAATAATAGTAGCATGTTACAAAGTGGTTTTTCCTAGATTGGGTTTCCACTATAAATCCTAGTGTCAATGCTTGTGTGAATGTTTTGGTTTAGACATTTTTGTGTTTTACAAGTTAGATATAGCTGGGTAGTGGACTGCAATGTTATATGTTTCTATTATTGAATCAGTGATGACCGAGTTGGTTTTGGTTGTTAGATTTGATTTAAGGAAAAGTTTTTGAAGTTTGTTTTATACATCTAGACCTAAGAACAATTGATTCACCCCCCCTCTTTGTTGTTCTAAATCATATTAACAATTGGTATTAGAGTTGTGTTGCTTATTATTGGTGTTTACAGAAATCAAGTTTAAAGGGGCTTGAAGCAAATGATCAGGATGTATAAGGAGGTACCGAAGCTAAATAAAGAAAACTTCCCTACATGGCAAAGCTTAATGAAGTTGCATCTGGCTGGTATTGGTGATTCTACAAAGTACTACATTAAGAATGACTATGTCTCACTTGTCGCACCTTTGACTGCCAAAGAAATGAGAGCTAAGCAAGAACATAATCAAGCAATGTTAGAAATTGCATCTGCCCTAAGCTATCCAGAATTTGAGGACATTAAGGATTGCACAAGTGCTAAGGAGATGTGGGACACTCTTGCAAAGATCTATGGTGGTGACATAAATGTACTGAAAGCTAAGGCTGAGAGTCTCAGAGGTAAGTTTGATGAAATGAGAATGCAAGAAGGTGAGAACATTGCACAATATTGT
The DNA here is from genome assembly GCA_027943335.1 of Chamaecyparis obtusa. Taxonomy (NCBI): domain Eukaryota; kingdom Viridiplantae; phylum Streptophyta; class Pinopsida; order Cupressales; family Cupressaceae; genus Chamaecyparis; species Chamaecyparis obtusa. Next base: position 2,815,155 of record BSBK01003714.1, read on the forward strand.
GGTAGAATAAAAGAAGTTGTGAATGCTATTAGAGGAGCAAGTGGGACTATTGAGGATGAAACTATAATTGGTAAAGTACTAAGAACTCTGCATCCTATATATGCTATTAAGATCTCTTCTATTGAGGAATCTAGATGTAACTCTACAAATGTGCTTACTTTGGAAAGTTTGGTTGGCAAGATGACTACTTTTGAACTCTCTAACTATGATAACTTCATTGTTGGTAGTATTGGAAATGTTGAATCTTCTTTTAAGTACAATTAGTTCTAAACAAGCCAAAGAAAGAGAAAGAAAGATGCATCAGTGAAAGTGAAAGTGAAAGTGACACTTATGATGAAGAACTTGAAGATCTAGAAGCTCTTATGGCTAGAAGACTAAGAAGGGGAAAAGGAAAATATAAAGGTAAACTCCCTATTATATGTTTTGCATGTAACAAAGTTGGTCATATAGCTACTAGATGTCCTGACAAGAATGATAAAGATGATGAAAGAAAAGGCAAACACAAAGACAAAAGAGATGACAGAAGCTACCAAAGGTACAAAGACTACAAAGGAAAAGGTAAGAAATCTTGTTACATTGCTGAAGAAGAAACTGACACTGATAGTGATGATTTTGAAATTGAGGTAGTCTATGTTGCAATGAAAGATGAATCTGATGAGGATGAGAAAACTGCATTGATCTCTTATGTGAACAAGAATGAAAAATGGATTATTGATAGTGGTTGTTCACATCACATGACTAGTGACAAGAGTAAGTTTGAGACCTTACATCATTATAGAGGTAAAAGTGTAAAATTTGGTAATGATGCACCATGTCCTGTTAGAGGAAAAGGTTTGATTAAACTAACTGATAAGATCTCTTGTGAAAATGCATATTGGGTTGAAGGTCTAAATTATAATCTACTAAGTGTTTCTCAACTCAACAACACTAGTTACTGAGTGGAATTTCATCACAAGAAAGCTAAAATATTTGATGCTACTGGTGAACTGATTAGAAGTGGAGAATAGACTAGAGGTAATTTGTTCAATCTTGACCTATCTGAAGAAGCATGTATGGTTTCACAACTTGATGACATTTGGTTATGGCATAAGAGGCTATGTCATGTTAACTTTGATAATCTGGTAGAAATAAGTAAGAAGAAGAAAGTAAGAGGTCTACCTAGATTGAAGAAACCTGAGAATGTGATGTGCAAGGAATGCCAGTTAGGAAAAATGACAAAGTCAAGTTTTAAGAGCAAATCCTTTACTTCTGATAACATTTTATATTTGGTTCATATTGACCTTTGTGGACCTATGGGTGTACAAAGTTACTATGGTGCTAGATATTTTATCTTGTTTGTTGATGATCATACCAGGATGATGCATGTAATGTTTCTAAAATAAAAATCTGACGCTTTTCAATTCTTTAATTGGTATTTGGCTAAGGTTGAGAAGGAGACAAGTAGGAACCTGAAATGTCTTAGATCTGACTGAGGTGGAGAATTTACATCAAATGAATTCAATCTATTTTGCAATGAAAGAGGAATCAAAAGATAGATGTCTACACCTAGAACACCTCCACATAATGGTATAACAGAGAGAAGAAATAGATCTATCTTGGATTGTGCAAGGACATTATTGATTGAAAAGAATGTGGCACAGAAATACTAGAAAGAAGGTATAAGTACAACTGTCTACACTCTTAGCCAGGTACAGATCAAGAAAGGTACAAATCTAACACCCTATGAATTATGGTATGGGCATGCATCAAGTGTTAAATACTTTAGAATCTTTAGAAGCAAGTTCTACATATTAAAAGACAATAGGAATGGAAAGTTTGATGCTAAAAGTGATGAAGGAATATTCCTAAGGTATTCCACAAAAAGTAAAGCTTATAAGTGTTTGAACTCTAACACTAACAAAATTGTGGAAAGTGTGAATGTAAAAGTTGATGAGTATGCAGAAAGAAATGAAGTTGATAGCAAAAGAGAGCTAGAAGATTATATATCTTTTGTGTATATTGAAGAAGAAGAAGAGGCAAGAAACATACTTTTACCTGATGCCGAGTCTCAGGTAAGCAATGTTGAGTGACAGGAAGAGGTTTCCAAGCATTAAGAAAAAAGTACCGAAAGAGAACAAGAACATGCCGAGCGACAAGATAATGCTGCTGAGTATCAGGAAAAGGTTGCCGAGCATTCAAAAGTTGAATCTGAAAATCTTGTTGAGGAACCTGATGAAATAGAGGAGAGAAGAGTTGAACCTGTTTTGGCAAAATATGTAAGAAGACATCACAAGCTTGAACAAATAATTGGAGACAAACATACTGGAATTCTAACCAGAAGTAAGACAATGGATCCAACATGTTTACTGTGTGAATTTGAACCTAAGACAACTAGAGAGGCATTAGACAATGAAGTCTGGATACAAGAAATGAATCAAGAAATAGACTAGATAGAGAAGAATGATACTTGGACTCTAGTGCCAAGACTTGAAAACAAAAATGTTATAGGAACAAAGTGGGTGTTCCAGAATAAGTTGAATGAAAAAGGTGAAATAACTAGGAACAAAGCTAGGCTGGTATGCAAAGGCTATGCACAAGAAGAAGGAATAGATTATGGGGAGACATTTTCCCCTGTAGCTAGATTGGAAGGAGTAAGAACTTTGCTTGCATATGCTGCTTATAAAGATTTCAAGGTTTATCAGATGGATGTCAAGTCTACATTCTTAAATGGTATACTAGAAGAAGAAGTTTACATAGAACAGCCAGAAGGTTTTATTGATCCAAACAGAAGACACATGGTATGCAAACTGAACAAAGCACTATATGGATTAAAACAAGCTCCTAGAGCATGGTATGAGAGATTGCATAACTACTTGATACAGATTGGATTTTCAAGAAAAAATGACACAAGCAATTTGTACATGAAAGATGAAGAAGGTAAAGATATCTTGTTGGAAAATTTTTTTGTGGATGATATTATTTTTGGTGGATAAGATGTTTTGTGTAAAAGATTTTCAAATGAAATGCAAACTGAATTTGAAATGAGCATGTTTGGTGAGATCAAATTCTTTGTTGGTTTACAAGTATATCAGATGAAGAAAGGAATTTTCATTACACAGTCTCAATATGTTAATGAAATACTAAAAAATTTTGGGATGGAAGATTATAGACCAGTAAGTACTCCTATGGCTATTGGAAAAAAGTTATCTAAGAATGATGATGCTGTAGAAGTGAACTAGACTTTGTACAGATCCATGATTGGAAAATTGCAGTATGTCATACATAATAGACCAGATATTGCACTAGCTATTGGGATTGTGGGAAGATTCTTTGCCAATCCTAAGGAAACACACATGATGGCAGTAAAAAGAATTATGAGATACTTGAAAGGGATTGCTGACTATGGGCTATATTACAAGAAGGATGAAAGATTTGAATTGAGAGTATATACAGATGCTGATTGGGCAGGAAATGTAGATGATAGAAAGAGTACTAGTGGTGGAGCTTTCTTTCTTGGACAAAGATTAGTCTCCTAGATGAGCAAGAAACAAAATTGCATTTCCCAATCTACTGCTGAAGTCGAGTATGTTGCTGTTGCAGTAAACTGTTCAAATTTGGTATGGATAAAACAATTGTTGGTAGGCATGAAAGAAGAAATCATTGAACCTATTGTTATTTTCTGTGACAACACAAGTGCTATGAACATTTCTAAGAATCCAGTGATGCATACTAAAACCAAGCACATAGCAATCAAGTATCACTACTTGAGAGAATTGGTACAAGACAAAGAAGTCTGAATGGAATATGTGAATACAAAGGAACAATTAGCAGACATATTCACTAAAGCTTTAACTAAAGAAGCACATGAGTATTTGAGAAGTCAATTAGGGGTCATTCCCCTAACTGAGGCTGCCTAGTTAAGCTAGGAGCACTGCGTCAAATATGCTACAACAGAATATTTGATAGATTGATGCAGAAGATTGTCACACTTTAGGACTGGCCTAGAGTTGTGAAGAAGAGCAAAGACAAGGAATCAGTCATAAGTAAGATGACAGAGGGAGAAAGACTGAGCTACAAAGATAATATCTACATCTGATGGATGTATGTTTTAGTTGCGGCTTTGGCATTTTTGTCAAAGAGGGAGATGAACTGAGATGATATAATAACACATGACATTGAAAGGAAAAGTAAGGATATGATGAACTAAAATGAAGGATCGGGATAAAGGGAGATATGGATATTTCTGACGGTCACAGAAGTGAGGCTTATAGATTTTGAATCAGAATGAAGCTAAGGATATTAATTTTTATTTTTTTTGATGAACAGATAAGTTTTGGATTGGTTGGTAATCCATGTGTTATTCAGGTTATATCATATGGTGTTTCCATTAATGCCAAACAGGGAGATTGTTGGAAACTGCAATTGAAGGAATTGTTGTGTTGTCATTGATGTCAAATCTTAACTAATAAGACTGTTGCTACTTAGGAAAGTACTATATCTATTTGAGTGTTGCTAAGGGGTAGGCAAGGTTGGTAACAATAGCACCTAAGGAAAGGTCGAGTTATCTTGATACTACAAAGTGTACTTGACTATGTTGTACAATGATGAGACAATGTATTGTTTATCTTAGTAAGATTGAAGACTAAATTGGTAGGCTTGACAGAGCAAAAATAGATAAATCATGTTCAAGTCGAGTGATGTTAGTGTCGACCAAGTCAGTATATGTTGAGAAAAATTATAGTGTCGACCGAACATCAGTTAATTGCCGAGTAAGATAGTTTAAGCTGAGGAAACATTTTTAGTAATGACCGAGCTTTCTACATGAAGACCGAGTAGTTGATCACAGTATTGACTGAGCATTAGTATTTTTATATTTGAAGAGAATTCAGATTTGGAGCCGACATTGTTGAATTCTTGGATTATGTAAAACGTGATGACTCTATTTATTGATTGTTTGAAAGCATTTAATGCACTGAAAAACATTTTATTGTAAATCTTTAAGAGGTTTGAGATGTTTCTAGAAAAGGAGCCGAAGAACATAAAGTGGGTAGATTCAATGAATCTGACCTAACCCTAAGATCTACGAAGGAGATTGAGCGGCAAAAGATGAGTTAACCTAATTGAGGAAGTATTAAGGGAACCTGAGCATTATGTATGTGTGTGCATGGGTGAACAGAGGATACTAGAAGATCAGTAGATGTTATTGACTGTATAAGCAGAAAAGGCTGAAAGAGAAGTGTGGTGATTGCTTGAAGAAAAGTTCCGAGTAGATCAAAGATGGAAATGGAAAAGTTTCAAAGTCAGTAAACCAACATTTGTGTACGAAATTTGGATTTGATATTTGCAAAGTGAGTTGTATGTTTTTTAGATCAATATTGCTGCTACTTTCTAACCATTGTGATAGTCAAAATCCTTTTAACAGAGGTTGACCTAACAGTCATATGTTTAAATCCTTTGAACAAGGTTGCATTCTAATTAAATGTATGTAAGTCCTATAACAAGGCTCACTTTTAACAGGGTGATTGAAATCCTTTAACCGGGTCACACCTAACAGTGTGTATTATAACCTTTGACAGGGTTGGCTTTTAACCGAGCTCACTTCAGAAGAGTGAAAATAATTATAGCATGTTACAAAGTGGTTTTTCCCAGATTGGTTTTCCACTATAAATCCTAGTGTCAATGCTTGTGTGAATGTTTTGGTTTAGACATTTATGTGTTTTACAAGTTAGATACAGCTAGGTAGTGGACTGCAATGTTATATGTTTCTATTATTGAATCAATGATGACTGAGTTGGTTTTGGTTGTTAGATCTGATTTAAGGAAAAAATTTTGAAGTTTGTTTTATACATCTGGACCTGAGAACAATTGATTCACCCCCTCCCCCCCCCTTTGTTGTTCTAAATCATATTAACAAAATGATGCAGGAGAATCCTGGGTGTAAGGACAATCTTGCATCACCCAAAAATATTTATGGTTTCTTTTCAATGAGGGTTATCTTGTGCAAAGATTCTATTTATGGAAACTTACTATTTTTAGTAAGTTGGTCATACGAGCTCGAAATGTTCTGATTTCATAGGTGGAGGTTCATCTTAGTCATATCAGTCTACCAATTGAGTTTCATTGTCATATCATTTGTATTGGTGAAGTTATTGAGGTTTTTGGATACGAAATATTTGAGCTCAATTTTGAAGGCCTTAGAGGCTCCAGATTGTGATCGACCCCTGGCTGATTGGAGCTTGCGCAAGTTAGGCACTATAGATCAGGTCATGCCATTTCCAAAAAGTGGTTATAATAGGAAAATAGGGCTATGGTTAAAATGTTATGGCCTTCGGAAGTTGGACTACCTGAAAATACAATTTGTAATTATTTTGAGCCAACCCTAATGTAATAATTATGAAAAATAAAATAATTCTAGGGGTAGTTGGCCTTAACGGGTAAATTTATGGAACCTTCTTGAGCGATGAAATTTTTTTTATATAAGGAAGGCCCGTAGTATTTTCTATGGCAGTTCAGTGTAGTTCAGGGTAATGATTCAAGGCTTTGTCCTATAGAATATTGTAAGGAAAATGCTCATGTGGCTTTGCATAATGTAATTCTAAAATTTTTAATTCCACACTTGTGGAGATAATAAGAAGCCCATTTTTTGTTCTTGCAAATTGGTGTTGTTTCATTGTTTCTGTTATGTGTTTGTGGTATTAAGGGGAGCACCCTTCATCAATAAAACTTCTTGTCTTTGATATGCTTATCATGCTATTTATTTTATTGAATTTCAACTAACTATGTGTGATGAGGCTATTTTATGGCCTATTTTGTTCCATGCTTTCTTAAGTTTGTAAGTCCAAAGCTAGGTCGTTATGTTTCCACTGAACTCTTTTAAGTCAAAATTTTGTATAAAGGCATTATAAGGACCTAGTTTAAGTATGAACAATCATGTCTTTATGTTAAAAATAAGGACCACTTAACTAATATTTCCCATGGGTTAACTAATCACTTTTTATATTATTCATACTCTTATGGATGATTGAAATGTGAATGTGTTTCTATCGCCAAGAAATCCCTTTCCTACAAGAATGAATTAGTATATATAGATGTTTTATTCAAAGTAGGATGGTGAGATAATCATATGTTATAGATTTGGCATGTGCTACTAACTGTTGTTGCAGGACTAAGTCATTTAGATATTGAAGGATTTTACAACACAAAGGGTTTTGGACTAGTTCAACAACTGCCAGAAGGAGTGGTTTTTTGACTGCCATAAATACATTAGACTATCATTAAGCAAGTCAAGTGTGAACCACTACACTTAGGAGGAAATCTAATAAATAAGAGCCTATATTTCTACTGGATCATTTAATAAGTGAAGACTTGTTCTGTCAGTTGAGAAATTGTCTCAAACATGTTTTGAAAGAGATAAAACTATTGTAATCCATACTCCTGAGATGGACGATAGTTTAGGATTTAGTTAAGGAAGTATTTTATTATAAATAAGTTTCCTATAGAATTTTCAAAGTGTTAGATTAGCAAAAAGAATAAAAGTATTTACTATAGTTTTGGGTGATTCTAGTTAATACAGTTTTTATTTAGTATGTATTTGGTTTTTTAGTTATGAATAAAACAAAAATGTATTTTCTATGATAATAATATATTGAGTTGTTCCAATTCACTCATCCAAGGGGGCCCACTTGGTGAGTGAACATTACTATTTCTTTAGTTGTTATTTAGTACTATGTTATTCTTGCAGCCACTAGGTAGCAGAACCTATGGTTGTTCCTGTAGCAAGACAAACAGAGTTGAGACCTATTTGATTTCTAGATGTTGTTAAGTAGAGTAAATTTTTTGAAGCTTTATGATTCCTGCATAGAAAAGTTACTTTCCAGTATTTTTTTCAATGCAATGTTTCCTTTCAGTAGAATAGTGATGGAAATTACTATAACTTAGTGCATATACTTTGTTGCACCATTTCAAATTCACACCCATGGGTTGATAGATAAATGATCCTATTGAACCCATTGATAACTTCTTTGTGGATGTCCAATTTGTAAGTAATGGGTAAATTATCCTAGTTACCAATTAGATTAATCTGGAAAGAATTTTTAGCACCATTGTCGGGGATGGTGTCAATTTGTGTTACTGTTAAAAGTCATCTTCCAACTTTCCTAGTCTAGTATTCAAAACCATCTTAGTGTGACCTTCATTTTTAAGAAAAATATTTTTAACCTTTGCATATCTCTATCTGAGTTATAGAAGAAGAGCCAAAGATTCTTTAGGTAGGTTTGTCCAAGCAAGTAATTTTGATAATCATGGAGAACCTTATTATGCTCCATGATCTAAGGAAGATAACCCCTATGTTGATGCCCCACAATCTGAGGAAGATAACCCTTATGATGATGCCCCATAAGACTTGCCTACAAATTCTTCATCATCCTTCGAGGATGACCCATTTGGATTCCATATATTCAGTGAGCCATTGGAACTTGATCTCTACATTGAGATATTAGCTAACTTGCATTTAGGCCACTAGCATTTCAACCAAGAACAAGAAAATCTTGATAGAGCTCTAGTACTATATAGAGGTTCTCGTAGTAGAGAACCACCAATGGAAAACCCACTACCCACCTTTCCTTTTCCAATTTCTGACCAGCACGACAATAACAACCTTAAGAATATTCCAGCTTCAACTCTTCTAAAGTTTTATGGATTGATTACAGAGGACCTTGATACATTATTATTTGAGTTTGATATCCTCTATCAAAGCTATGATTATACCACAGATGCTCATAAGCTCAAGATGTTTCCAGCTACTCTTAAGGACTCGACACTTAGATGGTTTATGGGATTGTGAGGTGATGTTCACAATTGGAATGAGATGAAGACAACTTTCTTTGGAAAGTACAATGAATATTGCCATGGGAATGGTTTAAGGGGTGATGATATCTTTCAGATGACACAAAAGGAAGATGAGATCCTAGAAGATTATATTTCTTGGTTCCTATTTAGCTTTCAAAAGAATATACAACATGAACTCAATGAGGAATCCCAAAATTTGTTGTTCCTAAGAGGAATTCATGAAGGAAGTGTTGAGGCACTTGATCTCATGGTTGGAGGGGATATTACATAAAAAGACTGGGATGATATAAATAATATATGCTTAAATTATTCAAGAGCTACTATGAAGAAGGGAAGAGGATATAGAACCAATGCTAGTAAAGCTACCAAATCTAGAGTATCCATGGTAGAGATAACACATTTGTTATCTGATTTCAAACACGATATTATCAATAACATGAAAAATCAACTAGATGCCGTGTAGGAAAAGAAGAAACATGAGGAAGCTGAAGCTATTCTTGCATAATTCTGCTCATTCCGTGAAGAAGGGAAGAGGATAAAGACCCAATGCTAGTAAAGATACTAGATCTAGAGTATCCATCATAGCGATAATACATTTTTTATTTGATTTCAAACACGATATTATCAATAACATGGAAAATCAACTAGATACCTTGTAGGAAAAGAAGAAACATGAGGAAGTTGAAGCTATGCTTACAGAATTCTGCCCATTCTGCAGACAAAAGAAGAAGGACTGCAAGTGCAAACAAGTGGTGAATCTAGAAACTCACCAAATGTCAACTGAGTATGCTCCTGTACAAGGGGATGATGACCATCTTTACTTCATTTCTCAATGAAAACCATGGGTACAAAGACAAGGAATGCCTTAGGATCCATTAATTTTTTCAAGTCCTTATTATTCTAGAAACCTTAGTATAATCTTAATGTCCAAAACCAGTCTTGGAAAAATTATCTAGCCCAATGGTCTAGTCAAAAAAACTAGCAACAACCCCCTCCTAACCAATGGCATCAACCTCAAAATTAGAAAAATTAGAACCAATGGCAACAACCTCAGAACTAATGGTAACCCCCACCAAGTAACTGGAAATAGTCAAATCAATGGAGGGGTCATTAGCAATGGCCTAACCAACTATTTTGAGCCTTACAACAACTCCAATAGCTAGCCTTGATGCCTCCAACCCAAACTCTTGTAACAGTTACTAATCCTCCTAAGTAGACCTGACTACTTGCACAACCTACGTCTAATCCTAATAACAAGAAACCTCAGCAGTATGTCTATTCCTCTGACACAAAGTAACATCCCACTTATGCCATTAATGTTTATAACATACATCTTAGGTTAGGGACTACTTTGCCTACCCCCACTAGTCCTATCATAACTGATGTCATCAATGAAGAAGCTCCAATTGAGGTAGCACAAGTTAAAGCTCCTCATGATTCTACTCCACAACATCCTACAACAAAGGCACCACCATTTCCTCAAAGGCTAAATCAAAATATTGTTCCACTCCAAAATGAATCTCCTACTAAATTGTTAAACCAGTTAAAGAAAATGAGTGTTAAGATTCCCTTATTAGATGTTATCAAAGAAGTACACATATATACTAAAGCCATTAGGGATGCATGTATTAAAAGTCTTGGTAGAAAATGAAAAGACCCTAAGACTGTGCATGTGTTAGGGAAACTTTCTGACCTTATTCTTGAGAAATTGTCCTTTCACAAATATTCTAACCCTGGAAGTCCTATTGTCACAATCTCTATCAATGAGGTACGGGTAAAGAATTCTCTAGTAGACCTTGGGGCAGCCATAAAAATCATGACTAAAGAAATAATGTTTCAATTAAGTATTGATAGTCTAAGGGAAACCCCCACCATACTATAGTTGGCAAAAAATTCAAGAATAAAACCAGATTCCGGGATGGTTGAAGATGTGGTCATAACCTTGGACTCATGGGAATACCTAGCTGACTTCATTCTCTCACCAAAAGCCACCCTAGGACAATATCCTATTATACTAGGTAGACCATGGCTGACCACAACAGATGCCTGTATATCATGTTGCTCAGGGAGAATGACAATATCTGATGGACTTTCCACCAAAAAACTAGCACTATATTCCCCTTCTCAGCCCTAGTTAGGTCAATATGGAGCTATATGGCCAGATGTAGGTAATAATGAAGAATAAATAAATGTAGTAAGCCACCTTAGCCACCTTATGTTGATCGACATGGATCCTTTTATAGCTAATCAATAAGAAGATTAAATCTTGAATTACATTCTCTCCAATGATTATGGAATAAATTATCCAATTTGTAATAATGACCAATGTCCCTTACAAACCATTTTCCCACCTCAATCATCATCCAAAATTTCTATAACCACAACTTATTTAAATACATTAATGCCACATGAGATTCAGTCAGCCGATTTTTCCTGAAATAGCCATGATGGACAAAGCTAAGAAAGTAGAGATTACTTCTGGGAAAGAGTTAAACATCAGTAAACACCTCACTAGATCCCAACAAGATAGCCTGCTTAATCTACTAAAATAAAACCAACAATAATTTGCATGGGATTATACTGATATGAAAGGGCTGGACCCCAAGCTCTATGCCCGTAGAATATATATGTCTAGATTAAACTTGTTCGACAATTTCAGAGAAGGATTAATCCTATTCTTAGGGATATTGTCAAAATAGAACTGCAAAAGCTCTTGAACGATGGCTTTATTTATCCTATTTCTCATAGTCAGTGGGTGTCACCCTTAGTCATAGTGCCTAAAAAAGAAGGAAAATGGAGGGTATGTGTAGACTATATAGAACTCAATAATACAACCAAGAAAGATCGCTTTCCATTGCCCTTCATTGATCAAGTTTTGGATAACCTAGATGGGAAGAAGTACTTTTACTTGGATGGATTTAGTGGATACAACCAAATAAGGATAGCACTAGAAGATTAGGATAAAACCAATTTTACATCTCCATGGGGAACATTTTCCTATTCAGTCCTACCATTTGGGCTATGCAATGCATCAACCATATTCCAAAGGGATATAATCATTATTTTCTTAGATATCTCCATAGATTGCATGGAAAACTATATGGATGATTTTACAGCCTATGGTACCACCTTTGAGGAAGCCCAATGCAATTTGGAAAAAAGTATTGAAAATATGTCAAGAACATAACATGTCTTTAAATAGTGAGAAGTCATATATGATGATGACAAAAGGTGTAGTGTTGGAACATTACATTTCCTCCCTAGAAATTCAAGTAGATGCATCTAAGGTAGAAGTGATCGCTACTCTACCTACCCCAAAAAATAAAAAGGATGTCAAAATTTTCCTAGGGCATGTCAGGTATTAAAAATTGGTTTATTAATGACTTTAGTCAAATGGAAGCTCCATTATATACCCTCCTTAAGAAGGAAGAAGAGCTCACTTGGACCTCTAAATGTGATAGATCTTTCCAACAATTGAAAGAGTTCTTAACAAAAGCACCAGTATTGAGGGGTCCCAATTGGCCACTACCATTTCACATACATATTTATGCATCTAAATATGTTGTTGGAGCAGTCCATGGGTAAAAAGAAGCATAAGTTGAGCATGCAATCTATTACATCAACAAGAACTTGCAAGGTGCTAAACTTAATTACACTATAACATAAAAAGAATTGCTGGTAGTTATATATGCATTGACTAAATTCAAGCACTACATAACTAGGTATGAGATCTTTGTTCACACAAATCATGTTTCCATTAAGTACCTCATGAGTAAAGCCTCTATCATAGGAAGGTTAGCCAAATGGTTACTACTAATGCAAGAATTTGATATCCAAATTGTTGACAAGCCTGGAAAAGCAAATGTAGTGGAAGAATTTTTGTCTAGATTACAAGTTCTAGATGATCCTACAACTATTTATGATAGTTTCCTAGATGAACATCTCTTCTCTATTTCAGCCCATAACCCCTGGTATGTTAATATTGCCAACTATTTAGCTACAAGAAGGACTCTAGACCACTTCTCTCCAAAGGAAAAAAGACTACTAACTTAAAAGATTTTTAACTTCTCTTGGATAGTAGGTTGCATGTTTTATACCAGACCTGATCAAGTAATGAGAAGGTGCATTAGGGAGGATTATACATATGATGTACTACATGCCTTCCATTATGAACCTTGTGGTGACCATTTTTCATCCAAAAGAGCAACACTTAAAATCCTCAACACATGATACTATTGGTCCACCTTACACAAAGATGCCACAAGATATATACTAAGAAATGTGATTTCTACCAACACATATGTTGGCCAACCAAATCAGATGAAATTCCATTGTATCCTCAAGTGGTTGTTACCCCTTTTGATAAATGGGGACTTTATTTTGTGGGACCCATAGAACCTTCATCTAATGGTGTATTCTACATACTGGTCTGTATAGATTATGTGACTAAATGGGTTGAGGCCCGACCTATGAAACATTCAAGGGAAAATAAGGTAGTTGAATTCCTATATGAGGTATTCTTTACCAGGTTTGGTGTACCTCAAGAAATAGTAACAGATCGGGTGCTCAATTTACTTCTACCTTGATCAATGCCTTGTTCAAAGAGTATACCATCCAGCATGGAAATCCTCTCCCTATCATCCACAAGCCAAAGATCACACTGAGATAAGTAACAAAGAATTTGAGTCAATAATCACAAAGATGTAGCAATTCACAAAAAAGATTAGGCATTTAGGCTTCCTAAAGCCTTTTGGGGATATTTAACAACATGGAGAACCACAATAGGGTTCACACCATTTGAGTTGGTATATGGAAAAGTTATTGTAATGCCTGTTGAGTTTGAGCATAAAACCCTACGTACTGCACTTGACTTAAACATAAATCTAGACCAAGGCCAGAGGGATTAGATACTACAACTTAATGGATTAGATGAGTACCAAAAATCTTCTTTGCACAACATAAATAATTCAAAAATAGCACAAAAAGTTGCATGACAAGTTTATTAAAGACAAAAAGTTTGAGGTCAGTGATTGGGCACTACTTTATGAATCTCGTTACCAAAATACACCTGGGAAATTTCAAAAATGGTGGCTTGGTCCATATTAAGTAGTTGTCATCTTCAAAAATGAAGTTGTGCAACTTTCAACCATCGATTCAGTTTGATTCAAGTTACTTGGAAATGGTCATGGGCTAAATTTGTATCACAAACCACATATTTGAGAGGAGTTCCTACAGAAATTCCAACCCAATGAGTCACACATGTCTTATATAGCTAAAGTTGCAAGACCACATGTTCAAATCATGTTAGCTTTATGACTGATCTCCCAATCACCCATAATAAATTCTTTCACGTCATGTGAGAGACCTTTTATTTGTCATTCATCCATTAAATATTATCTCTCTCCACCCGTTCCGTGCCGCTAGCTGTAAAATCAGCACATGAATCTGCAACAGCCATCTCATTTATTATTTATTCATTCATGCATGGTAAGTAGTTCTCTTAATAATTATTACATGTGTTATTTCTTAATTTTCTTTGTTATTTAAAATCTATGTATTTAATCCATTCTTTCTGAGGTGACACTTCGCACAATAGTGGGACCTATTGTTTTGTTAAGTCAGGGGGAGAAGCAGTCTAGTCAACTCAGTTTAAACATATGTAGTTAGCCTAGTTTAAGTAGATGTAGTCAGCCCAGTTTAAACAAGTCTAGTAAGCCTAATTTAAATATATACTTGTGTGTGTCATAATGAGAATGTCCTCATAGGATTGCAAGTACTCATCATATTACATGCAATTAATTAAACATACCGTGATATGATATGAATAATCTTGTAAATATATGACACACCATAATTGATAAATTGCTTGTTGCTTCATTAATTTCCATTTTCATACCTTGATATGACCAAGACAACCGAGCTTTGAGAATATTGCCTAAAACGAAGCTAGTTTTGCAAAGTCCAACAACTGTTTGCATTTGTTTACTATTTAAGTGAATTTTTTAAAGTTGTAGGTAATCATTGCTATCATAGGGAGTGATTTAGTCTACCATGGACCAATTGTGCATGATATAATTTTGTCCCATCAAGAATGCAAACCAAAATTTGAAGCAAGAGGATGGTTAGATTATTTTCAAAAGCTTAATGGGTATGATGAGGATATAGCCTTCCAATTATTGAATACACTATAGAATGGAGAAGTTAATGTGAAAGGATTAAAGATAAAATATAGTGAGAAGATAATTACAAAAGTTACAGGGTTTCCACGTGAATGTGAAACCTTTCCTAACTCACAAGAGCCTTGAACAACTAGGGCCACATTTACTTTTCACTCAGACCCTCTGTTGGATGTTGACAAAAAGTAGGGCACAAAAAGAATGTCGTTAACAAACCCTTACACATTGTGTTGTTTATATAATCCAGCATTTGACCTATGAGGGTTGGACTACTTTCTTTCATACAACACATTTCAAGCTATTGAGTTATCTAAGGAATGAGAACATGTTGCTCTATCTCCCCAAATTCATGTTCAATCTTCTTACCAAGCGAGAAAAGAAAGTTCAAAAAGGTACCTCAAATTCTGTATCTCAACATTCTTTGATTAAGTTTCTAGTAGAAAAGGCTTTGAGGAAAAATTCTACAATTTCTTGGGATGATTTTGTTTCTTCAAAACAATTTATGCAAAAGGTAGTAGGACTGAGTGGGGCAAGGTTAGGTAAAATAGGGACACTGAAGGCGGCACTAAAAATATAATTGAGAAACCCTTACCCTCTACTAGCTCTAATAGTAAAATCCCTAGTAATACCTCAACACATATGAAAAAGAGAGTTGTGGGGTCCTATGAAGCCTCATCTTTGAGGAAAAGCAAGGAGGAAGCACTCACTATTGAAGAGCTCCAAACTCCCTAGTCTACTATGAAAACTAAGACTTCAACTCGGAGTTAGAAATAAAACACTATTGAGAAAGAAGAGATTTCCCAATAAAAAACCTACTAAAAATATTAAAGAGAAACATTGCAAGAAGAAAACTGATGAGAAAGAAAATTTTGAATTTCATAGCATGATGAAAAAGGTAGCATGATTGGAGAAGCTAAGGGATACCAAAGGATACTACTGGAGCCTAGGAAAATGAGGTAAAGGGAAAAGTTCACCATCAAACTTCCAAGTGAATGCTATAATCATAAATGTTGCAGTTACTGAGGGACCATAAATAGATTAAGCCAGGGGGACTGATGAGGCCATTTTAAGGCCTATTATGTTCCATGCTTTCTTAATTTTGTTAGTCCAGAGCTAGGTTGTTGTTATGTGTCTTGACGCAAGGTAGGGGCCAAACAATGGCACACCCTAATGATCCAAGCCTGCTCAACACATGCGGAAGAAAATACACAACAACAGTGAGAGAGAATGCAGATTAAACATATATCTCATCATATAGAATGATACATGCCGGGCTGTAAGGCCTTCCCGGTTAGAGCCAAATATTATAATGATTTACAGAAGTCTCAAACATGCGAGGATCTGTCAAAATCTCCAATCTTACTATCTTCTATCCAAAATCTGCCTCCTAAACTACAACCAAACAACTACATTTATACAAGAGTCTACCAAACTGAGTCGGCCTTATCCACAATCAATTAAAGGAATGGTCAGATCTGGGACCACACACTTCCCAATGATGGATTCCAACATTAAATTCGTGACCCAACATAAATGTACAAGTTGGCCACAATAGAAACTAAAACTAAACCCACTGGTGAGCAAAGATAATTGAGCAACAGACAAGCAATGCCAAGTGCCAATGAAACAACCGACCACCCAAGAGATAACTGATCACACTCGGTAACCAAAGGAAACTGACCAACTATCGACCAACTTGGTCAAAGAAGGAACCGAGCAACACAGACAAACTCCAAAATGTTTTTGTTGACACAAGATTGCCAAGGACCCAAGATGCTCCTGCATCAGACACCTGGGGTTATTTTTAAATGATTCCTCAAATCATTTGGTAGGTCTGGTCTGAGCTGCATCCAACTCAAACTGAGAAATTCAAGAACTATCTTCCATTGGTCTATTCTTCCACTTTACCAGATATTCCATCTACTATTTTCCTATTGTACTCTTGCCAACTCTTTCCTTCAAAATTTGTTCAACTTCTTCATTCTGCTTCTTAGGATACTCTATCGGTACTGTCACTTCTTCATTAGGTTCATGATACTCATACAAATTAGCAATGTTGAAAATAGGTGATATGTCCATGTCATCAGGTAACTCAATCTCATATGCATTTCCACTATCTAATTTCTTCAAAATCTTGCAAGGTCTAAACTTCTTCATCTTCAGTTTCCCATATGTTCCAACAAGAAATTGACCTTTCTTAAAATGAACCATCACTTCATCACCAACCTCAGAATTTTTATGTCTTCTTGATCTATCAGCTCTGTCTTTGTATTTCTGATTACTGTCTTCCAGCTTTAGCTTCACATCTTCATGCAATGTCTTCATGTACTCAACAAATTTTACTCCTTCAGCACTTCTCTTATTTTCATCAGCAATGTCTCTCAAATCAGATATACCTCTCAGTTGTGTGCCATTCACAATCTCAAATGGTGTCTTTCCAGTGCTCCTATTCACTGAATTATTGTATGCAAAATCTTCTTGTGCTAACACATAATCCCAATTACTTGGTGTGTCTCCAACTAAACATCTCAAAAGATTTCCCAAACTTCTGTTCACAACTTCAGTCTGTCCATTGGTTTGTGGGTGAAATGTAGAACTATATTTCAACTCAGTGCCAAACTTCTTCCAAAGGGTTTTCCAAAAGTATCCAACAAATTTACTGTCTCGGTCAGAGATAATACTCCTCAATAATCCATGCAATCTAAAAATTTCCTTAAAGAAAAGATCTGCTACATGTATTGCATCTAATGTCTTTCTACATGGTATAAAATGTGCCATCTTGGAAAATCTATCTACCACAAAAAATATAGAATCATTACCTCTTACTATCTTTGGTAAGCCAAGAATAAAATCCATACAGATGTCAATCCAAGGTTTCTCAGGTACAACAATCGGTACATATAATCCAGTATTTTGACTGACTCCTTTTGCAACTTGACAAATTCCACAACTTTTCACAAATTTCTGAACATCTTTATACAATTGCGGCCAATAGTACTTCTCCTTAAGCAAATTCCATGTTTTATCAATACCAAAATGTCTAGCCAAACCACTACTATGTTTCTCCTTCATCAAATGAGTTCTCATTACTCCTCTTGGTATACACAACTGAATACCTTTAAACAACACACCTTCCCCAATAAAATATTCATCCCATTTAGTATCTTGTTGATCTTGAATTGGTGCTCTGCACTTTCTCCATGGCTCAGAAAAATCAGGGTCAAACTCATAAGAATCTCTCATCTCATCAAAACCAAGAACTTCAATTTTCATCTTGGTCATCAAAGATCTTCTTCTACTCAATGCATCAACAACTCGGTTAGTGACTCCACTCTTATGCTTTATCACAAATGTGTAACTTTGCAAATACTCAACCCATTTCATATGTCTCTGATTCAACTTATTCTGACTACCCAAATATTGTAAAGCTTTATGATCAATATATAACACAAATTCACTCGGTATTAAATAATGTCTCCATTTCTTTAGTGCTTGCACAATAGCATAGAATTCTTGATCATACACAAAATATTTCCTTCTAGCATCATTCAACTTTTCACTAAAGAAAGCAATAGGTTTACCTTCTTGACTCAATACAGCTCCAATTGCACTTCCATTTGCATCACATTCTACTTGAAATACCTTACTGAAATCAGGTAATGCCAAAATAGGTAATTCAGCAACCTTCTACTTCAGAGTCTCAAAACTTTTATCAGCTCCATGTGTTCACTTGAATTCTCTTTTGTCTCCTCTCATAGTCTTAGTCATAGCATTACAAATTGAACTGAAATTCCTTATGAACTTTCGGTAAAACCTTGCCAAACCATGAAATGATCTTACCTCACTAGCATTTGCAGGTGTAGGCCAATTCAAAATAGCTTCAACCTTTTCAGGATCCATCTTCAAACCATCAACTGAGATCAAAATCCCAAATACACAATCTCCTCTTTCATGAATGAACACTTTTTTAGATTTATCAGCAACTTTTCTTCTTTCAACCTCTGCAAAACTTGTCTAACATGCAACAAATATTCTTCTCTAGTCTTACTGAATATCATAATGTCATCAAGATATACAATCACAAAGTTACCCAATAATTTCTTCAAAACTTCATTCATTAGCCTCATAAAAGTACTCAGTGCATTAGTTAAACCAAAAGGCATAACCAACCACTCATACAAACCTTCTTTTGTCTTGAAAGAAGTCTTCCATTCATCACCTTCTCTGATTCTGATCTGATGATACCCACTTTTCAAATCAATTTTGGTGAAATACTTTGCTCCAGTCAAACTGTCCAATATGTCATCCATTCTCGGTATAGGAAACCTATACTTCACTATTATCTTATTGATTTCTCTAGAATCAATACACATTCTCCATTCTCCATTCTTCTTAGGTGCCAATATAGTAGGTACTACACAAGGAATCAAACTTTCTCTGATCAAACCTTTCTCCAGCAACTCTTGAATCTATCGGTTCAATTCCTGATTCTCAGTAGGTGTTAACCGATGAGGTGCCTTATTCGGTAAACTAGCTCCAGGGATTAGATCCATACAATGATTGATTCTTCTTTTCAGTGGTAAACCATCAGGTACATTATCAGAAATGATATCACTGTACTCAGTGAGTAATTTATCAATCTCCTCAAGGACATTATCCTATGTTTTCTTACTCAGATTGTTAGGAATCACAACAAAATATACATCATTCTTCTTCAAAGAGTTAACAAACTTTCTTCCTTCCATCAAACAAACTTTCACAGATGTGCAAACATTACTAACAGGTTCTTCCATCAAAGGTAACAAGATTTGTTTATTTCCATCATCCACAATAGTATACTTATGCAATCTCCCATCATATATAGCATGTCTATCATATTGCCAAGGTCTACCCAACAAAATATGGCAATAATCCATAGGCATGATATCACATAACACCTTATCATAGTACTTTCCAATCTTCAAATTCACATAACATTGTTCACTTACCAAAAGTGTATGCTGATCTTTGATCCATAAAATCTGATAGGGCTTTAGATGTACCAACCTTTCCAACTACAACTTTGTGACCATCTCTTCAGATGCCAGATTCTCCGAGTTACCACTATCAATGATTACCTTCCAAACTTTATCAGAAACTCTACATCTGGTCTTGAACAAACTTTTCCTTACTAGATCTTCCTTTTTACTTTCATTCCACAGTGCTCTCCTTACCATCAAGTTATTTTCTTTCTTAGGTTCATTCGGTGATTCTTCTTGCACCAAAGTATTTCTACTGCTACCAGCCTTCTTACTAGCATGTGTACATTCAAAAGATCTGTCCTTCTTCTACACAATTGTAACAAGTTCCTCAGAAACTTCCTCTGCTATAACCACCTCGATAGTTACTGCCTCTACCTCTAGATGAACTTTCACCTTTCCACTCGATCTTGCCTTTGTCCAGATTTATCTTTTCCAGTTCAGATCTACCATTTTCACCATTAGATCTACCTCTTCCTCTAGGGAATCTACCACCTCGACCTCTTTGTCTTTGCTCATGTCTCTTGTTCAATTTCTCCTCGGCCTTCAATGCAAATTGATAAGCCTCTTCAATACTCTCCAACGACTATACTAATTTCCTCTTGGATGGAAACTCTCAAACCATTCATGTATCTACCAATTCTTTCCACATCATCTTCATCATGTCCATATCTGATATCTAATCTATAGAATTCCTCAGTATATTCCTTTACCGAGCTATCTTTCTACCTTAAACTTTGCATTCACCGAACTATGTTAATTTGATAATCACAAGGTAATAACTTTCCTTTCAACTTATTCACCATTTTATTCCATACTTTGATTTTGTCTTTGCCTTTCCTCTTCCTATCCAATTGCAGATGTTCCCACCATAAGGATGCATGGCTTTTCAACTTTGTGCTTGCAATCTTCACCTTCTTGTCCATGGGTATGTTTTCATATTCAAAATACTTTTCCATCTCGGTGATCCAGTCCACCAATTCATCAAAATCTAGCTTTCCACTATACTCTGGAGGATTGAAATGTGGTGTTGACTTCAGACTTGTCAAAGCCTTTAAAAATCTTTCTTCACCTTGATCCATAATAGGTGCAGGTTCTGCATTTGCCTGTTCTTCCTCAACTTCATCATCACTAACATCTTCAAGATGTCTGCCTCTTCTCTGGGTTGTTTCAACAGCTTCTAACCTAGCAGCAATCTACCTTAGCATATCTGCCAATCCTAGATCTGCATCTTGCCTCCCATGAACCATCTTGACAACCCTCTGCAATTATAGGTCAGATCGCAATCTACTACCCCACAAAAATCAACTAGGGCTTCAAGAGGAACCTACAAACCTAGATCCATAGACCTAGATCAAGATCTCACCTCGCTCTGATACCACCTAACGCAAGGTAGGGGCCAATAGGGGCCAAACAATGGCACACCCTAATGATCCAAGCCTACTCAACACATGCGGAAGCAAATACACAACAACAGTGAGAGAGAGAATGCAGAATCAACCATATATTTCATCATATAGAATGATACATGCCAGGCTGTTAGGCCTTCCCGATTAGGGCCAAATATTACAATGATTTACAGAAGTCCTCAAACATGTGAGGATCTATCAAAATCTCAAATCTTACTATCTTCTATCCAAAAACTACCTCCTAAACTACAACCAAACAACTACATTTATACAAGAGTCTACCAAACTGAGTCGACCTTCAGATCCACAATCAACGAAAGGAACGGTCAGATTTGGGACATCCACATGCTTCCCAATGATGGATTCCAACATTAAATTTGTGACCCAACATAAATGCACAAGTTGGCCACAACATAAACTAAAACTAAACCCATTGGTGAGCAAAGATAACTGAGCAACAGACAAGCAACGCCGAGCGCCAGTGAAACAACCGATCACACTCGGTAACCAAAGGAAACCAACCAACTACCAACCAACTCAATCAAAGAAGGAACCGAGCAACATAGAAAAACTCCAAAATGTTTTTGGTGACATAGGATTGCCAAGGACCCAAGATGCTCCTGCATCATTTCCACTGAACTCTTTTAAGTCAATGTTTTATATAAAGGCATTATAAGGACCTAGTTTAAGTATGAATAATCTTTTCTTGATGTTAAGAACAAGGACCTCTTAACTAATATTTCATATGGGTTAACTAATCACTTTTTATATTATCCATACTCGTATGGATGATTGAAATGTGAATGTGTGTCTGTAGCCAAGAAAACCCTTTCCTACAAGAATGAATTGGAATATATAGATGTTTTATTCAAAGTAGGATGATGAGATAATCGTATGTTATAGATTTAGCATGTTCTACTAACCGTTGTTGTAGGACTAAGTCATTCAAATATTGAAGGAGATGACAACACAAAGGGTTCTGGACCAATTCAACAACCCCCTGAAGGAGTGGTTTACCGACTGTCATAAATACATTAGACTTTCATTAAGCAAGTCAAGCACTGACCACTACACTCAGGATGAAATCCAGTAAAGAAGTACCTATATTTCTATTGGATCATTTAATAAGTGAAGACTTGTTATGTCAGTTGAGGAATTGTCTCAAACATGTTTTGAAAGAGATAAAACTGTTATAATTCATACTACTGAGATGACCGATAGTTTAGGAGTTAGTTAAGGAAGTACTTTGTTATTAATAAGTTTCCTGTAGACTTCCACAAGTGTTAGACTAGCAATAAGAACAAAAGTATTTACTATAGTTTTGGGTGATTCTAGTTAATACAATTTCTATTTAGTATGTATTTTCTTTTTCAATTATGAATAAAATAGAGATGTCTTTGTTTTGATAAGAATATATTGAGTTGTTCCAATTCAATCATCCAAGGGGGGCCACTTGGTGAGTGAACATTACTATTTATTTATATTTCTTTAGCCATGTTTTAGTACTCTGGTTCTTGCAGCCACTACGAAGAACCTATGGTTGTTCCAATAGAAAGAAAAATAGAGTAGAAACTTGTTTGATTTCTGGATGTTGTTAAGTAGATTAAACTATTTGAATCTTTCTAATTCCTGCAGAGACAAGTTACTTTCCAGTATTTGTTTTCAATGCAATGTTTCCTTTCAGTAGAATAGTGATGGCAATTAGTGTAATTTAGTGCATATACTTTGCCACACCATTTCAAGTTCACGCCCCTGGGTTGATAGATAAATGAGCCTATTGAACCAATTGATAACTACTTTGTGGATGTCCAATCCATAAGTAATGGGTAAATTATCCTAGTTATCAGTTAGATTAATTTGGAAAGCAACGTGTTCTACAAGACTTCTTTTCTAATTTCATATAAAGTATTAAACAACAATATTATAGATTTTTGAGTTGTAGAGAGATTCATTTCAAGCTCCAATTTTTTTCTTATAGTTTTATGCTCAAACTTGATTGGCATAACAAACACCTTATACCATACAACAGTTCAAATGGTGTGAATCTTGTGGTGGTTTTCCAAGTTGTTATATATGCCCAAACTTATTTAGAGAGTCTATTGGCTCAATCCTTTCTATGTAATGCCCACCCTAGTAACCTGATATTTTGGACTGACAAGATTATTACATTGAGTATTATGGATTATATGTTTTGTTTATTTTGATTAGATGATGAGACATTTTGAGTATATGTTTGGATAATAAAAATGTTTTATGAAAGTAATAAAGGACTTACATTATTATCATGACATGTTGTTCATATATATGATTATACTATTTATGAAGATGACTCATTTCTTGTTTTACATTATGGAGTTATGATTATTTTGGAGCTAACCATACTAATCCAATTATGCTTTAATATTGATAATGTCTGATGTGCTTGTAGAGGCTAGTAAGGAATTGATTTGGTTACAAGGTCTCATGGAAGAATTGGTTAAGACATAATAAAATAGAAGGTTGTACAGTGACAATCAGAGTGCAATTAATCTTGCCAAGAACTTAGTTCTTCAATCTAAGACCAAATCCATGTAGCTTCAATACCATTTCATATGCTCAGTTTTGGAGGATGGACAGTTGAAGTTGGGGAAGATACACACTAGCTATAATCCTACATATATATTGACCTACGTAGTAACTCGAGATAAATTGGCTTCCTACTTAGTTTTTATTGGTCTTACAACTTGATCATGGCCAGAAATGAGAACCAGTCTAGTCTAGGTGTGTCAATCCAGTGGGAGCTACATGGGCATTGATGTTACTACAAGATCAATCTCCAAGTGGGAGATTGTTTGGTGTGGAGCCTGATTAGTCTCCAAGTGAGAGATTGTTGGTATGTGGCAACTGATCATACACTCCCTGGGCAGAGGACTCAGCCCAAAGGGCCTCTAGAATTTTTTTCTCATACGAGTACAAGAATACGAGTATGAGGGAAAGATTATAAGAATATTCTTTTAGGGTTAGGGTTTATTTTATTAGTTGACATTATAAACCGCCTAAAAGGGGCTTGATAAATAAGCAGTTATGTGATGAGAAATTATTAGATTGAATCTATTTCTATTTTAGATTCAACGTCTAATCTTTGGCGAAGACTTAAACATAAGATGGGTGTCATACCAATGAATGAAATATGAATAAGTAAAAGCTTAATTCATGCATCAACTATTAATAAAAATAATTATTATAAAGAGAGGTGTGAAGCCTCTAGGGATGGTGAACAAAACTCATCATTTAAGAGGAAATGTTTTATCCATGCCAAGACAAGGAAATATAATGGTGATTAATATTGTATTTTCTAATATATTAAGAATCGCATCCCTTGAAGATATCAAACCCTTATTAATCAAACGCAATGGATACGTGTGCACATTTAGTTAGTAGCCACATGTAGATGGATTTTTTGGGTGGCATAGTGAAGAAAAGGCTAAGAAGTATTCTTAAGAAAAAGGACTATCTTGTTATGTATAATATAGTTGCTACTAGGTGAGGAACTTATGTCTTGAGATAACTGATATAGAATAAACATGGATGCCTCCTCTACGTTTGTAGTAGTGTTGTTAAACAATTGATATAGGGTAAATATAGATGTCTCTTCTATGTTTATATTAGCGTTGTTAGATCTTAGAGAAGCTAAAGAATTAATCAAGAAAATAGTTGATGCTTTGATCGAGACTTAATTCCTTGGAGGCTTAAACAGTGTTGTACTAGTAGTGGTATATGGAATAAGGATGTCATTAAGGATGAGAAGTTCTTGGTAAATAATAGAACATTATGTGGGTAGTGGAGGTCATTCATAATAACAAGTATGTCACAAAGCAAGGTCAAAAGGAGGAAGAAGACATTGAGAGGTTTGGAGTTTCTATTATACAACATTGAAAAGATTTGATGATGAGATAGACACATGAATGTCTACAAGATAATCTCATAATATCTTTATTCGTAAAATTCATAATATGTATGCAAAATAAAGGTGACAATTAGTAGATAGGATATGGACAAAAGGATATCAAATTAGCAAGGATTGTTATCAACAATCGCTTGGTTCTTTTATTCAAGTTTATGTTTCAATCTAAATTATTGAGATGATGTACTTTTTGTTAGAATATGATACAATGAGAGTAAAATCTAAGACCATAATTTACTTAGTAGAAAAACTTTAAATTCAAATAAATTAAAGAATTTTGTAAATTAAAAGAATATCTATTTATAGTAGTAGTGATGATGTTTTATATGGTTCTTCTTAGCATAGAAGTTGGAGTTGGTCAAAACAAACTTTTGGCTAATCTATTGTTTTTCAACCTTGTAATATGAGTGCTTTTGAGTGGGTTGACAAATATGAATTTACACATTTAGATCTTGTCATTTCTTCCATTTGAAATGATATCATAGAAGAAAATAAAGAGAAAAAAAAAGATAGTATCATCATGGTGTAGAAGTTTATTCTTGATAATAGAACATTCCAAATGATGTGAAGAATCTTCTTAGTAGAAACACCTCCACTAAAACAATACTTAATACTCACCAATTTTATTTTATTTTATTTTTTATGTTGATTGATTTAAAAGCTTTTTTAATCGAAAGAAGTTACAAAATCTTTCTTTATATAAACTTTTTAAAATATAATATTATTTTATAGATTACCATACATGAAACACTATTTAAAAATCACATTTTAACAATTATCCAAATCCTTAAATATAGATTATTTATTTGCAAAAATGTCTAACACCAAATTATTTGGGTAAGGAAAGCAAATAAGAGTAAAGCACACAAATAATTTCATATTTTCAATAATGATTAAGACAATGGTCCCTTGTGGAACTCCATAACAACATCGCCCATGTAAGCATTCTAGATTCCTAGGCAATATTCTTTTCTTAGATCCATCTATATGTTTCTTAAAACCTTTTTTTCCTAGAACAATGACACTACTTTTGTTTGTTTTGTTATTTCTAATGGTTATCCTTTAGACACATTATTCACAAGTGCTCAACATTTCAAGTTGGAATTGAATTCTAATTGAGTTGTAATGGAATTGTGAAGGTTGACACGTTTAGAAAAGAATGAATAAGGACAAATATGTATGATATGCCCGAGGATCACTCACTTTTAATATTTGTACTTGAGTCAAATCTGTTCCAATGCTTTGGTAATGTTATAATTCATCAATTTTGACATCGAATATAGGAGATCCTCATGTATTGGATTTTCAAAATCCTTTAAAATGGTGAAATCTTGTTTACAATGCTTTCATATTGGATCCAACAACCCCATATTCCTTGTGTGAAAGAATCCCAAGATCTATAAAATGGTTTTGAATTTATCACACATAATCCAAATCAAAAGCCACCATGAAGGGACCTTTGGGAGGCAGAATCACTTTTTGTTGATATTGATGGCATATTATGGAGCTTCCACCATAAATCGTCCTAACTTATGCAACCGAATAAAACATTATTATTTTTTAAAGATTGTAGAAAGTATTATAATGTTGGTCTCAAGTTCACATGACAATGACACATGTCATTTGTTAATGCCTTTTCAATTAGGGCAAAGTGAAGTGTAAATATATAAATGTTTATAACTCTTACTACATAATAATTTAATTATAATTATTTATTTAATTTTATATATGTAAATATATCTATGTATAGATTTTTGAAAAATAATTTCATTCTATATACACTTACCCATCACTTAGTTATGTTCATGTGTCAAGAGAAAATAGGCGATAGGTAAGTGTATATATTGACACATGAACATAAATAGGTGATGGGTAAGTATATATATTGATGAATAAGTATTTATACATAAAACGAAATTATTTTTAAAAAATCTATACATAGAAGTATTTAAATATATAAAATTAAATAAATTATTATGGTTAAATTATTATGTAGTAAGAGTTATAAAAATAGTAAAAGACAATGGTAGATCATAATTATAATTATAATTTAAAAGTTTTCTTTAGGCAGTTTGGAGGTTTTAGTTATTAAGGATTGTTACAAAATTAAATTAAACTATTGTCAAGTAGTTTTTGTCCATACCCATATTCTTCTGGGTCACTATCCTTCTGTGTTGGATTTCTTTCCACTCGGGAAGGACCCCTAGTCCTTGCCCTGGTGGTTCTTGGTTCTTTGTTCTCTGCTTCTTCTTGTTTGGTTCCTTGTTCTTTTAGCATGTTCCCCTAGCCACTGTTTGGTGGTCCGTTGGTTTATTGCTATTTTGGCTGTATGATTCGTGTCCCATAGACCCTTGTTGGTCTTCCGATGGACATTAATAAATTTATCTTATCTATTGGTGAAGGTGGATGGTTTGTAAAGAATCTACCAAGAATCAAGTATGGTGATTACAAATATCGATGACATTTTACATGAATGACTCAATATATTAATTAAATATATACTTTAATTTATAGAATGAGTGAAATGGATTGTAGTCGTAACCTTATTGATAGGTCATGGATGACATTAGTTATATTATGAATCTTGCTTTCAAGGCCCCATCATATGAGAGTTTTTCTCACAATTGACTTGCTAAAAGAGATATTTGTTAGTGAGATATTTCTTTACTCTCACAAATAATGGGAGATTATAGATTGCAACATTATGTCTAATGAACAAATTAATAGAAGGAATCAAATGTAATGACCAACTTTATTTTGTATTTGATAGTGAGACAATCTTCTTAAAATCAGTAGATGCACTAGATAGAGTAAAATCATCCTTCTTGTTTTTTTCATTGTTTGATGAGGTCGTAATAGTGTTGGGACACAATGCATATTGTAGTTTATAACTAAGAATGCAACAAGTTGTGTGGAAACAAATAAACTTCACATAGAGAAGTGCTCCAATTAGTTTTGATTCCATGTGTAACACATGACATTGATTAACCATTAAGGACATTGGAAATTTTGAATAAGTTAAATATTGCATAGAGAGGGGGGATCTATCAATAATTCATATATAAGCATCATAGGGTGTTGAACATGACGAGATGCTTCACTAAGGGAAATGAGCTCATGAGATCAAGTGTGACAAGGTTTTCCACTGAATTTCTTATTATTGTAAAATTTATATATCTAAAATATGTACTCTAAATGCATTCGAAATGGTTATTGTTATTTTTTCAACTCAAATAGATGTGATCACCATTTTCAAATATTGTGTTTAATGAAACATTTTGGATGAATGCAAAAGAGATCATGCAAATTTTAGAGCCTTTAAGAGTATTAAGATTGGTTGACATAGAAAAATCCCCCATTGATTATTTTTATGTTGTTAGTGCTAATTTGGGAGGTCATTGAGGTTGGATGGAATCTTTAAATGCATCGTCACATTCATGCTACATATTATTTCTTAAATCCATTAATTCATAATAGCTCATCGTTCAAGGCGGGTGGAGAAGTGAGAATAGGATTATTCAAATGTATTTCAAAAATTTTAAGAGCATATCCATATATTTTCGTGTAAAAGAAATATAAGTAGTCACAATAGAGTTGTGATTGTACAAGCAAACAAACGGCTTCTTCCCTAACATATGCTCAATAGAATCAAGAAAGATAATAAGACTGGACATTAATGTCTAAATAAATAATTCACAATTAAATTTATTATAAATTAAATAAAATTCAATAACTTATATTTATTTAAACATTTTTCTTTGACAACTTATATAATGTCAATGCATGAATGTAGTTCTTTAATCATGCATTTGAACTAGTACTTTAGTCGTGCATTTGCCAAAGTAGCTCATTGGATGTCAATACAAATTCTAACTTAGCTATGAAATTCTTCTTCTCAGAATGTATTTAATCATATACCCTTTAAGAGATGCAACTAATTAAGTCAAAAATAGATGAATGATTTTCACACTTCTACTTATGGCTGCCTTAAGGGTATTTTA
Source organism: Chamaecyparis obtusa (assembly GCA_027943335.1). NCBI lineage: Eukaryota > Viridiplantae > Streptophyta > Pinopsida > Cupressales > Cupressaceae > Chamaecyparis > Chamaecyparis obtusa. The sequence continues at coordinate 2,844,528 of BSBK01003714.1, forward strand.
ATTTTGTATGCCTTAAGGGTATTTTAATTTTGTATTCTCCAGTTTTTTTTTCTGACTGATGAATCTATGCCAATATATACTCTATTATTGGGAAAATGATACTTTAGGAGAATCTGAAAGTAATTAACAATATTGAATTTATCTTCGCTTGGACTTTGTTTCTCTTTGTATGCTCTTTATTTGATATAAAATAACATTTGTAATTCTTTATACGTGTTCTGTTTTTTTCAAAGTCCCGCCCAACCACAAAAGTTTTAACTAATATAGCAATTTGTTCTAGCTTTAAAATATTAGAAATAGCAATTTGTACTAGCTTTAAAATATTAGAAATAGCAACTTGTTGGTTAATTTCTGAATGTTGAAGAGTGCTTTCATATCTTTTGGTCAATATATATGTAAACAGAAGAGTCTGGCACCCAACTAACTACACAAACTTGGCAAAGACACGGTATAAAATGAAACATTGCTACTGGTCCACTAAAATTACGGTAATTCCCATCAACTCAGGGCTTACCATGGACGTGGACAACAGAACTCAGTGAAGCTTTCTTTTTGTCAGTAAACACGTTCTCACTACTGTGGATCATTGGGTTTCAGGTACATGAGGTGGGCCTGCTTGTGATTGATATAACATGATGTTGTCCACTGAAAACAACAGTTTTTTTTGAGTTGCGCACAATCGACCAACTCTCAGGATAATGATTATTGTCAGCAGATCAGCGTCGGAAAAAAATTTAAGGTGTCTTCTCTTCTCTCCTTTCCTCATCCATGGTACTACTACTCTCTCTGCATTAGACAGGGGACCCCACTTTTTGGATTGGCATTGGAACTGGTCCTGTAGCATCTGCTGTAAGTCTTGTTCCATTTCACAAGTGGGTCCTTGATATACAATCAGCTTGTTGTGGAATCAAAATTGAAAACACCCATGACCCGGTCCCATCGTAACAAGCCAAGCAATACATATGTACATTATTACATACTAAGCTCCGACTCCACTCTTCAGTATGGCCTCATGCCTATAAAACAGTACACTTCACCTGCTTTCTATAACACAATCCTCTGGAGTTGATGCAATTGGGATTCTTCCTTGTATAAGCTCCTTCAAGGCTCTTCTGTGTTACATGTAATTCAAGCTCTGAACTCTTCAGCTCATACTTTTTTCTTGATACTCTTGGAGACAATCTTGTCAGCCCTACTTGCATGCAATCCTCTGAAGCAATACCCGTTTGGGTGCCATAGACTGCTGTTGTGACAAGTAATTTCTCTCTATAGAATCACATTTGTGATAGAGTTTTCTTGTGAAATGTTTCACCATAGGTTTGAGTGAGGCTAGCACTAGAACATCTGAATAAAAATGTCCATAGGGGCAACTTTGCAAGTTTAGTATGACTTCAGTTATAGGCTGTGATATGCATATTGAACAGTGCGGTTTCCATGAATAAGCCGTTCTCTGCTTATTTATATTTGACAAAAGCTCCCTTGACTCATTCTGCACATGGTACTTCTCTAGTTGAAGGCAAAGCTTTTCCTTGACTCATGGATATTTTTAATAAAGCTCATAGTGTAGGTATCAATAGTTTGTAGTTCTACATTGATAGATCTAAATTGGGTGCCATGAATAAGCTCATTCTCTGCATGGTATTGTTTTCACAAAAGGCAAATCTTTGATGTGATAAGAACTCTGCTGAAAGGTAGAATGAAAAATTGTGGCAGAGGTATCAATTATTTGCATTCCAGCGTTGATATATCTATAATCTTGTTCGAATTTAGATACGATTAAATAGTATAGTTTACCAAACTTCTCATTTTTCATAAAATAGTGTAAATCTATGTAGAAATACAATATATAAAATGTTATAGAGGCATATGCAAACATAGACATAGAGCTGTTATTTTAATATAGATGCTTGTGCGTTTTGTAGCACTGTTGAATGACTGTTTACTTTTGGAGTTGACAGGAAAAAATAAGACTAAAACACACGTGGGGTATAACAGGGACTACACTATTTTATTAGCGAATGACTTCAAGTTGGCAGAAGAGATTATTGAGATGATACCCACAACTCATTGCATAAATTTTGGCTGTGACTCTAAATTTTACACAGAAAAAGAGCAAGGAGATCATGTCTCTGACTACCATTTTTCTAGTCTATTATTGCCTCCTCTTGGGGCAAGAGGCCACATTCAGACCCATATAGGGAAATATATTATTTTTCCATATAACTCTACTTACAGGTAGATTAAAGTTGTATATTATCAATGGTAGATTTATGTACTGTAATGCATATTGTGTACATATAACCAAAGGAAGTTTGTTTGTGTGGTATCAGGTGGTGGGAGACATTTTTGATTGTATTGGTTGCATACTGTGCATGGGTATATCCATTTCAGATAGGATTTATTGATGTACAAAAATGGGGGAAGCTTTGCATTGCTGGCACTGTTGTAGACGCATTTTTTGCCATTGATATTGTTGTCACATTCTTTGTGGCATACATTGATGAGAATTCACAGATCATAATACACAATCCAAAGCAGATAGCACTCAGGTAATCAAGTCGAGATTTTTGTGTTTGTGGGGATCCTATTTATCTATATGTATGTATATCTATTTCCTTGCAGATGGGTTTGTATTAGCTTGAATACTATCTTTGCAGGTATATTTCCACATGGTTCATATTTGATATCTCTTCTACAATTCCATTTGAGGCCTTTAGCTACCTCTTTACAGGGAAGATTGGTTCTGGCCTTGCATACAGCTTGCTTAACATGCTCCGCCTCTGGCGTTTGAGGAGAGTGAAAGCTCTTTTCACGAGGTAGATGTCCACAATTTACAGACGGATCTTTTGGATAATTAGGACTAAATATGAATGCATCAGTCTGGTCGTTGGGTCTGAACTTTGAAGCAACCGAGTATAACTATCTATATAATATGTTTACTACAGGCTTGAGAAAGATATAAGGTTCAACTACTTTTGGGTTAGATGTGCACGGCTAATCTGTGTAAGTACCATCTTAACAAATCAGTGGATAGATATGATATTTTTAAGCTGTATATTATGCTTTCTTGCCTGTTGGTTGAGGGGTGTGCATAGAATTGTCTAAATTTTAGACATAGAGGGTTGATTGGTAATTGCATGTTAAACATATGTGACCATGGGCTCCTAAATATTCTGTTCCTTCCTGTGCACAATAAGCTTCTTAGTAATACCCATATTCTTAGAGATGCAAAACTTGTAGATAAGTTACTTCCTGTATGACTGCACCAGGTTTTTATCACATGACCACAGTGGCCCCAATGATTTAGACCGATCCAATTTTCATTCACTTTTTTCTTTTTTACTCGTTTGCAGGTGACACTTTTTGCCGTACACTGTGCTGGGTGTATGTATTATTTGCTTGCAGACCGCTATCCTGATCCCAACAAGACATGGATAGGTTCTGTTATCCCTGACTTTAGGAAGAAAAGCTTCTTCGTACGCTACATATCCGCCATTTATTGGTCCATTACAACATTAACCACAGTTGGCTATGGAGATCTCCATGCAGTGAATTCGAGGGAAATGATATTTGACATATTTTACATGCTATTCAATTTGGGCCTCACAGCATACTTGATTGGCAATATGACTAATCTGGTGGTGGAGAGCAGTAGCCGCACAATGCATTTTGTAAGTTTAGATAAATGATTTTATACCATACACCGTTCATTATTTACTTTATATGTAATGGATAATGTATACATTTGGTAAAGTCTAACCGCTTGTACAAGAGAAAAGATGAAAATATTTTTTACATCCTAAGGATTTTTCCTGTTTTCTTTCTCTTCTGGCAGAGAAACAGCATCCAAGCAGCCACAAGCTTTGCAGATAGGAATCACCTCCCACCAATGCTTAGGGAACATATCTTATCATATATGTGCCTGAAGTTCAGAACAGAGAGCTTGAGACAGCAAGAAATTATAGAGGAACTTCCAAAGGCCATCAGAACAAACATTGCACAATACTTATTTCTACCAATAGTACAATCTGTGTATCTATTCCGAGGCATTTCTCCTGAGTTGCTGCTCAAGTTGGTGAGTTCTTTTGTAGTTTACAATTTACAGACATTAAAGCTTCATGATTACAACCAAGTTATTTGTATACTCAAATGCGCGCTACATAGGCTGAGTCTATAAATGTCGATCTACAAACAAATATTTTTCTCCTATAAATATAAATTGGTTACATACTTTGCTCTTCATAGACACAAGGGGATTACAAACAAGCATATTTGTCTTATGGATGGGTATATGTGCTTTGAGTGTGTGGATGTCAAGGACTTAAAAACTTTTTATTCCAATTGAATCGATAAAAATGGCTAGAAAACTATTACAGATACGAAGGTTCAATTCTAACTTTTGATCTTGTAAATTAAGGTCACTGAGATGAAACCAGAATACTTCCCTCCAAAAGAGGACATTGTTCTTCAAAGTGATGCACATAGTGACATCTATATACTGGTATCAGGGAAAGTGGTGAGTAGATTGTTTATAACTCCAAATTTATTTGATCTTTAGTGTGGTACTCACAGTTGTTATCCTCATCGACTTTGCAAGTTAGCGTGTGTAATCAGACAATCCAGAAACTCTACTCATTAATCTATTTTTGTTCTACTTTGTAGGATGAAATTACTTCTAGGAATGGAAATGAAGAGGTAACATTAATCAGCTCTTGTTTCATATTTCCTAGTTATTTCATTCTATGATGGTATGAATACACAAGAAATTTAGTTATGATTATGGCGATTTTAAATAAGAACCTTAACATTTTTCACATTCGTCTTCATGTCTATTTCTGATATCAGACTAGAACAAGATGAAAATGATCTGAAATTTTACATAGAACAAAGAAGTTAGAGTGAGAAAATTACGTCTGTGATGTCTACTTTGTTCTTTCTGTCTATTAAACTGTCACATTACAATATTTCTGCTCGGTTTTGTGACCTAACAATTTTGTTATATTTCACATAAGTACAGGTCATAGGAGGTCTAAGAGAAGGAGAAATATTTGGAGAAATTGGGGTTCTCTGCAATACCTCGCAGCCCTATACTGTGCGAACAGAGAAGCTCTCTCAACTTTTGCGTTTGAATCGAAATACATTGTTGGACACAATTCAAAACAAGCCAAATGATGGCAGGATAATTTTGAAGAACTTTCTTCAGGTTTTTGTTCCTCCTTAACCTAATATTTGTTATTTCCTTTAAGATATGCATATAAATGTGTAGCTTTCCATGTCATCTCCAAAATAAAATACGCACCAATAAAACTGCATTTTAATGGAATATCTGTTCAGACCCTGTACACTAACAAGCTTGGAAATGGCAAGTCGATATGACTACGAGAACCCTTCACAAAACAAATATACTGCCTAAAAGGCTTAAGCAATCTGACTCCCAGTGTTCACCATGTATATTTCGTTCCCACTCTCAGTGGGAACACACAATCGTAACTTCTTAGTATCTTTTAGTAATAATATCCACTATTAACCATGGTAGTACAGTGTTTCATAATGCATTTGTTTTCTATAGATGTTATAGGAAAAACAGGCTGTCCAATTGTTGTCTTTCTTCATAATATGATAGCGAACAGAATGCTTTCCTAAATAAAGTTTAAAACCGTGATCAGCTCCCTAACCATGGGAGAATTAAGAGAGCAACTTCCCAAAAGTGTCTGACACCTTGGTATACTTTTATAACCATCTCTAAATGTAGACCATATGATTAAACTCGAAAGTCCAATGTTTTTTGAACCAGTAATGAAAAAAATCAGCAATGTCTGCATGCTTAGATGGAAAAAATGCAACTCGCATTATTTGTACCCATTCTCAACCAATACTTCAAAGTCCCGGTTGAAAAGCTCTTTTTTTCTGTTCTGAATTAGCTTGGTAAAAACATGAACATGTATAATGCCCATGATGAGTATCACAAGAAAAGATTTTCTAACAAAAATTTGTTCCATTCAATTTGAAGATTCTTCCCACCAACCAATCAATTAACAGTAGGCCACTCTTTTCATGTATTGGCAGCACTTAAAGGATTCAAGAGATCCAAGTTTTGAAGACCTTATAATTGAAATGGAAAATATGTTTTCGCATGAAAATGTGAACATGCCTTCAAACCTCTGTTTTCTTTCTTCTAGAGGAGACAGTCAACTAATGGAAGAGTTACTGAATTTGGGGATGGATCCAAATGTAGGAGATTATAAAGGACGTACACCGCTGGTAAATTCTGCTTATTTGTTCTTAATATCTCATTGACTATTGATGTTCTTGATATTTAATGCATCTTGCTTATTTATGCATATACAATGGACTAGAGAATCTAATGCTTCGTATGGTGGATCAACAGCATATAGCTTCTGCCAGAGGTTCCAGAGAGTGTGTGTTTCTCCTATCGAAGTTTGGAGGAGATGTTAACAAAAAAGGTACATATTTGATTTAAGTTTCCTAATTCTTGATTATCTAGTTAAAACCTGCAACAATAAAGCTAAACCAGCAGGACACTGCTTACATTCTTAAGTGTCACAAATTAGGAACAATTTGAACATGTGTAGTACTAACTGAAGACTATCAGAGACAGAGAGAAGTAAACTGAGCAGCTACTTGGAATAACATAACATCAAAAACTTGAGTTGGAAACCAAACATATGCAATGCACGGTCAAAATCTCAATGGCATGCTTTGTAAAAACATAGCTTGAAATGTACTCTTCGTATTAAGGGCACTTGGTCACAGACCTGGCATTATCATTTTGAAAGCAACCAAGCTCTTAATCATGGATTCCTAAAAATGAAACTAGGATATAAGAATTCCCATACAACTTCTATCATACATTTTTTTTATTATCTTGGTTGAACATTGTGAGTTGTTGTCTCTGCTTCGTTTTGATAGATTGAAATTACTCATTTTTTCTGAAATTGTTTTTGAGAAGCTCATTCGTGTCCACCACTTGAGCTCCTCCCAGTCAACTTAAATTATATATTACTTTCCTACTATGAATCTTGTATTGTTGAGCGGGAACAGGTTGCGCAAAGGGAGCCAAAAAAAGTGTCTGATACAGTGTTTGATACTTATAATGGGTAGTAGTTGATTTTAGACCAATAAGCACAGCTGTTGAGTGTCCTGGTCCCATATACTGCACTCACAAGTTGTTATTTAGATGCCTCGATAACCATCTAATAGTCTAATAGTAATTCTGCTTGGACTAAGATGTGCATCTATTGTACTCTCAGTAGGAAGTGCCTTGGAAAATCAGTTAGATTGTGTTGTAGTGGGGTTATGATAACCTGGAGCATTGTGGTCAAGGGCAATGTTGGATCACTTTTCATCATGATGGGCCATGTTCAGCCTGATGGTGTTGCTCTGTGATAATGTGGATATAAAAGTAGATCCGAGATCTGTAAACTTCTAAATTTATACAATGTACAAAATCTGGGAATTGTAAGGGGTATTTTTTCCCTCTCTGAAAATATATTAAAGGGTGTTGTCCAAGTTCGCAGCGTCTAGAAAGCTATTGTGCAGTAAATATATAAAATATTTGCGAACCCTGTGAATTATAAAGACTCCAAATAACCCTAATAATAAACCTTGTTTCAGCTCTGATATTAGATTTTGTGTTGTTGTTTGAACAGATGAATATGGGAATACTCCTCTATGGGAGGCAATCGCAGGGAAGCACAGATCTGTTGCAAGACTACTATATGAAAGTGGTGCAAGAATTGATCCAGACAATGCAGGAAACTTTTTGTGCTTGGCAACTGAGAGAAAAGATCTTGATGCAGTCATGGAGTTGCTGTACTATGGAGCAGATATTAATGCTACTAACCATGAAGGCTTGACAGCTCTCCACGTAGCCATAGAAAAGGAATGTCCTGAAACAGTGAATTTCCTCCTTCACAATGGTGCGGACATTGACAAACCAGACTCAAAAGGTCGAAGTCCAAGAGCCCTGCTACAAAGTCATGAACAACTCTTTGCAGCACTTAAGGATCTATCTCAGACTTCTGAATTGGATCACAGGATTCAAATCCTAGAGACCCATATAAGAAGTAGCAGGTCTCAAGGAGAGGAGGACCACCATGATTGCAGGGTCTATTCTGCAGCAGAACTTTACAGACCAAGTTTCAGGTCTTCAATATCAAACAGGGCAGAGTTCACTAGATCGAATAGCAGTTATGACAGTTATGATGCCACAGGAACAGAGCTTAGAGAACTGGGTACATGCAGACAAAGATCAAGAAGAGGTTTAAAGCTTACTCCTCTCAGAGTGATGATCTACTGTCACCATCCCACCAATCATAACTTACATTCCACAAAGACAGGAAAGCTAGTTGCCCTCCCCAACTCATTGGAAGAACTCCTAACAGTGGCAGGTGCGTTCCTTTGTAAGATTCTTTGGTACCTAAATATGATTTTCTATTAGAAGAAACATTTTAAAATTACTTTTACAATTCAAAAATCCACAGCAATCTTAATAGAATGAAAAAGTTTTGAATTTTAAACAAACACATCTCCTAAATGCACTAAGTTTCCACCGTTCATCATAAATTATTTGATGGTCTGAATTTGACTGCATTATCAGTTTTTCATTAAAAAAAATGATTATGCAATCACAAATAAACACATCTCCACTACCACTCCACTCCAATCCTTGGTACTTCTAAATCTAAGTATATTTTATATCATTAGTATTTCTCGACTTCAGTATGAAACATAGATTGAATAGATTTGAATTGACACACGGTAGATGTATGCAGGGATGAAGTTTGGTTATTGTCCAACCAAAGTGTTGAACAAAGATGGTGCTGAGATTGTTGATGTGGATGCCATAAGAGACAATGATCATCTCTTTCTTGTGGAGGATGACTAGATATTTTTATGAAGCTTCATCAATCATGCATGTCTTTGTCTTGGATAGCAATATAATGATATATGTGGTGTTTTTGACAATATGGAATCCATTAGACATGTCATTGTCTCTGTCTAGAGACTCTAGACCATGTATATAAAATAAAAGTAATTGGGGTTTATATCTGATCTAAATGTTCTATTCGTTTGAGCGAGACCTTTTGTCACTTGTTTTTTATGGACCACTTCAAATAAGCTCAATCTTAAAGATTAGTAGATAGAATTAATAATTCAAAATATATAAGATTATTTAAAAAATAATATTAAATTAAAATAAATACAGCGAAATTTTATAATTTTTATTGAAAAATTAAATTTTATTAATAAATAGATTTGTTATATCAATAATATAACACATATTTATATTAATTTGAATAAAGTATTTTTTAATTATTTTTGTAAAGTTAAATATTATTCTTTTTTAATGTGAAAAGATTTTATTATTAAATCAATTCATATATTTAGGAGAAACATTCTTAAATACATCTTTATATAACTAATTTAATATATTTATAAGATCTAATATACAAGAGGTGTTTTAATTTAAAATATAAATTAAAATTATTAAAAAGTAACATGTAAGTGTAGTATTTATCATATATTTTAAATAAAAACAAAAATAAAATAATTATAAACATGATGCTTGTTAAATAAAATGAAGCAGACAATGTAAACAAAATAAAATATATAGATTTAAAGTAAAATAAAATAATGCTTAAGTAAATAAATTAACTTGATGTCAATCTTTTCTAAATGAATATATTTAATACATCTATACTAATACACATTTATTTACCAGAATGTCAAAATATATCAATCTTATGTTATTTTTTAAGAGTTAATTTAGTTTATTCTAGAACTATTTAACTTATATATCATACATTTTACTTTTAATTACACATTTTTTATGTAATTTTTTATTGTATTTTTGGGGAAAGTGTCATCCACTTTTTCTCTAATTCTTATTTGTGTAAATATTATATATTTATGTTGCTTTTATGAATAGGTATTAAAATATATATTTTGCAACTTTGATGTTTTTATTGTGTACATGAAATTTTGAACAATAAAAACAAGGTAAAGTGAAATTAACCTCTTCTACCTAAAATAAATGCAACACTTAGACAAAACATAAAAGTTGATGAAACATTGATAAAAAAACAAGTGAAGTCTATACCAAAACCATAAACAAGATGAGGTGGTTGTGGTCGTGGATGGTTGGATGTGAGTTCTCTTGTCACCAAAAGTTGCATAGGAGTTGATTGATGAAATGGCTTAGGTGCATCAAAATGAGATGATTGTGATCCTAGATGATTGGATGTGACTTCTCTTGTCACCAAAAGTTGCATAGAAGGTGACTATAAAATGGCTTAGGTGGACATCCAATTTGTAAATTTTGAAGGATTAGATGGATGACAAAAATACAAAGAAAAAATTGAAGGTTCATAATCATTGAGAGTTATGGGAAGATGGGAGAAGGACAAATGGTTGGACACAATGGAGGGAGAGGGATTGAAAAGAAAATCAAAGGTGGAGATTCTCCTTGGGAGAAGTGGAGGAGTGAGATGGAAGAGATACATTAAAGTACTCTTGGAGGAATTTAAAATTGGATTTGAGGGATGTGTAAAGACTTGATCCATGTAAAATGGTCCAATACCTTGTCACATGTCACATATCTTTATACACAAGTGTAATGTGGAATTAACCAAGGTTAGGGATGTGCAAGTGAAGGATAAAGGACTGATTGAATCAACATATATAATCAAAAAAGACAGAAAAAATAGGTATATGCATCCAACTTTTGGAACAAGAATGGAAGGATTTAAGTACATAAATAAAAATAACTAGATTTGTTCATCTAAGATAAACAATTAAAAAAAGACAATTAAATGATTTAGATTAGAAATAAAAGTAACTGAAAAGCAAGTTTATCAATTAAATAATTATTCAATAAATTTTTTAAAAAGATGATGAGTAATTGAATAGTCAAGATTCAATATTATTTATCTACATTAATCCACTCTAAATAATTTATATGAGAAAGATGGAGCTCTGCGTCGAGTACCTTTTCAACATTAAGCAGCAGAATAAGATGTTCTTCGTAGGTCGAAGAATGGAGAACAGGGTTTGATGCATAGAAATTCTTCTAATCCGACTTCTTATTACTTTAAAGACTCAATCAATTTCACGAATGAAAACGCCGAGGTGTGAAAATAAATTCATTAACCAAACACTAGTGAATTTTCCGAGATCCATTCAAGTATATCTGATCATTTGGAGCACAGTTTTTCCATGAATTTGCATATATGAGCGTGTTCTAGAAAATAAATTTCTTCTCATCCTTCATTCTGATTTCAGGGGTAAGGGCATAATTTTTGAAGAATAAAGAAATTACCCTGCCTTAAACGCTTCCAGTTTGAGCAGAGAAGCCCGGCCTTTCCAGATTGCCTTCTCCTGAAGCGTCAACATAAACTCGATCAGACAAGGGTTTGCATCCAATAATTTCCTTTTAAAAATGCTGTCACCGAACCATTCCTAGAGCTTCTGCTAAACAAGACATAGATTCCACCCTCTGAGCTGAGCAACGACGCCGAATTCTCTCTTCCAGCGGCCATATTTTCTTAATATCCCCACCTGCTAGCGATCTGTTAAGAGGGAATGCCATTAGGGTACCGAGAATCCCGCGATTTTGAGAACTATAGAGGCATCGGTAACGGATCTATAAGGTTTTCAAACTTTCTGTTTATAAACCAAAAGATATTTTAAACAAATAAATATATTTTAATAGGTTCACAAAACTGTTTTAAATTAGTAAATTATAAGATAAAACAATTACAAAACAAGTTTTCCTAAATCTGTCAAGTAACAAAAAATAATAATTAAAAATGAAAAATTAGCATTCATTCTAGTTCTTCTTCTTTCTTTTGAAGAATTATTTTTTATTTATTTTTAATTATTTTTAATTTTTTTTTAAAAGGCAGCAAAGCCACTTAATATATATTTTATTAATATAAACTGGTTCAAAGAGCTCTCAGAGAAAAGAACTAGAAAGATAAACTCTGATCCTTGCCCATACATACAAAAGTGAGCCTTGCTCCATATATATAGAATTTTAAGAAAAGAGGAAGCCTAAAGAAAGGATTATACTAAAAACCCGCCCCACTAGCCAATGGCTAGATATACAATTTGAAAGAAGCAATCCTAGAGAGAAAAAGACTACCTAAGAAGGAACTATGAAGCATAATGCCAATATTACAAAAAGATGAAGCATATCGAAGATAGTGAACCAAAATGGAATACTTGGTGATGTGCTTCTCGAAAGGCCTGAAAATGTCCAAAAAAACATGATATATCCACGTTCTGAATTAGCTTTCCATTAAAGCCTGCGAAGAAGAAGCCGGATGCAAGTGCAAATCTAAATCCGCAGCAAGAGCCTCAAATTTACTATTAAGATCTATCCCACGGGAAGAACATTCCGAAGCAAGTTGCAGAGAGGATTCCACCGTGGCATGACCAACATCAAACTAGAGAAGGTCCAACAGAGAAAAAACCATGGGCTGAACATTGCTAACACAAGTCGAACTCAAATATCTTCCATGAAGCTATAATGCAGATTTGACATGTCTAAAATTGTGTCGTTTTAGAGCTTTTTTATACTCGTATATACAAAAAAGACAACTTGATTGTTAAGTGAGGCATGATGGTGAAAGAGACTACCAATCAAAGCCACCCCATTCCACATATCATAATTTCTAAGTGCTTTCCATAGTTTGTTAGCACCCAAAAATTTTGGTCTAACAAATTTACTAACAAGCACCTCCAAATGAAACGGGGATTGTAATAGATCAAAAGAATTGGAAAGAAAGATGGAAACAACCTGTGAAGGAAAAATCATGCGTTTCCCCTGAGGGTATAAAATTTCCTCTCCCACAATTCTTTGGATAGCCCTTCGAACTTGAGGCCGATCACAAACAAACACAAAGCCAGAAGATCATCATGGATATGCACTAAGAATGGTTGTTCTCATTCTTCCACATCAAGCAAGATTCTGTAGTTCTGAGGATAAAATTCCATATGAAGAGAATTGCAAGCCAAGCAACCCACCATCATATCACCAAAATTCAGCAACTGAGAAGATTGTGACGCCATGAAAAATGAAACAGCCAAAGCTCGAGAAGACCAGAGAAAAACTAAGAGAGATTAAAGAAGACTAAACACCAACGAACAAAGTAAGAAATATATCAATACAATATAAATGAATGTAAGCCTCCGATCAAATCAAGATAGATAACACATGTCGACGTACAAACTCGATGCCACAAAACTAACAATATCTCATAGAATCCCAAAGCATGCTCATGAAATAATTGCAGCACTTAAAGATGTACGAAAGGATTTAAATGACTACAAAAGCTATTAATATGATTTAGAACAATAGAGAGGGGGGGTGAATCAGTTGTTCTTAGGTCCAGATGTATAAAACAAACTTTAAAACTCTTCAACAAATCAGATCTAATAACCAACAGCTACTCGGTCATTACTGATTGCATAATAGAAACATATAACAGTGCAGTCCACTTATCCAATAGCATCTAACTTGTAAAACACAGAAATGTTCAAACCAAAACATTCACACAAGTATCAACACCAGGATTTATAGTGGAAACCCAATTTGGGAAAAACCACTTTGTAACATGTTACTATTATGTTCACTCTTCTGAAGTGAGCTCGGTGAAAAACCAACCCTGTCAAAAGTTACAAACACATTGTCAGGTGTGACCCGGTTAAAGGATTTAAACCACTCTGTTAAAAGTGTGCCTTGTTATAGGACTTACATACACTCCATTAGAATGCAACCTTGTTCAAAGGATTTATACCTATGACTGTTAGGTCAACCTCTGTTAAAAGGATTTTGACTGATACAATGGTTAGAAAGTAGCAGTAGTATTGATCTAAAAAACATACAACTCACTTTGCAAATATCAGATCTAATTCTGTACACATATGCTGGCTTACTGACTGTGAACCTTTACCATCTCCATCACTGATCTACTCGGAACTCTCTTCAAGCAATCACGACACTTCTCCTTCAGCCTTCTCTGCTTAGACAGTCAATAACATCAACAATACTTCTAGCATCCACCTCTCTCCAATCCTCAGCTTAGGTTTCCTTAATACTTCCTCTATTAGGTCAATGCGTCTTTTGCCGCTTAATCTCCTTCGTAGATCTTAGGGTTAGGTCAGATTCATTGAATCCATCCTACATTATGTTCTTCGGCTATCCTTCTAGAAATATCTCGAATCTCTTAATAGATTTACAATAAAATATTTTACAGTGCATTAAATGCTTTCATACAATCAATAAATAAAGTCAACATGTTTTACATAATCCAAGAATTCAACGATGTTGGCTGGAAATCTGAATTCTCCCTCAAATGCAAAATACTGACGCTCGGTCAATGTTGTGTTCAACTTCTAGGTCTTCACTAGAAATCTCGGTCACCTCAAAAATTGTTTCCTCGGCTAATACTATTTTCCTCAGAAATTAACTGGTGTTCAGTCAACACTGAATTTACTCATCATATACTAACTCGATCGACACTAACATCACTCGGCTTAAACTATATTTCTTTACTTTTGCTCAGTTAAGCCTACCAATTTAGTCTTCATTCTTACTTAGGTAAACAATACATTGTCTTATCATTGCACCACATAATCAAGTACTCATTGAAGTATCAAGATAACTCAACCTTTCCTTAGGTGCTATTGTTACCAACCTTGCCTTTTCCCTTAGCAACAATCAAATAGATATAGTACTTTCTTAAATAGCAATAGTCTTACCAGTTAAGGTTTGACATCAATGATAATACAACAATTGTTTCAATTGCAGTTCCCAACAATCTCCCTCTTTGGCATTGATGGAAACACCATATGAATATCACATGAATTATCAACCAATCCAAAAAATTTATCTATCCATCATAAATATTAATAATATCCTTAGCTTCATTCTGATACAGAATCAATTAGCCATGCTTGTATGACCGTCCACTGAATTTCTCCCTCTTATGTGATCTTCAATAAAAATTTCATTCTGTGTATTCATCTATGATCATTTCCCTCTTTGACAAAAATGCCAAAGTAACAACTAAAACATACATCCTGCAGATGTAGATATCATCTTTTCAGTTCAGTAACAATATTTCTCCCTTTGTCATCTTTGCTTATGACTGATTCTTGTCGGTGCTATACTTTTCACAACTCTAGGCTGCTCCTAAAGTGTGACCTGTATCTTCATCAACTTGTTCAATATTCTTTGCAGCACATTTGATGCAGTGCTCCTAGCTTGACTAGGCAGTCTCCCCCTAATTGACTTCTTAGGTATTCATGAGCTTCTTTAGGTAAAGCTTTAGTGAATATGTCTGCTAGTTGTTCCTTTGTATTCACATATTCCATGCGGACCTCTTTATCTTGTACCAGTTCTCTCAAGTAATGATACTTGATGGCAATGTGTTTGGTCTTTGTGTGCATCACTGGATTCTTAGATATGTTGATAGCACTTGTGTTGTCACATAAAATGACAACTGGTTCAGTGATTTCTTCTTTCATGCCTACCAACAATTGCTTTATCCATATCAAATTTGAACAATTCACACCTACAACCACATACTTGGCTTCAACAGTAGATTGGGAAATGCAATTTTGTTTCTTGGTTGTCTAGGAAACTAATCTCTGTCCAAGAAAGAAAGCTCCACCACTAGTACTCTTTCGGTCATCTACATTTCCTGCCTAATCAACATCTGTATACACTCTCAGTTCCAACTTCTCATGCTTCTTGTAGTACAATCCATAGTCAACATTTCCCTTCAAATATCTCATGATTCTTTTGATAGCCATCATGTGAGTTTCTTTAGGATTGGCAGAGAATCTTGTCACAATCCCAATAGCTAATACAATATTTGGTCTGCTATGTACAACATATTGTAGCTTTCCAATCATTGATCTATACAAAGTCTGGTTAACTTATACAGCATCATCATTTTTAGACAACTTTTGTCCAGTAGCCATGGGAGTACTTACTGGCCTTGAATCTTCCATACCAAAGGTTTTTAGTATCTCATGAACATATTTAGACTGGGTGATGAAAATTCCTTTCTCCATCTGATATACTTGTAAACCAACAAAAAATTTGATCTCCCCAAACATACTCATTTCAAATTCAGTTTGCATTTCATTTGAAAATTTCTTACACAAGGCATCTTGTCCACCAAATATAATATCATCTACAAAGATCTTAGCTAACAAGATTCCTTTACCTTCTTCATCTTTCATGTACAGGTTGTTTGTGTTATTTGTCCTTGAGAATCCAATCTATATTAGGTAGTTGTGCAGTCTCTCATACCATGCTCTAGGAGCTTGCTTTAGTCCATACAGTGCTTTATTCAGTTTGCAAACCATGTGTCTTTTGTTTGGATCAACAAATCCTTCTGGTTCTTCAATATACAATTCTTCTTCTAATATACCATTTAAAAATGCAAACTTAACATCCATTTTGTATACCTTGAAATCTTTATAGGCAGCATATGCAAGCAGAGTTCTTACTCCTTCCAATCTAGCTACAGGGGCAAATGTATCCCCATAATCTATTCCTTCTTCTTGTGCGTAGCCTTTGCATACCAGCCTAGCTTTGTTTCTTGTGATATGACCATGCTCATTCAGCTTATTACGAAATACCCACTTTGTCCCAATGACATTCTTATTTTCTGGTCTCGACACCAGAGTCCAGGTATCATTTTTCTCTATCTGGTCTATCTCTTCATTCATTGCTTTTATCCAATCTTCATTTTCTAATGCCTCCTTTGTTGTCTTAGGCTCAAATTCACATAGTAAACATGTTGGATCTCTTGCCTTGCTTCTGGTCTGAATTCCAGTATCTTTATCTCCAATAATATGTTCAGGCTTGTGATGTCTCCTTACGTATTGTGCTAAAATAGGTTCTTCTCTCCTTTCATTTTGCTCATCAGGCTCACCAACAAGATTGTCAGATTCAGCTTCTGAATGCTCAACAACCTCTTACTGATACTCGGTAGCTTCTTCCTATCTCTCGACACGTTCTCTTATCTCTCAGCATTGTTATCCTGACACTCGGCATTGCTTACTCGAGACTCAGCATCAGGTGCAAGTCTGTCACTTGCCTCTTCTTCCTCTATATACACAAAATATCTTTAATCTTATGGTTCTCTTTTACTATCAACTTTATTTTTCTCTGCATACTCATCAACTTTGACATTCACACTTTCCACAATTTTGTTAGCATTAGAGTTCAAACACTTATAAGCTTTACTTTTTGTGGAATAGCCTAGGAATATACCCTCATCGCTTTTAGCATCAAATTTTCCATTTTCACTGTCCTTTAGTATGTAGCATTTACTTCCAAAAATTCTAAAGTACTTTACATTAGGTGCATACCCATGCCACAATTCATAAGGTGTCAAATTTGTACCTTTTTGAATCTGTACTCGGTTAAGAGTATAAATAGTTGTACTTAGAGCTTCTTTCCAATACTTTTGTGCAACATTCTTTTCAATCATTAATGTCCTTGCACAATCCAAGATATATATGTTCCTTCTCTCTTCTATATCATTCTGTGGAGGAGTTCTAGGTGTGTACATGTCTTTTGATCTCTCTATCATTGCAAAATAGATTAAATTTATAAGATATAAATTCTCCACCTCGGTCAAATCTCAGACACTTTAGGTTCCTACCTGTCTCCTTTTCAACCTTAGCTACATACCACTTAAAAAATTGAAAAGCATCAGATTTTTCTTTTAAGAACATTACATGCATCATTCGGGTATAATCATCAACAAAGGGGATAAAATATCTAGCACCACAATAGCTTTGTACACCCATCAGTCCACAATGGTTAGTATGAACCAAATCTAGGATATTCTCAGAAGTAAAAGTTTTTCTCTTGAAACTAGACTTTGTCATCTTACCCAACTAACATTCTTTGCACATTACATTCTCAAGTTTCTTCAATCTAGGTAGACCTCTCACTTTCTTTTTCTTACTAATTTCTACCAGATGACATAGCCGCTTATGCCATAACCAAATATCATCAAGTTGTGCAATCATACATGTTTCTTCAGATAGGTCTAGATAGAACAAATTACCTCTTGTCTATTCTCCACTTCCAATCAGTTCACCAGTGGCATCAAATATTTTGGCCTTTTTGTGATGAAATTCCACTCAATAGCCAGTGCTATTAAGCTATGCAACACTCAGCAGGTTATAGTTAAGACCCTCAACCTAATAAGCATTTTCACAAGTGATCTTATCAATCAGCTTAATCAATCATTTGCCTCTAACAGGACATGGTGCATCATTACCAAGTTTCACACTCCTACCTTTATAATGATCTAAGGTATCAAACTTACTCTTGTCTCCAATCATATGATGTGAACAACCACTATCAATAATCCATTTATCATTTTTGTTCACATAAGATATCAATGCAGTTTTCTCATCCTCATCAGATTCATCTTTCATTGCAACATAGACAACCTCAATTTCAAAATCATCACTATCAGTGTCAGTCTCTTCTTCGAAAATATAACAGGATTTCTTACCTTTTCCTTTGTAGTCCTTGCATCTTCAGTAGCATCTATCTTCTCTTTTGTCTTTATGCTTTCTGTCTCTTTCTTCATCCTTATCATCCCTGTCAGGACATCTAGTAGATATATGACCAACTTTATTACATGAAAAATATATAATAGGGAGTTTACCTTTGTACTTTCATTTTCCCCTTTTCAGTCTTTTAGCCATAAGAGCTTCTAGATCCTCAAGTTCTTCATCAGATGTGTCACTGTCACTTTCACTTTCACTTTCACTGATGCATCTTTCTTTTTCCTTCTTTGACTTACTCAAAACCATTTGTGACTTAAAAGAAGATTCAATATTACCAACAGTGAAGTTATCATAGTTAGAAAGTTCAAAAGCAGTAAGCTTACCAACCAAACTTTCCAAAGTAAGAGCATTTGTAGGGTTACATCTAGATTCTTGAATTGCAGAAATTTTAATTGCATAGATAGGACACAGAGTTCTCAATACTTTTCCTATTATAGTTTCATCATCAATAGTTCCATTTGCTCCTCTAATAGCATTTACAACTTCTTTTATTCTACCACAATATTGTACAATATTCTCACCTTCTTGCATTCTCATTTCATCAAATTTTCCTCTTAGGCTCTTGGCTTTTGCTCTCAACACATTTATGTCACCTCCATAAATGTTTGCAAGGGTGTCCCACATTTACTTTGCATTACTGCAGTCTTTGATGTCTTTAAATTCTGGATAACTTAGGGTAGACACAATCTCCAACATTGCTTGGTTGTGCTCTTGTTTAGCTTTCATTTCCTCGGCAGTCAGAGGTGCAATAGGTGTGACATAGTCATGCTCAATATAATACTTTTTAGAATCACCAATACCAGCCAGATGTAGCTTCATCAAGCTTTGCCATGTAGGGAAGTTCTCCTTATTCAGCTTTGGTACCTCCTTATATATCCTGATCATTTTCTTCAAGTACCTTCAAACTTGTTCTCTGTAAGCACCAACAACTCTAATACCAATTGTTAATATGATTTAGAACAACAAAGAGGGGGCTGAATCAATTATTCTCAGGTCTAGATGTATAAAACAAACTTTAAAACTCTTCAACAAATCAGATCTAATAACCAACAGCTACTCGGTCATTACTGATTGCATAACAGAAACATATAACAGTGCAATCCACTTATCCAATAGCATCTAACTTGTAAAACATAAAAATGTTCAAACCAAAACATTCACACAAGTATCAACACCAAGATTTATAGTGGAAACCCAATTTGGGAAAAACCACTTTGTAACATTACTATTATGTTCACTCTTCTGAAGTGAGCTCGGTGAAAAGCCAACCTTGTCAAAGGTTACAAACACACTGTCAGGTGTGACCTGGTTAAAGGATTTAAACCACTCTGTTAAAAGTGCACCTTGTTATAGGACTTACATACACTCCATTAGAATGCAACCTTGTTCAAAGGATTTATACCTATGATTGTTAGGTCAACCTTTGTTAAAAGGATTTTGACTGATACAATGGTTAGAAAGTAGCAGTAGTATTGATCTGAAAAATATACAACCCACTTTGCAAATATTAGATCCAATTCTGTACACATATGCTGGCTTACTGACTGTGAACCTTTACCATCTCCATCATTGATCTGCTCAAAACTCTCTTCAAGCAATCACGACACTTCTCCTTCAGCCTTCTCTGCTTAGACAGTCAATAACATCAACAATACTTCCAGCATCCACCTCTCTCCAATCCTCAACTTAGGTTTCCTTAATACTTCCTCTATTAGGTCAATACATCTTTTGCCACTTAATCTCCTTCGTAGATCTTAGGGTTAGGTCAAATTCATTGAATCCATCCTACATTGTTTTCTTTGGCTATCCTTCTAGAAATATCTCAAATCTCTTAATAGATTTCCAATAAAATGTTTTATAGTGCATTAAATTCTTTCATACAATCAATAAATAATGTCAACACATTTTACATAATCCAAGAATTCAATGATGTCGGCTAGAAATCTGAATTCTCCCTCAAATGCAAAATATTGACACTCGGTCAATAATGTATTCAACTTCTTGGTCTTCACTAGAAAGCTCGGTCACCTCAAAAATTATTTCCTCGGCTAATATTGTCTTCCTCAGCAATTAACTGGTGTTCAGTCAACACTGAATTTACTCGGCATATACTAGCTCAATCGACACTAACATCACTTGGCTTAAACTAGATTTCTTCACTTTTTCTCGGTTAAGCCTACCATTTTAGTCTTCATTCTTACTTAGATAAACAATACACTATCTTATCATTGTGCCACATAATCAAGTACTCATTGAAGTATCAAGATAACTCAACCTTTCCTTAGGTGCTATTGTTACCAACCTTGCCTTTCCCCTTAGCAACAATCAAATAGATATAGTACTTTCTTAAATAGCAACAGTCTTACCAGTTAAGGTTTGACATCAATGACAATACAAAAATTGCTTCAATTGTAGTTTCCAACAAAAGCTTGCAGTGAAAAGGACATTGAACAAAAGCCTAAATGCAACCTGACTCATGTCATCATGAGAAATGAATAAAAAAGAAAAGACATGCGAAGCATAAATAACCAACGTGACCCAAAATAAAAGGAGAGAGAAAAGAAAGGAGGAGGTATTGATTCAATCCTTCCCCATACATTTGCACACACACATATCAATAAAGCATGCACTACAAGTTGCATATCAACCAAAATTGGTATACAAAGTGTAGGACACCTATGTGTGCAATTGTATGGGGAAAGAAGAAATAAAAAGGGAGCAGATTCTTTTTGAATTATATCAGAGAGGAGAGAATACATTTCAAAATCAACCGAGTCCACTGAAGAATCAATCTCTAAATTGGAACAACCCAAATTCGCCAAGAGGTCTACTAGAAAATTACCTTCTCTAAACACATGAGAGATTGTTACTTTAACAAAAGATTCAAGAAAAGTCAAATACGTTCAAGAATATATTTGATACTCCAGTTAATTATGGATCTGAATTTGCAAGCATTAATGATGAGAGCAGAGTCACCTTCAACATGAATATTAGAAATTTTCAACTTTTTTGCCAAGATCAAACCTTCAAGCAAAGCCTGAGCTTCAGCCATATTATTGGAACCTAGCAAAATAGATAATGATTTAAGAGCGATGATATGTCTAAGATAATTACACAAGAAAATTCCTATCCCCGAATCACCAAGATTACCCCTAGATGATCCATCAAAGCTTAACTTACAGAAATCCAAATTAGGGGGGTGCCATTTAATATTTTTCCTATCAATAGGAGTACTTCTGATTCCAGGAAAAATTAGAGAAGAGGGAATCGTGATCATTTTCCAATTAGAGATCACATAATTATCCCACGAACATAATTGACCATTAGGATTAAAATGTGATTGTACATAGGAATTCACTTGTTCCGAAATGGCTTTTTCTTAAATTTAAATTAATTTTATTATTTATGTATTCTTATAAATTATAAATAATAATAAAATATATTAGACTTATTATTTTATTGAAAACTAATTATTATAGAATAAAATTATATTTTAATATTAAAATCTATCTCTTTAAAAGAAAACGAGACATACTTCATGACAACGATCCCCTGATACATAGTGCATTATAAAAATTTGGCACTTGATCCTTCAATTATCTCCTTACATATCTATTCATCATTAATTGCTTGCAACCTTATCAAATTATATAGATTTATATTACATTATACAATTAATTGTGCAATATAAAATATATTAAAATTCTACGTATAATTTCCTATCGACTTATCCCTTGAACCTCCTCTAGGTGTAAGTGCTAGTATACTCTATGTGAATGAAAATAATGTGTGTGTGTGTGTGTGTTTATATATATATATATATATATATATATATATATATATATATATATATATATATATATATATATATATATATATATATATATATATATATATATATATATATATATGCATGCACGCACACACACACACATGTGTGTACATACATACATATGTATGTATGTACGTACATACATAGGTATGTATGTATATGTAAAATACATGTGTATGTGTGTGTATTGCTTCACATTGTATTGTCCGTCAACTATGAAAGTTATGTCACCATATTTAGTTGGTGATGAAATTTTAGAATTGGGCAAATGCTTTGACAAAGGTGGAACTACTGAAAAACCTCATCCACTTGGAAATACCAGTGGACTTGAGTTGTTTATGAGTAACACGCTCAAGGAGTAGTGGACATTCCTGAGCTAAAACCATCTCTCTCTCTCTCTCTCTCTCTCTCTCTCTCTCTCTCTCTCTCTCTCTCTCTCTCTCTCTCTCTCTCTCTCTCTCTCACATTACCCTATATATCTATTTCATGTATCTAATCCTCTCCTCCTTATCTCACTTTGTCTCTCGCATCTCTCTCCCACTAATTGCCCTCCTTCTCACTTTCTCGTCTCACACTTCCTCTAACCATCCCATACCTTCACCCCTCTCACCATCTCTATTACCTATTTATCTCTTCTCTCATCTTTCTTGCTCATCTCTCTGTCTCTTCCCCCCAAATTCTTAACACTTAGGACACCTTAATACATCCTAAGACTCATAATCCCTTAGGACCACTTATGACACCTATGAACCATTAAGACATCCTAGGATACCTTACAAAGACATCCTAGGACACCTTAGGACCGACTATGAAACCTAAAGCCCCTTAAGACATCCTAGGGTCCATTAGTGTATCCTAAGACCCCTTAGGATATCTGAAGACACCTATGACCCCTTAGTATCACTTAAGGCTCCTACAAACCATTAATGTATCCTAGGACATTTTAAGACCCATTAATGTATCCTAAAACCTAATAATGTGTCCTAGGACACATTAAGGGTTCGTTTGGTAGTGGGAATTAGGAAATACTAGATTTGATCAAATGCCGGAAATGGTCAAATCATGGATTTGATAATTCAGTCTTTCATTTCCGGATTATGTTTGGACCATTTGGTTCCACTTTTTGAAATTGGAATTGGAATTTGAGTATAATTTTTTTTTTTTAAATTTTTTTTGAATTGTTTTAATGTTTTTGAATTTAATAATTTATTTTTATTCATGGAATTGAATTTAAAATGGAATCGCAAACCGTTTTAGGCAGCCAAAGTTGGTGGCAAGTAACCAAGTTACAATCATTGATTGCAACCAAAATTTGAAAAAAAAATTGATAAAAAATTTGGAAAATAAATTTGAGAAAAAATTCAAAAAAAAATCAATATTTTTTTTTTAAAAAATTGAAATAAATTTCGTCAAAAAAATTTGAATTTTTTTCGAAAAAATTCAAATAAATAACAAAGTTACAAACCACCCAAACAAATAAAAAATAAATTAAATCCCTCCTCACACAAATAAAAAATTAAAAAATTAAGTGTAGACATGACAAATTTAAAAATTTGCTTTGCCCCCAATTCCAATTCCACCTTTTCAGGTGGAAGATGTAAATGCTCAATTTGGGCAAAATGAGCACTTACATCTTCCTATTATATTTTTATATTGCACTCCCAAACTAAGGATTCGATGAAATCAGAAATAGCAAATGCCAATTCCAGACTAGTTCCCACTACCAAACGGGCCCTAATATATGTATGAGGAGACCTTAGGATCCCTTAAGACATCTAGGACCCCTTAATACATCCTAGGACCGGCCAGTGTATCGTAGGCCACTTTAGGGCCAATTAAGACATCTTAAGACACATTAGTGTATTCTAGGACCACTTAGGACCTCTTAAGACACCTAGACCTCTTAGCACCCCTTAGGACTCCTACAAACCATTAATGTATCCTAAGACCCCTCAGGACCCATTAATGTATCCCGAAACCCATTGATGTATCCTAGGCCACATTAATACATGCACGAGGAGACCTTGGGACCACTTAAGACATATAGGACCCCTTATGACATCCTTGGAGCCATTAATGTATCTTAGGCCCCTTTAGGACCACTTAAGGCATCCTAGGACCTCTTAAGACACCTAGGACCCTCAACACCCCTAAGGACCCATTAATGTATCATAGGCTCTTTAGGACCACTTATGACATATAGGACCCCTTAAGGAATCCTACGACCTATTAATGTATCTTAGGAACCCTTTGGACCACTTAAGACACCTAGGATTTCTTATGACAACTTAGGGTCCATTAATGTATCCCTGGACCCCTTATGGCCACTTAAGAGACCTAGGACCCCTTAGGACTACTTATGACACCTAGGATCCCTTAAGACATTCTAGGACCCATATTTGCATCTTAGGACCTCTTAAGACACCTAGGACCCCCAAGATCCATTACTATATCCTAGGATGTCCTGGAACCCATGAATGTATCCCAATGTTGATTAATGTACCCTAGGACCACTTAGCACCAATCAATGTAACCTAGGACCTATTAATATATACGGGGACCCCTTAGAACACATTAAGACACTCAAGAGCCCCTAAGATATCCTAGGACCCCTTAGGACTAGTTAAGACACCTAGTACCCCTTAAGACATCCTAGACAAATTAATGTAAATATGTATCCTAGGACTACTTACGACACCTAGGATCTCTTAAGACATCTTAGGACCCATTAACATATCCTAGGACCCCTTAGAACTACTTAAGAAATCTAGGACCCCTTAAGACATCATAGGACCCCTTAATGTATCCTAGTATTCTTTTTTTAAGAAATCAATGTGTTCTAGGACTCATTCACACCCTTTAATGTATCTTAGGATCTCCTAGGACCCATTAATGTATCCTAGGACCCATTAATATATCCCATGACCCATTAATACATATGATGACCCCTTAGGGCCACTCAAGGAACCTAGGACTCCTTAAGACATCCTAGGACCATCTCTCTCTCTCTCTCTCTCTCTCTCTCTCTCTCTCTCACCATGATGCAAGAGCATCTTGGGTTCTTTACAATATTGCATCAATAGAAAATAGTTTGTTTCTTTTTGTCCCTGCTTCCTGGTTCACAATTTGGTTCATCGATTATTCATCTTGAGAATATTCTAGTTGCAATCTTGGAATCATGTTCTAAGTTCTTTGTAGTTCCCATCTTTCTGATCACATCTCTTTTGGTTTAGTTCTATTTGATTTATCTTCTCTATGGCTCATGTTATGTTCCTAGTTTCATGTTTGTGGTGATCCTGTTCACAGGTCATGTATTCGTGTGTTTCTTGTGTTGCAATCATTGTTTCTTATGGAGGACCTATCTGGGAATAATTTGATGTGATCACATCATGTTTGGATCAAGGAGCTTCATGTGAGGATTCTTTTGGTTGCTTCAGGTGATGTGTTCCTTTTTGCCTGAGCTGACCTGATGATTGTGTGTGCGATCGTTGCTCATTGGTTATTGGCATGTGTGCTCTTAGTTTGTGATTGTTGGATCTTGTACAGACCTAGATTAGTGGTCGCACCTTCTCATGTTCTTCATGGTGGTTTATTAGTTTGTTTTGGGGCTGACCCTTATTTTGTAAACATTTCTTTGGAGATGTAACTCTTGGTCGACCCTTGTTGTACCGAATGGGTATATGTATTCAAATGGCTCTAGTTATGAGGAATTCATCTTAGGGATAAATGGTTATTAGATTATGAAGTACTAAGCTTCAAGATTTAATTCATTTTATATGTGGCCCTAACCAAGAAGGTCCTACAACCTGACATGTATGTTGTAATTGCTAAATAAATCATTGATCTGGCATTCTCCCTCTCTTAATTTTGTGTTATTATTCCACATGTGATTCATTATGAATTTTGATATCCCATCTCTGGGTACTCCTCATTTCATGTTGCATCATGTGGTATCAAAGAATGCTTCTTTTGTAAACCCTAGTTGATTTGGTTGTGGGGTGGTAGGTTGTGATTTGACCTATACTTGCATAGGGTTACGAAGATGGTTCGTGGTAGGAGAGATGTTGATCGTGTTGTAATGGATATGTTGAGGAAAATTTCTGCAAGACTTGAAGCTTTTGAGACAACCCAAAGAAGAGGAAGACATATTGAGGATGATAGAAAAGATGAGGTAGAATAATTGCAAGAAGAAGGAACAAGACAAGAACTTGTTCTAGAACAAGGCGAAGAAAGATTTTTTAGAGCTTTGAAAAGCATTAATTGAAAACCTCACTTCAATCCTCCTGAGTATAGTAGTAGATTGGATTCTTATGAATTGATGGACTAGATCTATGAGATGGAGAAGTATTTTGATTATGAAAACATTCCAGCAAATAAGAAGGTGAAAATTACAAGCACTAATTTGAAAGGACATGCATCCTTGTGGTGGGAATATTTGCAGACTAATCAGAAAAGAAGAGGTACATATAAGATCAAGGTATGGGAAAAGATGATTAACACATTGAAAGGTAAGTTTCTTCATGATGATTATCAAGTTAATTTATTGAGAAGAATGAAAAATTTGAAATAGAAGGATAGTTCTCCGAAGGAATACACTAAGGAATTATATAAGTTAGATATCAAATCTAGACATGTAGATGATGAAATTGAAAGGATTGTTAGATACCTAAATGGTTTAAGGGCTTCTATTCAAGATAAAATCAATTTGGTCAAGTTGAACACTATTGAAGAAGCTTATCAATTTGCATTGAAAGTAGAAGAGAAATTGAACAAAGGATATGAACAAAGGCATAGAGGCAGAGGTGGAAGATTCCCTAGAGGGAGAGGCAGATCCTTTGGAGAAAATAGAAGATCAGATCAAGATAAGACAATTCAGGATAAAGGCAAAACAAAATGGAAAGGAGAAATTACCTTTAGAGGTAGAGGAAGTTATTCAAGAGGTAGTTACCGTAGAGGTAATGACCAGAGGAGAGAAGATAGGAATTGGTTTAAAGGAACTTGTTTCAAATGTAGTGAATAAGGACATCTAGTGTTTGAGTGTACTAATTCAAACAAGAAGATCAAAATAAGTAGAAAAAATGCACTTGTGAAGGAAGATTCACCCGCTTCAACAAAAAAACCCGAGGATGGAGAAAATTTTATGATTAGAAGAGCATTGTGGAATGAAGGCACTGATGAAGACCCTTTGAGATAAGGCTTATTCAAAACTAGATGTAAGGTAGCAAGAAAATTTTGCAAAGTGATAATTGAAAATGGAAATTCAGAGAATTTGGCATCAGAAGAGTTGGTTACCAAGTTGCATTTGCAAAGGATGAAGAACCCTAAACCCTATTAAAATTGAAACTTAAAATTGGGAATTACCATGACAAAGTTCTTTTTGATATTATGCCTATGGATTGTTGTCACATCTTGTTAGGTAGACCTTGGTAATATGATAGACAAGATTTACATGATATAAGATTGAATAGATATACTATTGTATCAAATGAGAAGAAGCAAGTTTTGTTACCATTGATTGAAGCATCTAAGGGTGAAAATTGTACTTCTGTTAGAATTTGTTTGGTTGAAGGAAGGCAATTCATAAGAGATTTGAAAATGAATGATGTTTGTTATGCTTTAGTTCCTAATACCCTTGTTCAGAAGTCATATAATGAAACACCTATTGAATTCAAGAAGTTGCTGACAGAGTATCAAGAGATTATTTTTGATAATGTACCAGATGGTTTACCACTGATAAGAAGTATAAATAATTGTATGGATCTAATCTCTAGAGCTAGTTTTCTGAACAAAGAACCACACCAATTAACACATGCAAAGAATGAAGAATTGAATAGACAAGTTCAAGAGTTGTTGTAGAAGGTTTTGATCAGAGAAAGATTGAGTCCATGTGCATTTCCAACTGTGTTAGCACCTAAGAAAAGTGGTGAATGGAGAATGTGTACCAATTCAAGAGCTATAAATAAGATCACAGTGAAATATTAGTTTCCATTGCCTAGGATGGATGATATCATGGATTGTTTGAGTGGAGCAAAGTACTTTACCACTTGATTGATTTGAAAAGTGGTTATCACGACATCAGAATCAGAGAAGGAGATGAATGTAATACTTCTTTTAAGACAAAAGAAGGTTTTTATGAGTGGTTGGTTATGCCTTTAAGTTTAACTAATGCACCTAGTACTTTTATGAGGTTGATGAATGAAGTTTTGAAGAAATACTTGGGTAAATTTGTGATTGTATATTTGGATTGCATTTTGATATTCAGTAAGAACAGGGAAGATCATTTATAGCATCTAAGATAGGTACTGCAGAGGTTGAAAGAGGAAAAGTTACTGATTAACTTGAAGAAGTGTTCTTTTATGAAAGGAGAGATAGTATATTTGAGATTTGTGATTTCAACTGTTAGTTTGAAGATGGATCTAGAGAAGGTTGAAGAAATTTTGGAATGGCCTACTGTATACACTTAAAAATGGTTTCATTTATTAATTAAATATTTATTATTTAATTACTATTGACTTGACAAATTAATTAAATATTTATTATTTAATTAATATTTATTTCTTCTATTTATTAAGAAAATTATTCAATTTATTTAATAAATTCACTATAGTCTAATTCTATATCCTAAGTCTTCTAAATAGTCTATTAAAGTGATTTAATTAAATACACAATCACCTAAATATGACTAAGTCTGCTAGTCCACTTCATCCACCTAGTCACCTGACACATCACCTTGGCTAAGATAAATAATTATTATTAATTATTTATTCATATTTATCCTCACCCACACATGTCCTATTCTTAAGGGCTATGTGGCCTCATAGGACTTGGTCTCATGACCACATGTCCTCTCAACAACCAAGTCAAGAGACATTCCCTATTCCTAAGGGGCTTCTCAAGCCACCTCTAAGGGTCAAGAGTGAGTCATAGGACACTTGTGCAAAGAGTCCTCATGAGGAAAAGGTCTTTACCTCTTTCTCTCTTTGGTCTTTGTGAGACACTTGACATGTGTCTTTCCCTTCCACCTTCTTCTCCTCCATGTCAATATGAGAGGAACATCATCCCTATTCTTCCTCTCACATTCCAACTACATCCCCCTTTCTCTCAACTCCTTCAACTAAGTCAATTCTAGCCCTAGGATCTTCCACCTTTCATTCTCAACTGTAGGATTCTGCCACCTAGGCCTAGATCCTCCAAAACTCTATAAAAGGAGCCTCATTTTCCATTTGAAAGCTAATAGGTATTTTTGATAACAAGCATTCAAGCATCCAAGCATCCAAGCAATCAAGCAACCAAGCATCCCTATTATCATCCCATCATTTGCATTTCATCCACCATATTTGCATAATCAAGTTTTAGTTGTGCACTCATTTCATTCAATCTCCACACTTTGGAATCATCTTGGGAAAGAGCTTCATTCAGAAATCTGAGAGCTCAACATCTTCAAGAAATCAAGGCTAGGAGGACAATGGAGACAAGATGCATTTGTAGGTGAAGGTAAATTGTTAATTTGGTTTCATTTGTTATTGCATTCTGCATTGTAGTTTGCTTATTAGATAGATTTATTAACCTTTTATTAGTTAATTCATCATTCAGAATAGTATCCAACTAATTTGCATACATTTTTGGCACTACAAGGAGGGCCCAACTAGGCTTTTCACTTTCAGTTTTTAGTTTTTCATGTGCAGGTTTTTCTACAGGTTATTTCTGCGCATTTTTCCATGATTCCTGCGCATCTGTTCATTTCTGATGTGCATCCATTTTCTATATTTTCCTCTCTATTATATTTACTGCGCATTTGTCCACGATTCTTGCACATATATCCATTTTCATGGTGCATACATAGTAACTGCGCATACATACCACCAAGCTGCGCATTCATTAAATTGTTTCATGCATACATCATTCCTACACATACATCCATACTCACTGCACATCTATATCACTGTTCTGCGCATTTATCAGTTTCTGTAGAAAAATTCAATTTTCTGTTAGATTTGTTTTTAGCTAACATTTTGACAAGTGTTTGTTCATTTTGGTAGTAATTTTAGGCTATTTTGCAAGACGTAATTTTTGAAGACCCCATTGCTAAAAACATTTTTCTAACAATTTGATTTACAGATTGCCAAGGGGTTTGCAAAATAGACTATAATCTTGTTTGGGCTTAAAATACGACATCTTTTTTCTTTGTGTGTTTTCCTTAACATAGATTCAAGTGTCTGTTGTGTTTTGCTTAATAGCATATTTGTAATCCCAAAATTATAACAATGTATCCTCTCACCTCGCCATTCGTGGACCTTGGCTGTAAGAGAAATTGTTATAATTTTTAGAGGGCGGTCTTTGGTGGGAAAAGAGGTACTCACCCCAAGGAACGACCCAACCGGTAACAGGCTAAAGCCAAGCCCTTCCAAACCGGTATATAAAAAATGCTAGTGTGATTAGTCTCACATTAGACAGGTGTGAATTCATTGTGCCAACCAAAATCTCCTCCAGTACCCTAGTGGTGCGTTAAAGTCCTACTTAGTAGAGGTGAAAGCCTTGCTTTGAAAGGATTGGGAGAGCCCCCTTAATTGGGAAAATGACTTGATCACAACCACCTGAACGGATGTCCTTATTAACAACTTTTGTTTAGTGGCCAAAAACCTTCTATCTGCTGGCTCAAGGAGTCACCCAAGCTTGTGAAGACACCCCACATTACTCACGATTCATAGTAGAGATAGCAGTTCTTTGGGAAGTAATGAGCCATTGAATTCGGAACTTGGTGTGCCTGAGAAGTGAGTGCACTATAAGGAGGAGCCTGTGCCTCCAAGTTCCTAGGCTGTCCGTTGTGGATTTGCGTGGCTGGATTTTATTATCCTAGTGGGGATTCAGTAGATATCATCCTTGCCAACCTTAGGATTGTAATTTTGTTTGTGCATTCATACTAGATTAAATTAGATTAAAATCATCTTTGTCTTGCGTGTGTGTGTTTATGCATTTTTACTTTGCCAAAAACCAGTAAAATCATCAAAAATTTGATAACCTGCGCATACATCAAATCTTGTTGCGCATACGATCTTTGTTACTGCGCATTTACATTTATCAGATCGCATCTATCAAAATTTGTTGTGCATTTGTTTCATTTTATTGTGCATATATCACACTATCCTGTGCATTTACAACAAAGAGCATTCCCACAGGCTTTTGGAATTTCAAAATCACTTTTTCAGATACCCATTTTCGTCCTTAGTAAGATTTTGGAAAAATAGTCAAGTTACATAGACCTCTGATTTCTAATTTGACCACTTTCATAACTTTTCATCGTCATTCCTTTCTCAAGAGTCAACACGTCACTTTCTTCCAATCTTAAGATTTTTAGTGTAGTGTTGAAAATTTACCTTATCTGTCAGACTTTGATCTTGGTGAGCTTATCATATTAGGATATATCATCCTTAACCATCAAGCTTACTTAGATTATTGTTTCTTGACACCAATTTTCAATACTTATCATATCTTTTCTACCAATTATTCTCCATATCTTTTTATCAAAAATCTTTCTTTTTCGCAATCAATTTCATTCATTTTATGGTTCAAAATCGATCTCAGAAACTCAAACAACCTATTAATCCAGAATCCCTAGACAAAATGGAAGGCAATACCAGCAATGAAGAGAATCCTTGGCCCAAATAGCCTCCTAAGAAAACTCATCTCTCACATTCAATGACGAACCTACTGATGAGGAACTTAGGGATGCTGCACAAGATCCTAAATTTTTACAAGTCATGGAATGACTTTTAGGCTTGGATAAAGAGATGTATTTCCTCATGCTTGCTCAACAAGGAGCTAAGTTACCAAGTGATTTTGATGTTACCTATCTTAGAGAACTAGCTCATACGAAAAATCAAGATATCCTTAAAGGTTCTCAAGATCCACATGGAGCAAAGGAAATCAATCAACAATCCAATGCTTCTCAAATCAATCAACAATCCAATGCGTCCCATAGTGATCAACAACAAAATGTTTTTCAAAATAATCAACAATCCAATGATCCTCAACATACTCAACAACATAATGTTTCCCAAAACCTGCAAGGAAGCACATTATCTTTGGATCCTGTCCTACAACATATCCAGATGCTTCAACAACAAATTCGTGATATCCAAACTGGATCATCAACTAAGAAGTATTCTTTGTATGATATATGTCCTTATCCTTTTGATAAGAACTTAGTCATGATTCCATTCCCTCCTCATTTTGAGGTACCAAAATTTGACAAATACAAAGGGAATTCGGATCCACAAGACCATATTCGTGAGTTTTGTGCTGCTTGTATTGAAGTCGCTCACAATGACACTTATCTTATGTGACTATTTCCGCAAAGTTTAGGAGGACAAGCCATGGAATGGTTCTCCAAACTTCCCCCCAGCATTAAATCTTTCAATGAGCTTTTGGACAAATTCGTGACTCATTATTCATATAACATCAAACATGAAGTCACTATGCTTGATCTTTGCAATACACATCAAAAGAATGGAGAACCCTTCCTTAATTTTTTGCAAAGATGGCATCAATTGTTTTCCAAATATCCACGAATGATTCTCGAACAAGAAAAGATGGATATTTTTGTGCATAACCTTACACCAGAAATGAGTTATAGGTTACAATTGCAATGTCCACCAAACTTCAATAAGCTCATAGAAAATGGTATCAAGATTGAGGAAGCCATGGTCCGAAAAGGTGAGATAAAACTATATTCCAAAGATAATGCTGGATCCTCAAATTCGAATTCCAACACTTATAATTCCAATTCCAACAATGAGAAATCGAAATATTGGAATAAAAACAAAAACATTGTCAATGACGGAATTGTTGATAATCGTAATGTCCAACCGACAAAACCTCTTCTAAATCTCACAAGTATGACCAACGCTACTCAAGCTACATACAACAATCAGTCAGCAAATCAAAATACCAACAAGGATTCATCTAAACCAAGATTGCCTTTTATCTCACCTCGAAGAAACTTTACTCCTTTAGGGGAATCTCTCGAATCAGCATTACAGAAGTTAATCACCAAGAAACTCATCACGCTTCCTAAACTGAAAGACTATGAACCTAGAGTGAAGCCTTCTTGGTGGAATGGAAATGATTATTGTGAATTCCACAGAGGAAGAGGACATATAACCAATGAATTCCAATGGCTTAAAAATGTGATCCAAGACTTAATCGAAAGCGGTGAAATTAGTGTTGACGGACATGTCTCGAATGAATCACATACGGCCTTCAAAGATCCACTTTCTGAGCATGAAAAGGGAGGTTCTTCTAACAATAAGGGTGACAACCAAGCCAATTATAATAACACACCCTATAGATATGTTGGTAACATTTCTGACTGTCATCCTTCTGCATATTATGCCAATGTTATTACCATAAAGGGAAAATCAAAGAGTCAACCAATCCATGCTACTACTCGTGCTCAAGCCAAGGTTACTCTCCAAGGAGTCCAGTCTAAACCAAGCACTACTCAAAACAAGTCCGTTTGTGTCCCAAAGTCCATACCCAATACTTCCAACCAATATAATCTTTTGGAACAGCTCAAAAAGACACTGGCCCAGATATCCATCTTAGAGCTTTTGTGTCTTTCTCCATCTCACAAAGATATCCTTGAAAAAGCTCTTTTAGAGACCCAGGTTCCAACAACTCTAGATCCTGATCAATTTCAAGCTATGGTAGGCCATTTAATGACCCCACACTATTTGTCCTTTACTAAAAATGATGATTTAGCCATTACCCAACCTCATAATTCTCCTTTACATATCGAAGTCCTTGTCCAAAATCACAAGATTAAAAGAGTATTAATAGATGGGGGAGCTGGCTTGAATATCTACACGTTAAAGTTGGTCCTTGCATTGGGATTTTCTGAGAATGTCATTGATCCAAAGAAGAAAATCACAATAAAAGCCTATGATGAGGAAGAGAGATCATCCAAGGGGTCCATTGTTCTTCCAATTAGAATTGGTCCTATTGTCAAAGATGTATCTTGTCAAGTCCTGGACATGGATCTTGCTTATAATATTCTTTTGGGAAGACCATGGATTCATTCCATGCACGCTGTGCCATCAACTTATCACCAATGTATAAAATTCCCTCATAATGGTCAGGAGATCACTATCAAAGGAGATTCTAATCCTTTTCAATATTGTAGCAATGTGAAGATTTCTAATTCTTTGGTTCTCTATAATCATACTGGATCTTCTGCAATTACACCTGGTGACCCTAGTAATATAGCATCAACTTCTAAATCAGATGGGATCAAGATAGATATCAAAGAAAGAAGTATGGGAGAATATACTTTAGGTCAAGCTCTTTGTATCACTGAGTTACCTTTATCTCCCAAATCATATGGTAGGTCTTTGATCCCTAAACAACAATCAGAACCCCCTTCCACACTTTTTTATAACACATTTATAAGTGGGGGCACAATATCCAAAGAGGCAGCTGAGCATAATGCAAATTATTGGCTTAAGACACAGAAGATTGAAGAGGATATTAAACATGATTATATATCACCTGATGTCTATGGAAAAGGGTATACTTTGCTACAAAAGATGGGATATCAAGATGCTGGACCTCTAGGGTTACAAAGAGAAGGTGTTATAAAACCAATTTTGCAAAATCCCAATTATCAAAGAGACACTACAGGATTAGGATATAAAGGAGAAGGACCATAAGAAACAAAAGGAAAAGCAAAAATACCACCTTTTCATGAGACATCTAAAGCTCCTGCCTTACAATTCAGAAAG
Organism: Chamaecyparis obtusa; assembly: GCA_027943335.1. Classification (NCBI taxonomy): domain Eukaryota; kingdom Viridiplantae; phylum Streptophyta; class Pinopsida; order Cupressales; family Cupressaceae; genus Chamaecyparis; species Chamaecyparis obtusa. The sequence continues at coordinate 2,879,775 of BSBK01003714.1, forward strand.
CATGGTATGTATGTAGATCCAAAGAAACAAAGGATAGCTCAAAGAATCATTGATAGACTTGAAGATAATGATGATTTTGATTCTAATGATTATGAATGGGATTCCTTATATGATGGTACTGAAGAAATAGGATTCGATGTTGTCCATCAATATAGTAATGATTACCATGAGGGTGAGAGTTCAATGAGTGACTCACTAGGATTGGTCCCACGTAATACTACTCGTGTTGATCCTGAGTGAATTGATCCTGAGCGAAGTGAGCATTATCTTGTGACAGATGATTTGGATAAGAGTATGGAAATAGTCCTCGTTGATACTATCATAAACCTTGACAACTTTTCCATCAATACAATCTCTGCTTTTGAAACCAACCCAAATGATCCAATGCCCCTTGTCTGTCCTGACCTTATTGATTGGGATTCTCCCGATCACCCAGAACTTGATGTCTTCCATAATGATGACGCGATCATTGACTATCTTGGTATCGGGGATCATTTACCACCAAGGGATCACAAGTCAGGATTTTTGATAGAACTCAATGACATGGCCTATTTTGGAGAGAGTGCCAATCCTTTCAATCATAAAAATATAAAAATAATTAGTAGATCTAATGGTGAAAACCACTCAGTGGCAGTATTAGATCCAAAAATAGTAAAAAGAAAAGATGCATCTGATGGTGAAAACCTCTCTGAGGCGCCTGACGATGGAAGGATTGACACTCTTCCCAACTATCTCAATCAAGAGCAATCTACCATTCTTATAGAACCAACAGTACCACTTAACATTGGAACAGAGGAGTCTTCCCGCATCCTCAAAGTAGCAGCATCCTTGACAAAATCAGAGAAAGAAGCTTTTGCAAAATTCTTCAAAAGAAAACAAATCAACTTTGCTTGGTCCTATGTTGATATGCCTGGTTTGGACCCTAATCTCATTATGCATCATCTATCTATCAAACCAGGTGTAAAACCAGTTAAGCAGAAGCTCTGCAAAATGCATCCTCACATTGCTCTAATGGTGAAAGCAGAATTGAAGAAGCTCCTAGATGTTGGATTCATTTGAGCTATTGATTATGCTGAGTAGATTTCAAATATTGTTCTAGTTTCAAAACCAGACAAGTCTATCAGGATTTGTATTGATTTTTGAGATCTTAATAAAGCTTGTCCGAAAGATGACTTCCCTTTGCCAAATATTGATATGATTGTTGACCTAACAGCTGGGCATGAGATGTTATCATTAATGGATGGATTTTTTGGCTATAACCAAATCAAGATTGCACCAGAAGATCAGGAACAAATTGCTTTTACTTGTCCATGGGGTACATACTGCTGGAATGTAATGCCTTTTGGCCTGAAAAATGCTAGAGCAACTTACCAAAGAGCCATGACCACGATCTTCCATGACATGATGCATACCATCATGGAAGATTATGTTGACGACATTTTAGCAAAATCCAAAGATAGAGCTGGTCATTTGAGAGTGTTAGATAGAATATTCACCCGGATGGAAAAATATCAGATTCGACTCAATCCAAAGAAATGTGCATTCGGGGTCACATCTAGCAAATTGTTAGGGTACATTGTCTCAACTAAAGGAATCGAAGTAGATCTAGAAAAAGTTAAAGCAATATTGGAGATGGCTTCCCCCACTAACATCAATCAACTAAGATCTTTACAAGGGCATCTACAATCCATCTAAAGATTTGTTTCTCAACTAGGAGATCGCAGTCATCCCTTTCAACATTTGTTGCATAAAAATATCTTATTCCAATGGGATGGTACGTGTGAGGAAGCTTTCAACAAAATCAAGCAGTATCTAGTGAATCCTCCAACTCTAATGTCACCAATTCCAGACAAGCCACTCTTGCTCTACATTTCAGCTACAACAATCTCACTAGGTGCTCTTCTCACTCAGCAAGATCATGAAGGAAAAGAAAAAGCCATCTACTACATCAGTCGCACTTTAGTGGGATATGAGTTAAACTATTCCCCTATTGAAAGAGCATGTCTGGCTATTGTCTTTGCTTCACAGAAGTGGTGAAATTACATGTTGTCACATTCTACTCAGCTTATTGCAAAGATTGATCCAGTAAAGTATTTGTTAAGCAAGACTGCATTGACAGGCAGGTTGGCTAAGTGGGTCATGCTACTTAGTGAGTTTGATATTGAATATGTAGACAGAAAGGCTATCAAAGGTCAAGTGATCGTAGATCAACTAGTTGATGCTCCATTAACAGATGACCATCCTATACACATAGAGTTTCCTAATGCTCATATCTTAGCTTTGTCTACACAAACATGGAAATTGTACTTTGATGGCTCATACACTCAATAGGGTTCAGGAGCTGGTATACTTTTTATCATGCCACAAGGATACACTATTCTGAAATCTTTCAAGTTGTTATTTCATTGCACTAATAATGTAGCAGAATATGAGGCTTTACAGATTGGGTTAAAAATGGCTTTACAATGGAATGTATCTGAAATAAATGTCTACGAAGATTCTCAGCTGATTGTTAACCAGGTTAATGATGATTACCAGACCAAAGATGATAAGTTATTGCCATATAAACGTATGGTTGATGACTTTAAAAAGTATTTCTCTATCATCACTTTTGAGAAAATTCCTCAGCATGAAAACAAGGCTGCTGATGCCATGGCAACGATTGCTTCTTTATTTGATATAGAAGATACCAAGGCCCGTTTTGAGTTCTTGGTGGAATCCCTGACTTGTCCTACATATGATGACCCTGATACGAGTATTATATGTCATCTGATTAGACATGACTCCCCAACCTATGGAAAGATCTATTCTTACCTCAAAGATAACACTTTACCTCCCGACCTATCCCGCAATCAAAAATAAACTTTTCTCTGCCAAACCTCCCGCTATATCTTAATATCTGACACCCTTTATCAGCGAGGTTTTGACGGTACTCTCCTGCGATGTCTCGAACATGATGAAGCTCAACTTTCCTTATGGGATGTACATGAAGGTATTTGTGGGACACATTTGAGTGGTCCCTCTTTGGCTAAGAAACTCATGCGTATGGGTTATTATTGGCCTACCATGGAAGCAGACTCCTTTCATTTTGCTAGGGCATGCAAGAAATGTCAGATACATGGAAACCTTATCCATGCTCCAGCACAAGAGTTACATCCTTTTACAACTACTTTGCCATTCAGTTGGTGGGGACTCGACCTCATGGGCGCTATCAATCCTCCATCTTCCAATGGTCACAAATGGATCCTCACTGCCACAAAATACTTCACTAAATGGATTGAGGCCGTTCCATTAATTACTACCACAGGGAAACAAATATCCATGTTTATCTTAAACTATATCATCTGCAGATATGGTATACCTATGTATCTCATTACTGATCATGGGAAACAGTTCCAAAATCAGGACATGGATGAACTATGTGCCAAATTCCACATCACCCACAACTATTCCACCATCTACTATCCTCAAGGAAACGGCCAAGCTGAGGTGTCAAACAAAACAATTGTTAAAATCCTACAAAAGACTGTCAATGATGCTGGCTGTGACTAGCATCTCCAACTTAATCCTTCCTTATGGGCTTACCGCACCTCCATCCGTACTCCTACTGGAGCCACTCCATACTCCCTTGTCTATGGATTTGAAGCAGTCCTGCCCCTCGAGGTCAAGTTGCCTTCACTTCGTGTTACTCTTAAAGATTTAATTCCTGATGAAGAGTATAGAGTTGCACGCTTGACTAAATTGGACCTCCTAGATGAACGCCATCAGCGTGCCTATGATCATTTGAAAGTTTATCAGCAGCGTCTGTCCCGTCAATACAACATAAAGCTAAAGATCAGAGACTTTCAGTTGGGTGACTTAGTCCTTCGAGAAAATCCAAAGAATCAACAGCACCGTGAAAAGAAGGGTAAGTTCGAACCTAATTGGTTAGGACCTTTTGTGATTATAGTAGTCTATGGTTCTGGAGCTTATCAGTTATCTACACCTGAAGGGGATCCCTTGGATGAGCCTCTTAATAGTATCCATCTCAAGAAGTTTTATCCCTGAAATCCCAATGCAAGGGGCATTTATATAGGATGTATATATATATTCTGTAAATAAAATATAGTCAAAAAAAAATAATTTTAAATCACAAAATCAAAAGAAAAATTGCAATAAAAGCATGTGGTGAAAACTTGGAAATAGACGCTATGTGTGACAAGTTAGCTCCTCTATCTATTAGGATTCTTCTAGTGTGTCTATTCATTGTATATATCCATAATAAAACGGTTAGTCAGTCCTCATCCCCACCATGTATATATCATAATAAAATGGCTAGTTCATGCACCATTCCTTGTATTTATCCATAATAAAATCCCATCATAGCTTGATCTTTTGTCATTGGTCTTCATCCTAGTCTTGTTGCGTCTTCACCCATAATAAGTCAGTCCATCACCTAGCTGGGGGCATGTCCTCGACCTAGTTTGGGAAGTGGATCTATGATAGCCGTGATTCTTAGAGGACATTATGGGGTTATTTTCACTAGGCAAGTAGACACAATCAAATGTCCTTTTACAATGGTATCTTCATGCTGAATCCAAATCTATGATCTATTCTTCGAAACGTGACCACTTATCTATATATCTTGACTATACATCATCACTTGAATTGATCAACATGTCCTACATCAATCTTTTTGGAAAAAGAAATGTATATTCATGACAGGCATGTTAGAATGGTTTGTTGTAGATTATGCATTCATATCTGGATTTTGTTGTTATCATGTTTCCTATGCTATTTCGGGATATCTTTTGACATGAGTTTGAAACTCCCATATGTCATTGATTAGAATAGCTAGGATGGGGCATGGTATTTTCTTTGATTGTTGTTTGTGGGGTATTTTTCGATGAAATCGAAGGACCAAATAATTTGGGGGTATCTGTGTATAAGTGCCTTCATCCATTTCATAGTATGAACAACATAAAAATCATGTTGCCCTCCAAATACTATTTATGGTGATACGCCATTGCATACCTCGACTCCAAATATTTGTTCCTTGATGGAGGGGGAAATATTCCTTGTCTGTTACACAAATGAAACTCAGGTCATCTCAGTTCAATTATACCTAGATGCTTGTCAAGTTTGCAATATTAAACTCCATGCAAGAAGTGCTCAGGTCATCCTGGTTTAATTATACCATGATGCTTGCATTTTCTTGCAACATAACGAGCTCAATGATGAAAATCAAATTCCAGTTATTATGAAGTTCTAAGATGTTACAGGAAGTTGTGGAGATACTCATTTCATATTTCATTTTGCATTGCATTATACCATCTCCTAAATTTGCATATCAGTGCTCCTTTTATAGAGATTTGTAGGTTATCTTTTAGGTTATCTGATTCTCCTAATCCATTTTTCTTATGTCAAAAACATTGTTATTTAAGTTGAGGACATTTGGATAACCAAACATATTATGATTTTTTGCATTTAACACTTAAATCATTTAGAGACATATGTTATCTTCATTAGGGGTGTTCATTTATATATAATTTGGTCATTTATTATAGCTATCATTTCATCTCATTTTCTTTTATCATGTTATCAGTTATTACATTTAATCATCTTAGGTACATTATCATTTATTACATTAGATATCATTTGCATTATATCATTCATTTATTATTCATTATCCACATTGTTCATCACAATATTGCATTGATAATCACATAGCATTAGTAAACTCATTTAAGACATGCATTTATATTGCCATCATATGATTATTAACCATTAAGCATCAACAATATCAAATCATGCATATAAATCATTTTGCATTCTAAGACATACATTTTATGCATATGAAAGTAAATCATCACATCCTGCATATGTCAATACGCACATGTATTTAAATCATCAAAGCAAATCATGATAGAATTGCATCACATACAATCCATAAAACAACAAAAATATCTGAATGTCCAATGATATAATCAATAACAATGTGTCCATAGTCAGTGTCCGTCAAGTCAAAATATAATGATACAATGAATCATAATGGTACAATAGTGTATACGATGCTCTCTCACCATCTATGAACCACTGCCTCCAGACTCTGTCTGTCACTATCTACAGGATGCAATGTGGCCCTGTGCTGCTGCACTCCCTGATGCTGAGGATCCACCTTGACCTCCTGAACCTATCGGTGCTCTGGGAGGACGTGATGATACCCCTCCACTGCCAGCTGGTGCCTGTCACTCATATGCTACTGATCTGATGCCAACTGAGCTCTCTCTATAGCTCCCGATCCACTGATCCCTCGGGACTGCCTGTCTGTATGCCTCTCGCCAGTAGGATATCTCCTTTCCGGCATGTATCATGGCTCTCATGATATCCCCATGGGGACCTAGGTCCTCTATCCTCTATAACTCATCTAATAGCATCTCTGACTCCCCAAGTCTCTCAACAGCTGAATCTCTCTCTGCTCGCAGCACATCCATCTGTCTGCCCATCCTCTCAATCTGTCTCTCTAGACTTGGAACCCGGTCTGCCTCTACCTGGATAGCTGCTAGTCAGACTAGTAGTGCATCAATATTAGGCTCCTCCTCAGTAGCATCTCTATGTAAATAGGGATCCTGTCCCCCGATGTCCATGTCCACCTGCTCATCATGTGCCTATAGATCTGGCATCTCCACATCTGGCTCATCCTATATGCCACCCTGTACCACACCCACCTGGGCCAATAGAATGTCTACCTCATCTTGTGCCTGCCCCTATGCCTGTACCTATGGTACCTGTGCCTGTGCCTGTACTACCACAACTGGTATCTGTACCTAAGCGACTGGTACATATAATGGCACTCCTACAGTTGGTTGTGCTGGTTGTACCGGAGGCTGTCTCCATCCCTGTCCCCTCTGCCTCACTCCACCCCCCCTCATCCGTGGGCCAACTCTCCCTCCATCTCCCCCACCTCCATCTCTGCCACCATCTCCACCACCTCCATCTCCTCCTCCATCTCCTCCTCTCCCTTGTCCCCTCCTATCTTGGCCTCGCCGCCTCCCCAGACATCTATCTGTTGGATCTCTCTCTGGAGGTCTCGCTGCTGGATCTTGATCAAATTGATCACAATCAATCACCGACAGCTCAAATCAGCTTATCGACATCAAGTTTGACCTAATTGACTATCTATTATGACCAAATTCTACCACCTCAAACATATGCGCAACATTTAAACATGCATGGGCATCTTTATTTCACATTTGCGTAGGTTTTTAATGATGCACAGTCTTCTGCCACATTTGCGCAACATTTATCGACATTTGCATAGCATCAAACATATGCGCCATTTTATTGACCATTAGTGCAGCTTTTCATAACACATGCGCAACAAGTACCTATGCGCACTTTTAATTCATGCTTGCGCAGCCCTACTATTCTCCTACTATGAATGCGCAAATATTCTTAATGAATGCGCAGAAAATTTGAGTTGCTGCGCATTGATGCAGCACAACTGCGCATTCGTATTCCGCTAAGAAAAATAAACTTTTCTAATCTACTTCTACCATTTGATCTACCCTAAACATGCTACAATTCTACCTTAACATACATCAAATCATGGAATTACAAAGCAGGATCGAGTAACCTACTGGTTCACCCAAATCGGGTGGTCACTAAAAGCATCTGACTCTCTCGAAGCAGTGATATGACAAGGGGAACAACATCCTGGTGGCTCTGCTCTTCTCTCTCTTGCGCTCTGATCTCCAAGTGACAAGTGTACACAATGAGCCTATTGTGGACCCCTTCGCCCTATTTATAGCCTGTGGACTCGATGTGCTTGGTGTGTGGACCCTACCTGACATTTTTCTTCCATTCCACCCCATTTTCCTCCATCTTTTCTACCGTTCATTCATGAGATTGATTGAACAAACCCATAAAAAAAAAAAAAAAAAATTAATACAAAATTCAAATAATCTTTTTTGTCAATCAATCTCTCGAGGGGGCATGCATAGGTCGTCTGAGACATTGTCTGGGGAAAAAATGCTTGATTTTTCTTTGAAACAATGTGACCAACACATTATTTCAAAGAGGAGCAAAATGTATACACTTAAAAATGGTTTCATTTATTAATTAAATATTTATTATTTAATTACTATTGACTTGAAAAATTAATTAAATATTTATTATTTAATTAATATTTATTTCTTCTATTTATTAAGAAAATTATTCAATTTATTTAATAAATTCACTATAGTCTAATTCTATATCCTAAGTCTTCTAAATAGTCTATTAAAGTGATTTAATTAAATACACAATCACCTAAATATGACTAAGTCTCCTAGTCCACTTCATCCACCTAGTCACCTGACACATCACCTTGGCTAAGATAAATAATTATTCTTAATTATTTATTCATATTTATCCTCACCCACACATGTCCTATTCTTAAGGGCTATGTGGCCTCATAGGACTTGGTCTCATGACCACATGTCCTCTCAACAACCAAGTCAAGAGACATTCCCTATTCCTAAGGGGCTTCTCAAGCCACCTCTAAGGGTCAAGAGTGAGTCATAAGACACTTGTGCAAAGAGTCCTCATGAGGAAAAGGTCTTTCCCTCTTTCTCTCTTTGGTCTTTGTGAGACACTTGACATGTGTCTTTCCCTTCCACCTTCTTCTCCTCCATGTCAATATGAGAGGAACATCATCCCTATTCTTCCTCTCACATTCCAACTACATCCCCCTTTCTCTCAACTCCTTCAATCAAGTCAATTCTAGCCCTAGGATCTTCCACCTTTCATTCTCAACCGTAGGATTCTGCCACCTAGGCCTAGATCCTCCAAAACTCTATAAAAGGAGCCTCATTTTCCATTTGAAAGATAATAGGTATTTTTGATAACAAGCATTCAAGCAATCAAGCAACCAAGCATCCATATTATCATCCCATCATTTGCATTTCATCCACCATATTTGCATAATCAAGTTTTAGTTGTGCACTCATTTCATTCAATCTCCACACTTTGGAATCATCTTGGGAAAGAGCTTCATTTGGAAATCTGAGAGCTCAACATCTTCAAGAAATCAAGGCTAGGAGGACAATGGAGACAAGCTGCATTTGTAGGTGAAGGTAAATTGTTAATTTGGTTTCATTTTTTATTGCATTCTTCATTGTAGTTTGCTTATTAGATAGATTTATTAACCTTTTATTAGTTAATTCATCATTCAGAATAGTATCCAACTAATTTGCATACACCTACACTTGAGACTATTAGAGAGGTAAGATATTTTCATGGTTTGGCTAATTTTTACTGAAATTTCTTAAGGAATTCAATTCTATTTGTAATGTGACAACTGAGACAATCAGAGGAGACACAAAGGATTTCAAGTGGACAATTAGAGCTAACAAAATTTTTGAGGCATTGAAACAAAAACTAGTAGAGTTACCTATTCTAGCATTGCCTGATTTATTTAAGGTATTTCAAGTTGATAGTGATGCAAGTGGTAATGCAATAGGATTTTTATTAAGTCAAGAAGGTAGACTAGTTTCTTTCTTTATTGTTAAATGATGCTAGGAGAAAATATTTTGTATATGAAAAAATTCTATGTTATTGTTCAAGCTTCGAAGAAGTAGACATTAATTGATACCTAATAAATTTTTGTTGTACACTGATCATAAAACTTTACAGTATTTGGGAAGTCAAGGTAAATTGAATTAGAGACATATGAAGTGGGTTGAGTATATGCAGAACTTTACATTTGTGTTGAAACATAGAAGCGGATTGTCTAACCGAGTTGTGGATGCATTGAGAAGAAGAAGATCTTTGTTGACTGAGATGAGAGTTGAGGTACTTGGTTTTGATGATTTGAAGGATATGTATGAAACTAGCCCTAATTCTGTAGAGGCTTGGGAAGCATGTAAGATTCCTATCAATGATCAGCAAAGCAAGTGGGATGACTATTCCATTTAGGAAGGTATGTTGTTCAAGGGAGTTCAGTTGTGTATACCTAGAGGTTCAATGAGAGATAATTTGATAAAGGAGAAACATAGTGGTGGATTAGCAGGACATTTTGGCATTGACGAGACATTAAGTTTGCTTAAGGAGGAATACTTTTGGCCACATTTGCATAAGGATGTTAAAAAATTTGTAAGGATTTGTAGAATTTGTAAGGTTCCAAAAGGAGTAAGACGGAATAATGGATTGTATACACCATTACTTGTTCCTAATAGACCTTGGGAAGACATCAACATGGATTTTATTATTGGCTTGCCTAAGACACAAAGAGGTAATGATTCTATATTTGTTGTGGTGGATGGATTTTCAAAAATGTCACATTTTATTCCCTGTAAGAAGACATCAAATGCAATTTATGTGGCATACCTTTTCTTTAAGGAAATTGTGAGATTGTGCATGGGTTACCTAATAGTATTATCTCTAATCAGGATAACAAGTTTGTTGGTTACTTTTGGAGAACACTTTGGAAGAAGTTGGGTACCATTTTGAAATTTAGTTCTACCTTTCACCTACAAACATATGGACAAACAAAGGTTGTAAATAGGAGCTTAGGAAACATGTTGAGATGTTTAGTTAAAGACAAACCTGGAAATTGGGATTTGGTATTGGCACAAGTAGAGTTTGCATACAATAATTTAGTAAGTAGAAGCACAGGTAAAACACCTTTTCAAATTGTTACTAGCATGTACCCTAAAGGTATATCAGATTTGAGAACACTTGGTTTAGAAGAGAAAAGAAGTCGTGAAGGTGAAGAATAAGTAGATTTCATGAAGACTTTACATGAGGAAGTGAAGCATAACCTAGAAAAGATCAATAAAAAATACAAGAATATAGGTCTAGAAAACATAAAACACTTGAAGTTGGTGATGAAGTAATGGTTCATTTAAAGAAAGTAAGATTTCTTATTGGAACCTACAGTAATTTGAGGATGAATAAGTTTGGACCTTTTAAGATTCTGAAGAGATTTGACAGTGGTAATGCACATGAAGTTGAGTTACCGATTGATATGGATATATATCTCCTATCTTTAACATTTTAGATTTGTATGAGTACTATGAGTCAGATGAAGAGGCAAATGTTCAACAAGAATATCCTAAGAAGAAGACAGAAGAGATTGAGAAGATTTTAGATAGAAGGATTAGCAGAAGTACCAGAGGCAAAGACTGCATAGAATATTTGGCAAATGTGGAAGGACATAACAGCTGAGGATTCTACATGGATTTCTCAATCTGAGTTGGATCATTTTGATTCAACTTGGGTTACACAACATTCCTGATTCAGGAGAATCAGTTTCCATAACCCCAAGTGTCTGATACAGGAGCATCTTGGGTTGTTTGCAATCTTGCATCAACCAAAAATAGTTTGTTGCTTTATGTTCATGTTCCCCAGTTAACAATTTGGTTCACCAATTATTCATCTTGAGGATATTTTGGTTACAATATTGGAGTTTTGTTTTGAGTTCTCTGTAGTTCCCATCTTTTTGATCGCATCTCTTTTGGTTCAATTTAGTGTCATGCCCATAATATTTCACTCAGAAACACACCAACTTTTTTTTTTTGAAAGGCCTATAAGTTTACGTATAGGGTTAATAACTCTAGCTCTGTTGGTCATCTGAGAGTTGCATACTAGATTTCATGAAAGGGTATGGAGGTACGGGTCAAGATTTGTCTACCATCACAGGTGTTGTCTACTAGGTCAAGAAAAGTAAATTTCCAAAGACCCAATTATGTTTTCGAGGGATACTATCTCAATAAGTAGACTAGGTACATTTGCTTTGATTGGCCACCTAAATTAATTATACAATTTAAATACTAGTAACTCATTACTAACCATAAATGGGTTAACGCAAAATTTTCTACTGACCTCTACACTAATGGATAAACTTGGTCTAACAAAATATCAATAAAATATATTAATTTGATCAATATATATGGTTTATTAATTAATATGTTAATTAATTAATAAAATTAAACATAATATCTAAACAATTCATACCTTAATTGTTAAACAAATATGGCATACTAATGACAACTGTATTGATTAATTAGTAACCATAAATCAAAATAAAATTACTAGCTTATCTTATTACTAAACTCAAATTTTAATGTATTAGGTATATACATGTGTTAATTAATGAATAATTTTATAAATCAACTAATACACAAATCGAATAGTAATCATGTTTATTAAAATTATTATTAAATAAATATATTAATTAATTATTATATATATTAATTAATAGTATATTATTAAATAATATACATTAATTAATATTATAATAATTTGTTTTTTAAATAATAAAAATATTAATTAATTATTATATATATTAATTAATAATATATTACTAATAATATACATTAATTAATATATATATAATAATAATTAATAAGTTTATTAAATAAAAAAACATATTATTAAAAAAAAATTAAATTTATGCGCTTGAAGTGTGTAAAGTCCCTTTGAAGGGACTGGCAGCGAGCCCCATGTGGGTCCACCGCCCACGACATGGCGGACGCCTACTTGCAAGCCCATACCTATCGTCACAGGCGGTACCTACAGAGCAGGGCCCCTGCGCGGTGGTAAAGGGGAGGGGGTGTGGGGACCAAGCGGTCCCCCCCCCCAAAAAAAATAAATAAATAAATAAATCTTTTTTCTTTTTAAAATGATATATATATATTTTAAATATTTTATTATTAATATTTTTTTATTATATATTATTTAATATATAATAAATAACATATTCTTTTTCTTTTATAACCCATGCAAGGGATATTTATCTATTTAATATTATTTATTTATTTATTTATTTCTCAATAATAAATAAATAAATAAAAGCATATTTTTTTGAATCTAAAAGCATGTGTTAATGATTAGTTTATTTATTCTAATATTATCAACAAATCATGTCACTCACTTTTTAATTGAGTTTTGTAAATCATATTTGTTTTTGCAAGTAGTTGACTTTTCAACTAGGGCTTCTTGGGGTGGGATCCCAGGTGGGTCCCATCTTCTAACTAGGCTTGTAGGCCAAATAGACTTAGGTATATTTTTTTATTTGTCTTAATCCACATGGGCTGGAATATCTAGTAATATATTGACTGTGTAGTGGAAAATGTATGGAAAATTTTTCCCATACATTTTCCACAGACCTGTAGGTCTCTTTTTCACTTTGCATTGTATTTTTTTAAGTTCTTTCACTAGATTAATTTTTAGTTTGATTTCTTCTTCTTCTTTATTTGATTTTCTTATTTGCTAAGTGTGAAATAGGTTTATTAGATCTAATCTTTGAGCACATAAGTTAAAGAGGATTTCTCTATGTTTTCAACAATGAATTAATCATAAAGGTATTATTACAAGAATCAACTCAACTATTGATAATTTTATCTACCTTTCCTACAAACATGATATGAAATTTTATTTATTTATTTTTTGTTATAGCAACAACATGCTAACCAAAAGGAGCTTAGGAAGTTTTACATCAATTTAATAAGAACAAGAAACCAATACAACACCTATTAATTTTCCAATATGAATTCTAACATGAAACTACAATAAATTTTCCTCTTTATGATATATCAAAATGGTTTCATAAAGGTATCTCAATGAGTAATAAGCAATGCTCTGACATAAACTAATCCAACAAAATCTTTACATTCCTTTTATTAATCAAATACATTGTGTATTCCTTATTGTATAAAAACATGAATTCCCAAAAACTTCCCTTGAACAATATACTATATTTTCAAATATAAAACTACCAACAAATCGTCCATACAATATCTTCACAACTTGATACAACAACACTTGTTACAAATACAAAACTTGGAATGACAACTCTATTACAAAATACATGGAACTCAAGAAATTCTCAAAACTCCCTTACAATAACAATAATCTTGAAACAAAAGTGATCCAACTCAAATATGAAAATATCATCAACTCTTCAAGATTTCAACTCCAATCATGAAGTCTTCAATGGCTCCAAAATCCTACAATAAAATACATAGGCCAAGGAGTTCTCACCTCCCAACCTAGGCTTCTATGAAGCCACCCCCGAGCTAGGGGAACCATCACAAAGACAAGGAGACAATCAAGAAAACCCATAATAACAACACATACAACATAAAACATAATGAAATCTCCCTTCCAAGGTTAACACAAAGAGTCTCAAAATGACTCAAAAATTGGGATGAAGGTGGAACCATATTCAAGAGGAGAAAGCACATCTCATGATAAGCACTAAGCCATCACTTGGCTTCCTCATCATGTATTTTTCACCACAAACACAATCTCACAATCTCCTTATGACCCCCAATATTAAAAAAAAAAAAAAAAAAGATGGCTACATGGAGCTCATACATCCATGTTTCATCCCTCTCCTATCCAAGGAGAGACTCTACACCTTTGAATGTCCCAACAATCCCTTCACCCCCAAGGATACTCTTCCCTCCCAAGGGTGCATATGACCTTGAGAACTCCCTCAACAAAACACTATAACACATACAAGAAAACTTCAAGAACTAACAAAAGAAACTACACATTTACAATGCAAATAAATCTTGCACTACAACAAGCTCAAGATTCACATAACATCCACTATCACAAAATAACAATATCTCAAAACATAAACACTACAAGAACACAATAACTAGATTTTTGCATACAAAAAAATAAACATACATGAGAACTCTTTCTCTCAACATGAAAATATAAACAAACAAAATGAAGAATACCACCAACCTTGATCCAAGCTTATGGAAGAAAGTTGATGAAGAGCTTTTCCACTTTCCAAAGTCCTCTCCAAAATAGCTAAGTCTCCAAATCTAGAGAGTGGGTGTCAAACTCTTCCAAAAGAAGAGTCCCCTCTAAAAAGGCCTCCACACACTCTCCTAGAGATAATATCTCCTTCTAATTGGATGTTCTTCCCAAGCCTCTTACATGGTTTCCAAATATGAATTCCTAAAAAGGTAGTCCAAAAAGGTGGACCAAAGACTTACCACTTTATTGGATGGAACTCTAACCAAGACCATGCTTCAAAAGTGGATTTTCGACCATTTTGAGAATCCAACTTTTGGAGGGGTCTTTTGGTCAACATGAGGTTTTCCTATAGTTAAAAATTTCCCTTACCCATTGGTATATCAAGTGGGCTTACTAAAAATGGCCCTAACACTTCCCTAGACATCTTTTAAGCCCCCCAAAAATCCATGTAAAGCTCAAATTCGAAATTTATTGATATAAAAAACTTCAAGCTCCCTAACCAAGTGATTTTCATGGGGATCCTAAAGGGTACCATCCTAGGTTGGTGTTCAACCAATCCCCAAGTGGACATGTCATGGCCACAAGTACACACAAAAGTGTCAAGTGACAACCAAAAATGACACATTACAAGCCATGTGGCATATCCACTTGGGCACTCTCAACATATAAATAACATTTACAATTAATATATAAATCAAATACATTCATGCATCATATGTTTACGAATTAAATACATTACAATGAGGTTTTTGGCTTCTCACTAGAAGCAACCTTGGCTCAAACTGATTTTCACATTAGTCTCTGCGATGGTTCCCCAAATTTACCATGGCCTATTTCCCTGCACACTCAAGTCCAATATCAGTAGTCCAAGGAAATAAAAACATGTAAATTCATAACATTAATAATCAAGATAATTCATCTAACATTTCATAAATCACATGACAATAATCATTCATCTATAACATACATACAACTCATCATGAAATATTCAATTCTTCACTAAATTAAGCTTGTAGCATAATCATTGCATATATAATTCAATTGCAATTAAATGTCATCATGACACTCATAAACTTCTCCTAAGTAATTAAAATTTTAATTCATAATAGGAATCTCATCGTAACATAGTCGAATCAAATCTCCATTTCCTAGTTACTTACGTAAGCGTATAAAATCCATCACTTCACCATAAATTAGAATTCATATTTATATCATAAAATAGTCATCAATAATTCATCACCTAACATTTAACCCGAAATGAAATACACATCTCAACCTAATTCATTTCTTGATTTTCATTTTCTTAACAACTCATAACAACATAAATTCTCTAATTGCACACCTCAATATTTATCTAATTCAATTATCATAATGTCAGTCATAATGTATCATAAGGTCAACATTGTGAGTATAGAAAGCATCATAAAATGTAATGTATTCTCATCTACTATAATCAAATCTTTGTCAAAAGAGTAAAATATACTAACTAATCAGAACATTAAGCCAATTACTAAGTCTACCATTACGATAATGGAAAAGCTATGACGGGTCTAGGGTGAGGCCTCACATTTAGTTTGATTTATCTTCTTTTTGGCTCGTGTTTTTCTCTCGATTTCCTGTTCGTGGTGATCTTGTTCACAGGTCATGTATTCGTTTGTTTCTTGTGTTGCATTTGTCATTGCCTATGGAGGACCTATTTGGGAATCATTTCCTATGATCGTATCATGTTTGGATCGAGGAGCTTAATGTGAGGATTCTTTTGGTTGCTTCAAGTAGCGTGTTCCTTTCTGCCTGAGCCAACCTAATGATTGCATGTGCGATTTTTGCTTGTTGGTTATTGGTGTGCGCAGTCCTAGTCCATGATTGTTGGATCTTGTGTGGACCTAGATTTGTATTTGCACCTTCTCATGTTCTTCATGGTGGTTGTTTAGTTTGTTTTGGGGCTGAACCTTATTTTGTAAATATTTCTTTGGAGATGTAACTCTTGGCTGACCCTTGTTGTACCAAATGGGTATATGTATTCAAATGGTTGTATTTAGGAGGCAACCATCTTAGAGATAAATGGTTATTAGATTATGAAGTGCTAAGCTTCAAGATTTGATTCATTTTGTAAATGGCCCTAATTGGGAAGGCCTTACAACTTGATATGTATGTTGTAATTATTGAATAAATCATTGATCTGGAATATTCTCTCTCTCTCTCTCTCTCTCTCTCTCTCTCTCTCTCTCTCTCTCTCTCTCTCTCTCTCTCTCTCTCTCTCTCAATTCTGTGTTATTATTCTGCATATGATTTACTAAAAATTTGGACATCCCATCTTGGGGTACTCCTCCTTTCATACTACATGACACCATCTCTTCCCCTTATTTACCCTCTATCTCTACCTCATGTCTCTCACCCTCTCCACCTTATTTCTCTCTTCCACATACCCCCCATAATATCTCTCTCTCTATTCACCCTTAATTACCCTCTTTCTCTCTCAACCACTTTTGTCTCTCTACCTCATCTCCCTCCCCTCTCCCCTTTATCCCTTCTATTTCCCCCCTTCCATTGTTTGTGTTTTAGGACATATTTTAGGGATAAATAAATCACACAAGTTTTATAAGATTAAAAATTGTACGGGTTTCTAATAATATGAAACACTTTTATATATTAAAAAAGCAATCATGTTTTGGTTATATTAAAAAACCAATCATATTTTTGTTATATTAAAAATATGATTGGGTTATTTGAATCTAGGCTTGGTAATTACCAAACCATTACACAATTGGGTTATTTGAATTAAAGGAAACCCAAATGGGTTATTGGTGTTTTATTTTTTTAGTGGGTGGCAACTTTTTTGCACACCATCTTCGTGTACTTACCTAGGATCTATATGGAATTATCTTTGGAAAGCATTCATGGAGGAGGAGTACGCCTCCCTCATTATGAACCAAACTTGGGACTTGGGTCCCCTTCCTTCTAATCACAACAAGCTTGTCAAATGCAAGTGGGTATATAGGAAAAAGAAAGTAGCTAATAGACGTGAGAAGATACAAATCAAGGTTGGTAGTCAAAGGCTTTTAGAAATCTCATGGAATTTACTATGATGAGACCTTTTCTTTCATAGCAAAAATGGAATCCATTGCGTTGGCTCTTTCCATTGTAGTAATAAGGTGGGAGGTTCACCACATGGATGTGAAGAATACATTTCTTCATAATGATCTTGAGGATGAAATATACATGGATATTCCACAAGGGTATGTACAAAACTCATCACTGGTATGCAAACTCAAGAAGTCACTTTATGGCCTCAAGCGGGAACCTAGAGCTTGGTATGCTAAAATGAACTCTTATCTACTATCTCAAAATTTCATATGATCAAAATATTTTATATGATGAGAATATCTAACTCTATGTTTCTCATAGTGTTCTATGTAGATGATCTACTAGTAACGGGTAGTTCAACCACAACCACTATTACAATTAAAACTACTTAGCATGATAAATTTTCTAAAATAGTCATGGGCCTCCTACACTTTTTCATTAGACTTAAATCAAGAAGAATGAATTAGGAATAAGATTTTCTCAATCCAAGTATACAAGAGATGTCCTAGTTTTCTTTCATATGACTGAATGCAAGCCAACAACCAAACCTTTCCTATAGGGAGTAAAACATGAGGATTGCAAGGATACACCATTTGTTGGTTGCACATAGTATCATCATCTTGTGGGGAATCTTCTTTATCTCACTCACTCTCATCGAGATCTCTTATATGATATAGGGATGTTCCCAGATTCATGCTAGAGTCGCATGAGCTACATTGGAAGGTTTCCAATCATATACTTTGATATGTCCTAAGAAGAATAGCTATGTGATTCATTATTTAGTAGGATATACTTTGGATTACATTAGCTACATAAGTTTCAATTAGGCTAGCAATAACATTGATCACAAGTCTACTTGAGGGTATGTTCTTAGTTTGGGATTCAAACCCATTTGTTGGTTTTGAAGCAAGAAGCAATCTATCACTCCTTTATCATTCTAGTAGAGGTCAAATATAGAGGGGTAGTCAATATTATTGTTCAATCCATTTGGTTGCAAAAATTCCTAATGAAGTATAGCAATCTTTTTTATTGTTTGACTGTCATTCGGTGTGACAATTAGAGCACACTAAAGTTTTATAGATTCTCATACACAAATAATAGACTAAACATGTCAAGATCCACATGCATTAAATTTGAGGATTGATTCATGATGGGGTCATGGATTTGCAATGTTGTCCCACATCTGAATAGATTGTCAACATCTTCACAAAGACTTCCTTTGAGAAAATATTTCACTTTCTAGGAGACCTTCCTAGGGTGAAGGACACTACAAAATAGCAGTTTTCATGCACAATTTGTATACATTTTGAGGGTGAGTTTTGTTTCCATAGGATTTCCCCACTTTCCTCTTTTCTTTCCTTAGGCCTTTGTCTCCACAGTTAGACATGTGGTGGGGGGAGGGGGGTTGGAGGTGTTAGTGCATCTTTCTAATTTTTTCTCATGACTTAAGTGAAAAATGACAACCTTGCAACTTTCTATTTTTTCTAATGACTTAAGGGAGAATTTTTGTTGCTCAATTTTAGTGTACTTACTAACCAAGCAATCTCTTTGAATTTCCTAGACATGTTCCTTCTTTTTCTTCATTTTTTGTTTGACAAAGGTTTTATTATTTGTAAATTCATGTAATTTCATTTTATTCTCGCTCTCATTTTTTCCTTGTATTCACTTGCATTTCTATTCTTATCTTTAAGGTAGATATTCATATTGTTTTGTGTAGGTTTAGCTAAAATGTTATAAAAATTTGTAATCTTCTTTGATGCTAGGTTGTCAATTATTTTATTATGCTTGCAACTCCTCTTTTGACAGTGACTAGTAAACTTTAAACAAAGCCACAATCTTCTCAAACAAGGGATAACTTCCTTATTAAATTCGTGGCAATAGATTCTAGAGATGGCGACTACCTTCCTTACTTGTTGACTGGGTGATATTTTCTCCTATTGCTATCATGCTCTCCCTTTCACTTAGTATCAATAGATTTTAAACTTACTGACAAAGTTGCAATGATCTACCTTTCACTTGTGGAATATGCACTCATTTTTTTCTTTGACTGGTTGATTAAACACTGATAAATTGGCATGCAAATAGAAATTCTCTATTTTAATCTTCATATGCTACGTGGGTGACTTCTTTATTTCTGTAATCTTTTTATGCATGCAACTCTCAGATCTCTTCTCAATCTCCAACTTTTATGATCTTATCCATAAAACAATCTACTCCCTTTTGATCTTGTCCAAACACTATAAAATTTCTCAATGGATTTTATTTGACTCCTCTATAATAAACACAACCACAACCACAACCATGAAAACAGGGGATGCTATGTTTTTTGTAATTCACAAAATTAGGAATTTTTCAGAATTGTATCTTTGATCAAGAACTATTTTATTGATAGCTTAGAAAAAGATGATTTAGATCTCACCTTTTTTTCCCTTATTGGCTTAGATTAGGTTCACTTTCCTTTGTCTATTTTCTATCAGTGCTTGCCATCTTTACAATAGTGGCTTGAATATGTGTAATTTTTAACCTACAACTTCTACTATGGATGATGGCTCCCACGTTCACCCATTTTATTTTTCTTTAATAATAGTAGCTTCTATAAATCAACTCCTTTTCACTCGACTTTCACTTAGTGGTCTTTCATCAAGTGGCAACTTTTACCTTATCTAGTAGTAGTTTTACCTTATCTAATGCCAACTATGATCTCATTGATTTCCTTTCACAATTTCCTCTTAGTGGCAATTTTTACATTATCTAATGCCAACTATGACCTTCTTGATCTTCTCTTTGACATATGCACAACCTCTACTTCAAGCTTTTTACAAGTCCTTCGATCCAAAAATAGTGATTTACTTATAAACTCCAATAGACAACCTTTTCTTAACATTTTCTACTAACAATTTACACAATTTCTCTTGTCTTATTCAAATCATACTTTTCCTTTGATCAACACTCTCTTTTTCCTGTCATCTTTCTTTAGTTCTTGCCAACTTCTTCCAAGTGATTTATCTCTTTGTTTCTTCTCCAATCAATGATATGGGAAACCTCTTTTGGCAACTTCTTCATAAATAGCAACAAACTTTTCAAAGTTCTACAGCCTATTCTTGAATAGAAATAATTATGAAACACCTACAACTTTGCAAGTTTTTAATTTGATTTGATTTTGATAATGCATGTTGAGCTATAGCATATATAGAGCTTTCCTTTTGTTGGTGGAGTGCTCTATAAACTAAACCACTAGCTCCTCTCTAGCTAGTCTATTGTCGGTTTGAGTGTAGTTTATTTCCAACACTTCTTAAACCACACTATACAAAATTGATACTTGAAACACAACTTTGATATGTGTTGTTGAAAGTTATAAGTAAATGAATACATATTCAAAATAAAATACACATCATTAAAATTAAAATGCTAATATATAATCCTTCGAGAAGCTTCAGTTATATTTGTAATCAACTTGAATATAATAGATTACAAATATACAAATGTTCTAATTAGCATCATAATTATCATGCATCACTTGATGCACCCTGAAGACTTCCTATAAATTTGACAACTATATTACATTAGAATACTCTCTAATAAATTCTAAGAACTACCAAACAAGATATTTACTATAATGAGAAAAAGTACATATTCTAACATACACTAGAAATGCTTTCTTTGAAGTCAATCTATTCAAATAGGGTCGACATCTCAACCAGTGCAGTGAATGGTTACTCTTACGTACTCACAAGTGCAGATGCAGGAAAAGTATAAGTCCTGAATTCATGTGAAGTTTTTGATGATTCTCTAAAATTCCAGACTGTTCAAATGTTGCAACAGTAAATCCTTTCAAACAGAGAAAAATTACAGAGCGGACCACAACTCCACAATGTATCGACATTTTCTGTTTGAGCAAAAGTAGGAAAACATGTTAACGAATGAAATGACGCGTGGAATAACCTAGCATACTGCCAAGAAGCTGAATTCAAGAGGATTTCATTCAAAGGACAGTGATCTAAGATAGAAAAATGAATTTCTACAAAATGGTGCAAAGAAAAACAGTGTAAATTTTTGTTATATATATATATATATATATGCAGAAGATATGAGATGGAGGACCTGTCTTTTGAAATCAAGACTTTAATTTAATATTCATGACGTTCATTGAGATTTGAATTTAGAAAATATAACATTATTTTCTTTATGAGATAGCAAAAAAGATATTGAAAATGCAAAAAAATACCTTTATTTTTTCTTATAATATGAAAGTTTTATTTAAGATCTTGAAATGTTGTACCTTATATTTTTTGTTAGATAACATAATATTCTTTCTAGTTTGATGTAGAAGATTTGTTTTCTTTATTCTTGTTTCAAACATTTAGATTAATATTGTAGTATGCTCTTTATTCATCACTGCAAATTGCCAATTCATATTGTACATTTTTTAACAAACAAATAGAAGTTATTGATTAATAAGTTCAAATACTTTTGTTTGATAAAATAAATTAATTTAGAGCCTCTTATGTGTGTCAACATGTCCTCATTTAAATGGTAGAAGATAATAAAAATATATTTGAAAAGTTCCATGGTAACATGCTAAGCAACTTTGACCTAGATATTTAAATTTAAAGAGAAATTAACTCTCTAGTTTATAAATAAATGCAATTAATTGTTGTCGTGTTAAAATTTGCATGTCTAATAACAATTTTCATTTAGTTTTGGGCTCATTTTGATCAAATGCATATCTCGCTAAGTAACATATTCTTGTATTAAGTTTGACTTATAATTTGATGTATATCCTTTTCACATTCATTATAATTAGAGAGGGAGAGAAGAAAATATTTAGATATAATATTTGGTAAGTGCACCAAGAGGGGGTAACACACACACACACACACACAGTTTTATCCAAATGCCTAGATACCACCAACTAACCATTGCCATTCTATATTACCCATGACCTACTCTCATGTTTTGTATTTGTTGCCAATTTTATCTAACTACCAATTTTTATGCTAACCAACAAGGAATATTGTCTACAATTTA
Source organism: Chamaecyparis obtusa (assembly GCA_027943335.1). Taxonomy (NCBI): domain Eukaryota; kingdom Viridiplantae; phylum Streptophyta; class Pinopsida; order Cupressales; family Cupressaceae; genus Chamaecyparis; species Chamaecyparis obtusa. The sequence continues at coordinate 2,902,626 of BSBK01003714.1, forward strand.
TATTTATTGATTTCATCTCATTTTCACCCCAAAAAATATAAAACCTCACCATTGGCTAGTTTTAAAATTGGATTCAACTTCACCAGCATATTTTTCAACCATATGTTAACACTTTTATTAGTAAATGTTCAATGAGGTAATTTTTCATGTTTTACGTAGTGGTGTAATAAGTAATTTCTTAGTGTGTGTATTTGTAAGAAAACATAAATTTTCAAGGGTTGCCTCAATCAATTCTTATTTTGGAAATTTTATAGGGGTCATTTAGACATATGTAGACTCTTTTTTAAGATCCATTTTTAAAAATTGCCTATTTTTTTAACATGTAGTGATTTTAATAGTTTTCCTTGATGGTATTCAAAATTATATTCTCATCATATGCTTCCATTTTGATAGTTTTAATCTTTGTACATTAAATCTATCTCTTGGTAATTGTGAATGTATTAAATATAAAGTTCTAAAAAATTGTCATTTCTTGGGTGGTTTCATCAAGATTAGATCAAGTAGTTAATTAATTTTCTAGTTTTGTATAAGTTCAATTTGGGATAATGTCACTCACATGAAATCCCTTCTATTTGAGTATTCTTAATACTTTTCCTAATAAATAGAAAATAAAATGTGGTTATCGTGGGGAGAAAAAGAATATATAAGAATATTATACCCAAAGATAAATGATTAAAGGAAACATTTTTTTCTAGACCATGTTATTGCTTTAATATTTCTAATTGAGCACCTACAAAATCATCATAAGTCTCGCTCAAACATCTTGTGAGGCACCAACATCATTTGGTGATGAATAATCTAGTTTGATTAATTATATTGAGATCTCATCTCGATCATTGTCAACTATATTTAGAGCACACAATTGAAGAAAAATTCACCTTCTATTTGATGACAACTTTGATAGAGTTATATCACCATCATATTCTTTGTGTAAAATATGAAACCCAATAGTCAAGTTTTCCCTCTAAATCTTTTGGTTGTTCATATTCTGAATAATATTTGTCTATAAAGAATGTTGTTGTTGCATATATGTATCTGGAAATAATTGATAATAAAAGGATTGCTATATCAGAGAGTGGATGTAGGCAGTTGTCGAACCACTATAAATTTGTGTCTTTTTGTGTTCAATCTCTATATTGTTGTTTTGTCTTTCATTAATTGTTGTTGATTAAATTAACAATTGGTATTAGAGCAGGTTGTGCTCAATTGTTTGACAGGAGAGATTCAAGTTTGAGTGGGAGCAATGGGAACTCAAGAAGTAAAAGTTGAAAGGTTTAATGGCCAAAATTATCCATTGTGGAAAATGCAGATGGAGGATTTGCTATACCAGAAAGATTTGTGGCATCCATTACATGGTAAAACAAAGAAACCCTCAACCATGTTGGATGAAGATTGGGATATTTTGGATAGAAAAGAACTCAGAATGATTCATTTGTACTTATCTTCATTTGTAGCATTTAACATATCTAAAGCTACAACAACTATTGATTTAATGAGTACTTTGGATAAGCTATATGAGAAACCTTCAACATCAAATAAGGACTTTCTGATTAAGCGATTGTTTAATATGAAAATGGCTGAAAGAAGTTCTGTAGTAGAACATTTAAATAATTTTAATACAGTTAATAGTCAGTTAGCTTCTGTTAAAATTAGTTTTGATGAAGAAGTTAGGGTTTTATTAATTCTATCCTCTTTACCTGAAAGTTGGAATAGCATGGTTATGGTAGTTAGTAACTCCATTTTTGGTTCTAATACACTAAAAGCTGATGATGTTGTTGGTGTAATTTTAAGCAACGAAATGCAAAGGAAAAGAGAGGGTGAGATTTCAACAAGAGGTAATGTTTTGATTGCAGATGATAGAGGCGAACTGAGAGAAAGAGGGAATAACCCAAGTGATTGTGACAAATCACAAGCAAGGTCAAAATCTAGAAGTAGAGAGACTGGTTGTTGGTTTTGTGGCAAGCAAGGCCACATCAAAAGGAATTGTCAGACATATAAGAAGGTTTTGGATCTTGAAAAAGAAGAGGAAGCCAATGTAGCATGCCAAGAGGATCTAGGTATTCTTATTCTAACCACCAAAGAAACTACAAATCATGTCTGGGTTCTTGACTCTAGAGCATCATTTCATGTGACTCTGCATAAGGAGTATTTTGAAAATTTGCAAATTGGTGACTTTGGTAAAGTTGTTTTGGGTAATAATGAATCTTGTGATGTTTTTGGTAAAGGAAATGTGTTGTTAAAATTAAAGAGTGGCAATAGTTGGCTGTTAAAAGAAGTTAGATATGTTCCCCAGCTTAAGCACAATTTGATTTCAATTGGGCAACTTGGTTCTCAAGGGTGTGAAATCGGGTTTGAATCAAAGAGATGGAAGGTTAAGAAGGGGGCTTTGGTGATTGCTAGGGGCAATAAAATGGGTGGTTTATATGTTGTAGAAAGTCTCACTAAAGTGGGAGTTATTCATCCCATATTGACTTGTTCTATGCCACTATCATAGCCTCCTGTTGAAGGACTTGATGAAAACATGATAAAAGTAGAAAATGAGAGATTAAAAGGGACAATATCTGAACTTTTAAAGAAAAGTGAGAAACAATATGAGATAATTAATGATTTGAGTCTACAGATTGTACCTGCACAACAAATAGAGATGGCTACAAAGTCTATAGAACTTCCTCAAGGAGAAGGCATGGATCTTGGTCTAAAGTGGTTGTTATCTATAAGGAGAAAAAAATAGAGCAGTAATTGAACAATCTGGTCAGAATGTTCAACAATTGGTCAGGGAACACCTAAAGACTTCTTGGTCTCTGCAATTGTTGTTGAGTTTAAAGGCCCACAAATTATTGGAGTTGCATGATTTGCTCAGGTAAAATCAAGAGTTGAGGTCAACTTCCATAGTTTGTCACCCGGTGTCCATGGATGGACCATAAATGAGTATGTGGATTTGATAGTAAGTGCGGAAAGCACATGAAAAATCTATAATATTTCTAGCAATTTTCTTCTAGTATTCAATTCATAGGATGAGGAAGTAATGAGGAATGTGATTTTGTGTTCTCATATGCACAATGTGCCAGCAAAGCACTACACATCGAACGCGTGGATGAATTTGGTGTGGTTGCAGAGCTGCAATATTATGTGTGGCGATGTTAATGCTAGTAAATATAATAATAAGTATTTTGAGAGGGAACTTTTGAAACAACATGATGGTGTTTATTGTGGGGTTCTAAAAGAGTCACTATTGTATGCAAACTATGAATATATTAATAAGTTATCTAGTGTTGATAGTAATGCAGATGCGGGGGTTACATGTCTAATAAAAGACAGAGTAGAAGAGAATATGTCAGATAATGTAGATGGAAAGATTAAGTATAGGGGTTTTGGATTTATTATTTCTGAGGATAAAACAGTCATAAGTTTTGTTAATTCAGATTTGGTCTAGAGGAGATTAATTAGGAGTGTTTGTGAATATTTCTTAGCAATATTAAAATCATGTATCTTTAATATCTCAGGTTGATGCGAGATTATTTGCAGTAGTAGTGGTTGGATTTCAAGTGGGAGATTGTAAAATATAAAACCTAACAATCAAGTTTTCCCTCTAAATATTTTGGTTGTTCATATTCCGAATAATATTTGTTTATAAAAGAATGTTGTTGCTGTATTATATGTATCTGAAAATAGTTGATAATAAAAGGATTGTTATATTAGAGAGTGGATGTAGGCAGTTGTCGAACCACTATAAATCTATGTCTTCTTGTGTTGAATCTCTATATTGTTGTTTTGTCTTTCATTAATTGTTGTTGATTAAATTAACACTTTGGATGTGACTATTCTTCATCCTCCTCTTCTTTTTTTAGAGCTTTACTATATGGTTTGGATATCTTTGAGAAACATTCAAATACATCATATTGTCCACTATGTTATTAGATTTAGATCATGTGCAAAATTTAGAGACATTCATCCTTCTTCCTACAACTTATTCAAAATGATGAGATATCTTACATATATTTGTGGTTTTGTTGCATTCCAAAGGAAGAAATATTATTCGATGATCATGGCTCATCTTTGACATCTAGTATTGAGCATCTAAAAACACTACATGAGGTATTGTGAGGGGAGGTTACATAGTTTCTCTTCTCATCTCAATTTTGGGAGGAAGTGTTTCCTCATACAAGGCTCTTATATGTCCTCCTTTCTTCATCACTTATACATTTTTTATATCTTTTTTCTTTTATATAGGAGCTAGATATCTCCCAATAGGTTTCCTCTTTTACTTTGTTTATGAGAAATTTGTACATGAGTACCTAACCTGTCCTAACTTAGCTAGAACATCATTAGAGGACATAGGTTTGTTATACATTTATTTAGATAATTACCTTTTCTATGTTGACCACACACTTACCAAAAGTTTATTATGAATTATTCTCTCATTTGTCCCACTTCATAGGGACTTTACACATGTTCTTAGACTTATCAAATTATGAACTACTAACCAAGACAGATTATTTGCATTTTATCAACCTAAAACATTAGTCTTTGCCCATATAGGTAGGGACTAACCAAGTGGTTTTCAAGGCACAGATTAATTGCAATTTGACAAACAAAAACATTAGTCTCTGCCTATATAGGTAGGGACTAACAAAGCAATTTTTAAAACATAGATTAATTGCATTTTTCCAACCAAAAATATTAGTCTCTGCCTATATAGAAAGGGACTAACAAAGTGGTTTTTGAAGCACACATTAATTGCATTTTGCCAACCAAAAATATTAGTCTTTGTCCATATGGACAAGGACTAACAAAGTGGTTTTTGAGAGATTAATTGTATTTTGCCAATTGAAAACATTAGTCTTTGTCCATATAGATAGAGATCAAAGTGATTTTCGAGATACAAATTAATTACATTTTACCAACCAAAAACATTAATAAAACATTAGTCTCCATCCATAAAACATAAACTAACAAAATGATCTTGAAACACAAATTAATTGAATTTTGACAATTGTTTTAATATAACTTACTCTATAATAAGAATCATATCTCTACATGCCATCGAGTCCTCTCTATGATCATTTGTATGTCTTTAAACTCTTATCATATGATTTAAGAGCTTTACCAAGAGGGGTAAAATAAATTTCTGCTATATTATATAAATAACTATATACCCAGTAATCAATTTAGAATTGAACAAGGACAAAATAAATAAATAAATTATTTATTCAGTGTCTTCCCCAGTTTATGTTTGAGTTGCATTTGAAACTTTTACAACTTGTTATGTATAAAATTTATTCCTTTCAAAACTTGTTTTGGTATCACCCCGCAGTATATTCGCCGTGTTTGTCTGAGATCAAGTTCGACTGCATTCGCAGACAGTGGAATTTCTTCTACAGAAAGAAAGATCATCAGTGATGGAAAGAAGTTTACAATATGTGTAAAAAAAAAATATGTAAGTGGTTGGTGTTTCTTTGGAATAATTTGTTGCATCAGACCCCATAAAAACTTTGTTAAATAAGTACATGAAATTTCTGTTTGAGTTTGAGTTGCATCTGAAGCATATTAGACATTCGCAGACAGTGGAATTTCTTCTCGAGAAAGAAAGATTATCTGTGATGGAAAGAAGTTTACACCATGTGAAAAAAACATATGTAAGTGGTTGGTGTTTCTTTCGAACTACGTTGCATCAGACCCCCATAAAAACTTTGTTAAATAAGTACTTAAAATGAAAAAAGATAACGGTCATTTGATAATTTTCACATTCTTGTATGAAAAGTGGCGCCGCCCAGACTTGAACTGGAGACCTTCAGTATAGATATTTATGATACAAAATACAAAAGCATCACATTAACTATAATAACCATATTACAGTAGCACGTAATTGTATTATAAGGAGGTGTATTAACTAGTAATTGTAAGTTGGTGTGCAATGGGTAGGTCAAAGACTTGTAGAAGTTCAATAGAGATTTTGGTCAATTTTTTATGCACATTTGTATTGTGCATTAGGTCAATTGGTAAACAAAGATATATAGATAGAGGGGTAGAAGGAGAGATATTAGATAGAGCGACAAAGAGAAAGATTGTTTTTAAATATGTATTGTTGATACAATAACTATTTTTTATCAGCAAATATTTGAGATTTGAAACAACCTTCTATTTTGAATCGATAAGACAATATTTATATCCATTAAATTGAGAACCCTCCTACTTATTATTCTTTAGTCTTTTTATTTTGAATCAATAAGACAACATTTATATCCTTTAAATTAAGAAACCTCCTACTAATTATTCTTTATTGAGTCAAATATGGAATAGTGCCTATCCATGCATTTATTTTGAAGATAGCTTCAAATTAATTATGTATCAATTACATGGATTCAAACATGACCGAATCAACTAACTATCAAGATTAACAACTCAACCTATTCTAGAAGGGATGCAAGAGAAAAATAATTATCTTAGACATGTATTCCACATCTTATTTCTTCTTCTAAAATCTAAAAGAAAGTAGATAACTTTCCTTGCGTGCCTCTATGGAACTATATGTAGTCAATCCCTCAAGGTAGGTCACTTCTTTTCAAAAGAGAAGGCGACAAGAAAATAAGGTTAGTAAAAAAACTGAAATGATAGAGAGAGCAATGAAAGAATTTGTAGGCTACGTGAACAGAGGTTCATTTTCTGACAAATATAAATGGTAAAAAAAATTGTGTGTGTGTGTGAGAGAGAGAGAGAGAGAAACAGAGAGACAAAGAGACAGAGACAGAGACAGAGCCCTATAGAACTAAATAGGGGACAAAAAGAGAGCTAAGGGACATATAGAATGAGAGAGAGGGTGTGAGATAGATAGAGGTGAGTGGTCAGAAATGTATGCAGAGCTAGAGAGGTGGAGATGGAGAAATAAAGAGAGGGGGATGGATAGAGATGGGGGTAAGGAGAGAAGGTGAGGTAGAGGAGAGAGCATGGGAAAAACTTAGAGGGGAGAGAGTGAAAATACAAAGAGAGTTCAAGGGAAGTATCAGAAGAGAGGGAAGGAGGGAAAGAAGGAATAAAATGTTATTTACCTTAACTATCCATCATCAATTATAAACCCTAAAATCTAAGCCTTAGTCAAACTTGAAGACAAAGTATTTGGTGCGCACTAAAAAAAATTTACATTTGGCATACACCATATTTGGTTCATGCCATATGAAACAATTATATTTTTCAAAATTTGATGCATGCCAAATATGGTGTGCACCATATTTTGCATGTACCAAATTGCCTACATCAAGAAATATCAAGCCTTGTGCATCCAACCCAAAGGCTTGGACAAGCATTACAAGCATGAGATGTATTTTTCTTTTAAAAAATGACAAAAATCTCTCTTTTTTTGTCATTCTCTCTGTTAGGTTTGCATGTGTTTCAATACAAACAAAAAAACACCATGATACTATTAAGCTCTTTGTTAGATATCTAACTATATGATTTTTTTTGGATTTTGATTATGTTAAGACTTTCATCTCTAATGTCTTTTGTTAGTGTGTTTATTTTTTGTTAAAAAATGACAAATGATATTTTGGGTATAGATTTGTGCTTGATCATCAAAACTTGAAACAGATTACATTTTTATAAACTAGACTCCATTTTACAAACCTAGAAAAAAAATTACTTTTCAATTTTTTTTGGGTGAGCACGCTCAAATTTCTATTTTTCAGGATGTATCCACTTCAAATATTAGTATAAAATCATATATTCATATCAAAAAACCTAGCTGACATTCAAGATAAACTACATGGTGTTAGCTAATTTCTCACTAGAGTGATTTTAAAAATTCTAAAAAAGTTTGATATTTTAGGGGAAGCTCACCAAATGCTATGTTATGCTTTTATGTTATTTTAATAGCGCAATCCTCTTCTATAGTTATATTCTTTTGTCATATTGACTTCACACACTTCATCATATTATTATTGATTATGTTTGGACATTTTGTAACATCGCACACAACTATACACCTTACAAAAAGATCCATTCTTCCTTATATACCCCTCACAATATCCCAGAACATTAATTAGGTCAGGACAACTAGGACCTATTAAATGAAGTGTGTGACCTAAGACATGTCAGCTGGAATTGCATGTATTAACCATAAAATTAGGTTGTGGATACACCTATCACTTAACTAAACCTTAAACATATCATATCACATTCGTCAAGGCTGATGAAATAGGACAGGATCAACTATTGAAGGAATGTACCCAATTGATCCAATACCAATGCCAAAGTCTTGATCGCTAACTTTCAACCATTTTTCCATTGGGAAGAGACTCAAACCATCACGAAGACCAAAATCAAGATGTTAGGAGACCATCTACAACCTTTATTCAACATCTACAAAAGAGATCAATCATTCAAAGAAGTCGTAGTAATAGATTTGTATCCAAGATTTTAACTTTTTATTGAAATCTTGTGAACTATTAAATAAAGTTATTATCGAAGTCATGTGAACTACTTTTATATTGAAAAAATAGAATACTGGGATATCTTTTAAAAAAAAAAATACAACTTTCATGTGATATTATGGCGAAGTCTTTGATAAGCTTACTTTCATGTGATTACGAAAATTGCTGTGATATTTGTCAAATTGTGTTTTATTGTGAACTTATCTTGGTTTTCGCTCAAACAGAAAATGTTGACACATTGTGGAGTTGTGGTTCGCTGTGTAATTTTCCTCTCTTCGCTGGGATTTATTGCTGCAAAATGCCATCCTGAAAAGTGTGGATCAATGAGTGTGAGTTACCCATTCTGGATTGACAATTCTACTTGCGGACACCCTGGTTTTGATATAGCATGTTCAAAAGATAACGATACTGGAACGATGACTCCCTTCTTTTATGCAAACGTCGGTAATTATACTGATGGGAAACTTAAAGGCAATTCTAAAGATGGGTTTCTTTATCCTTACAAGATCATCGAGATCGATTATACAGGGTTCCTCATCATAGACTCCTTTTGTAACTATGCCTGGACGTGTAAAAATGAATCTCATGGGAGAACCTACTTTGATCTACCTTCAGATGGGCCTTTCACCATTTCAAGCTCTAATAGATTCGTGGTTGTGGGCTGCAATACATCTGGTACCTACAGTTTCGGGGGTTTGGGAGAGGTCAGATGTGTAGCAATATGTGGGTCTCAAAGTACTCGACCTTACTGCCGCTATGGATGTTGTGAAATTAACCTTCCAAATAATTGGCCCTCCATTAATTTCACAGGCGGAGGCATGTTTTCTATGTTCAATACCACTACCCACAAATATTATAACGAGTGTGGTTTCTCCACCATATTCGACCCCTCCACCTTTAAGGTCCCTGACAATAAATCAAGCCTCTTCTGGGGACCAGGCAGGATGGCAGAATATGGTATCCGCCTTAACTGGGGTATCACCCATCAGAATTGCTCCATGGCTAAAAATACTGTCAGCTATTCTTGCGCCTCCAAAGCAGAATGCATCGACTCTCCTTCAGGGAAAGGGCATGTTTGCAAATGTCTTCCTGGCTATCAAGGAAATGGTTACTTGAATGGAACAGATTGCACAGGTATAACTTTTGAGTTTTTATTTAAATAAGTTAGTCCTTAGTATAATATTTTTTGGTCTTGTGGGCATCATTGAAATTCTTTCATCGATTATTATTTTTCAAATCTTAGAGCTTCTAATCATAATGATTGATGATGATGATTGTTCAGATATAGACGAGTGCAAGAGTAAAAATTTGAATATGTGCGTTGCTGAAGAGGGAGGAGGAATGTGCCATAATTTGGCAGGTTCCTACAATTGTTCATGTGCAAGGGATTATGAAGGAGATGGCTTTCACAATGGGACAAGATGCATGTCCACAAGTTCAAATCGGGTTGTCTTCCCTGCAATCATAGGTAACGAAATATTAGATTTACTGCTTGTGTATGTTATTTTAATTGTTTGCCTGAAAATGGGTATAATTTTATTTCGACATCTGGTTTGGTAAAAAACACAGGATCAGTCTCTTCGTTTGTGGTTGTCTCTCTAGCAGCGTCTCTTTTGGTTTGGTGGCTAAAGAAACGCAACTTGAAAGTTGTGGAGGCTAAGTATTTTCAGCAGTTGCAGCAATTCATTGTTTCTCGAGTGGGGAGAGAAAGCCTGAGAATGTTTTCTGCCAAAGAGTTGGCAAGAGCTTCTAATAATTATTCAAAGGAAATGGTGCTGGGAAGTGGCGCCTTTGGAACCATGTTCAAAGGTATTCTATTGGATGGTACTCTTGTGGCCATTAAAAAGTCCAAGCAAGCTTTGAATCTAGAGGACGACCAAGAGTTTCTTAACGAAGTTTCAATTCTCTCCCAAATAAATCACAGAAACATAGTGAAATTATTAGGATGTTGCATCCAAACCAAATTCCCATTGTTAGTATCTGAATTTGTTCCGAATGGAACACTGTTTCAACATTTACACTCAAAAGAAAGTCATTTGCCATGGAATTCACGTCTGCAGATTGCAATTGAGATAGGGGAGGCTTTGGCATATCTACATTCTGGAGAATCTCAACCCATTTTCCACCGGGATGTAAAATCATCCAATATTCTTTTGAATGAGAGACTTTCTCCCAAAGTTGCAGACTTCGGCATTTCTCGTCTCATCTCCACTTCCAATGACACACATCTCACCACAAATATAATGGGCACACGGGGTTACTTAGATCCTGAGTACTTCCAAACATATCAACTCACAGAGAAAAGTGATGTATATAGTTTTGGTGTAGTCATGGTTGAACTTTTAACATCTCTGCAACCAATCTCCGCAGAAAGGGCTGACGACGAGTGGAGTTTATCTCATCTTTTTCTATCGAGGCTTGATCACAACCGCCTCACAGATATTTTGGATAGAAAAGTATTGGACGGGGGAAACCTGCAACAGATGGAAGGTATGGGAAGGATAGCAAGAGATTGCCTTCATTTGGAAAGGAGGAAGAGACCGTCAATGAAAGAGGTGGTCGAGGAACTTTTGTGGGTAAGAAGCAGTGCAAAAAACACAAAATTCCATGGTAGGGTAAAGTGTGATGATGTGACATTTGAGCAAACTGGAATTGTCAAAGAAGAATCACAAGCTTCATATGAATTCAGGACTTACACTTTTCCATCTACAATTGAGAGTACATCAGAGGAACCATACACTGCACTAGTTGAGATGTCTACCCAACCCGAGCACATTGACTTCAAAGGAAAGCATTTCTAGTGTATGCTAGAATATGTACTTTTTCTCATTGTAGTAAATATCTTGTTTTGTGGTTCTTAGAAGTGATTAGTGAGTTTTCTAATGTAATATAACAGTCAAATTTATAGAAAGTTGGTAAATTAAGTAGTATTGAAGATTTGTATATTTGTAATTTCTAATGTTTGAGTTGAAGAGAAGTGAAGCTTGTAGAAGGATTTTAAATTAGTATTTCAATTTTATTGATATGTATTTTAAGTTTGTGTTTTCTAATTAAGCCGATAGGTTTTATGTGGGAGCTTTGCATGGGGAAATGCATTTAATTTCTTGCCGGATAGTTGTCAGCCCTCTTCCTAGATAGTTTCTTTTCCAGTTATGGAAAATACTTCAATTTTTCTTTCCATTATGATTGCTGTTTTTTTGTCCTTATCTTTATTTCTATAATTGATTGTCCTAACTATTGTTTCTAATTTATATAGAAATTAATAGAATAGTTCTAAATATAAAACTTCGAGATTCCTTAATAATTTATTTGTTTTATTAATAACTTTCCTCTTTTCATTAAAAAAATATCTTTTAGATATATATTTTTTAATATTAATATAATATGAAAAATTCAATTATTAATTATTAGATAACGTTAAATTAAGTAAATTATGTCAAATTTAGAATTTCTTTACAAAATAAATATTAGTTAAAGAGAAGAAGAAGAATGCATATTACCAGACACAAAAGCAAAAGCAGCCACAACCGATAACAAGAGCACGTATACGTATCCCTTCGCCATTTGTGTAGTCACTAATTAACTACTCTGTGAGAAAAAAAGATTAATGATGCTACTATTTATTGTTGGAGCGGGCAATTTATTTAATCTCCGGATTGATGAGTACTGATGCAAAGCTACAATTATTTCAATCGCTCGTTAGTAACGATGCAAAACTTAGAAAAGTTACATAGTTGCGATGGTACCTACGAAGCTTCATCTAATGCCCAATTTGGAGGTGATTTGTGATGGGATAAGGTATATTCATTTTAAAAAATAATTATAATAACTTTTTGTTGTAAGTCTAATAAAGAAATAGTTATATAAAGTTATGTGAAACATAAAATTTAATTATATGGAAGATTAGAAGGAATTAGGTATCTAATAAAATTATTTTGTACAAAGTCAAAGTAGGCAATTTACTAAAATTTCAGACAACTTTTCTATTATGATTGTTGTTTTTTTTGTCCTTATCTTTATTTCTATAATTGATTGTCCTAATTATTGTTTCTAATTTATATAGAAATTAATAGAATAGTTCTAAATATAAAACTTCCACGATAAGATTCCTTAATAATTTATTTGTTTTATTAATAACTTTCCTCTTTTCATTAAAAAAATATCTTTTAGATATATATTTTTTACTATTAATATAATATGAAAAATTCAATTATTAATTATTGGATAACGTTAAATTAAATAAATATTGTAATTATTTATTTAATCAGATCTATGCATTTTGTGAGTTGTAGAGACAACTTTGATCTACCATTTCAGGGAACTTCTTTTCGATCTCGGTCTGCCGATGGTGTGTCACTATGTTCCCCCGTCGACCATTATCATCCTTCGTGATTTCTCCCTTTTCTATTTATAGCTGTTGTTCTGATCAAATTTTAAGCTAGTCACCCTCAGTTTTGATATATTTACTTGCTTATGGCAATTTCACGTAAGCCTCATGGGAACTTTCCTTAGTAGCAATCTATCTCATCCTTTGTTTCAAACTCAAAACTTTGAAATTTTGGGATTGCAAAATTACAAACAACAGGGGAGAGAGAAATATAGAGTGGGGGCGAGGGAAAAAGAGATAATGGGATAGAGATATAGATAGAAGGTGATATAAAGAAAGAGAGAAATAGAAAGGGGGAGAGATAAATATATAAATAAGAAAGGAGAGAGATGGACAGAGAAATAGAGAGAGGATAGAGAAGTGGAGATATAAAAAAAGGGGTGATAAGGAGAGACGGCGACATAGGGAGATAAATCTATTGAGAATGATAGAGCGGGAAGAGAGAGAAAGAAAGAGAGCACTCCTTACATCTCAATCTTTCCTTCTCCCTAGCTCCCTCTCAAACTCTGATGAATGTGAAATAGATATACATTAAATTATAAGTCAAACTTAATACAAGAATATGTTACTTATTGATATAGAATTGTATGAATATATTCCTTCAAAATGAATGGAAAGCTAAATGAAAAATGATTTTAATGTGACAACAATTAGTTGTCTTTAATTAATTAACTTTAAAGATAAACTCCCTTTAGTTTTTAATACTTAGGTTGAAATTGTTTAGTGCGTTGCCATGGAACTTCTCAAATATGTCTTTATTGACTTTAACCATTTAAATGGGGGCATGTTGACACACATAGAAAAGAGGCTCTAGATTACTTTCTTTGATCAAGCATAAGTATTTGAACTTGTTAATCAATCATATTGTATGTTTGGTTGCCCGCCTTGAATCAAATTAAAAACCATAGAGTATGAGTTAGCATAGCAATGAATGAAGAGCATATTACAATATGAATATGAATGTTTGGGACAAGAATAAAGAACATGACTCTTTTGCATCAAACAATAAAGAACATTATGTTACCTAAAAGTAAAGATAAGCTATAACACTTCAAGATCCCAGGTGGAATGTTTTAACTTCCTAAGTCTTTGGGATGCATTTCTACCAACATCCAAATAAAGCTTAAGAGAAAGAAAGCTACATTTTGTAAACTTTCTATCTTATATCCAAAAAAAAAATTAGCCCAAAAGAAAATAATGTTATATTTGTAAACTCAATTTTCAATGAGCACCTTGATATTTTTGTCAATGTTTTTTTGGGCTATATGGAGGTATCTGTGCAACCTAGCCCAATGCCCAACAACCCATATCTTGGGTACTTGTGCGAGCTAGGATGAGACTAATACCCAAGAGTGAGATCAGTCACCCTTTAGATGTCCCACCTTTTAAACTCGGGAGCAGTTTCGAACCCGAGACCATGAGGAACTACCCACAACCTCAAGTCGATTGTACTACCCCTACGTTATTCAAAGAAACCATAGTAATAGATTTGTATCCAAGATTCCTAACTACTTACAATAATAATATTTGTGAAATCATGTGAATTTAAGCAATCTTTTTATTGAAATCTTGTCAACTATTAAATTAAAGCTATCCTTTTATTGAAGTCATGTGAACTACTTTTATATTGAAAAAATAGAATACTGTGATATCTTTAAAAAAAAATACTACTTTCATGTGAATATAATGCCGAAGTCTTTGATAAGCTTACTTTCATGTGATTACGAAAATACTGCAATATTTGTCAAATTGTGTTTTATTGTGAACTTTTCTTGGTTTTCACTCAAACAGAAAATGTTGCCACATTGTGGAGTTGTGGTTCGCTATGTAATTTTCCTCTCTTCGCTGGGATTTATTGCTGCAAAATGCCATCCTGAAAAGTGTGGATCAATGAGTGTGAGTTACCCATTCTGGATTAACTATTCCACTTGCGGACACCCTGGTTTTGATATCGCGTGTTCAAAAGATGAAGATACTGGAACAATGGCTCCCTTCTTTTATGCAAACGTTGGTAATTATATCGATGGGAAACTTAAAGGCAATTCTAAAGATGGGTTTCTTTATCCTTACAAGATCATGGAGATTGATTATACAGGGTTCCTCATCATAGACTCCTTTTCTAACTATGCCTGGACGTGTGAAAATGAATCTGGGACAACATACTTTGATCTACCTTCAGATGGGCCTTTCACCATTTCAAGCTCTAATAGATTCGTGGTTGTGGGCTGCAATACATCTGGTACCTACAGTTTCGGGGGTTTGGGAGAGGTCAGATGTGTAGCAATATGTGGGTCTCAAAGTACTCGACCTTACTGCCGCTATGGATGTTGTGAAATTAACCTTCCAAATAATTGGCCCTCCATTAATTTCACAGGCGGAGGCATGTTTTCTATGTTCAATACCACTACCCACAAATGTTACAACGAGTGTGGTTTCTCCACCATATTCGACCCCTCCACCTTCAAGGTCCCTGACAATAAATCAAGCCTCTTCTGGGGAGAAGGCAGGATGGCTGAATATGGTCTCCGCCTTAACTGGGGTATTACCCATAAGAATTGCTCCATGGCTAAGAATACTGCCAATTATTCTTGCGCCTCCAAAGCAGAATGCATCGACTCTCCTTCAGGAAAAGGGCATGTTTGCAAACGTCTTCCTGGCTATCAAGGAAATGGTTACTTGAATGGAACAGATTGCACAGGTATAACTTTTGAGTTTTTATTTAAATAAGTCAGTCGTTAGTATAATCTTTTGGTTCTATGGACGTCATTAAAACATAGATATCATTAAAATTCTTTCATCAATTATTATTTTTCGAATCTTACAGCTTCTAATCATAATGATTGATGATGATGATTGTTCAGACATAAACAAGTGCAAGTGCAAGCATAAAAATTTGAATATGTGTGTTGCTGAAGAGGGAGGAGGAATATGCCATAATTTGGCAGGTTCCTACAATTGTTCATGTGCAAGGTCTTATGAAGGAGATGGCTTTCACAATGGGACAAGATGCATGTCCACAAGTTCAAATCGGGTTGTCTTCCCTGCAATCATAGGTAACGAAATATTAGATTTACTGCTTGTGTATGTTATTTTAATTGTTTGCCTGAATATGGATATAATTTTATTTCGACATGATCTTGGTTAAAAACACAGGATCAGTCTCTTCGTTTGTGGTTGTCTCTCTAGCAGTGTCTCTTTTGGTTTGGTGGCTAAAGAAACGCAACTTGAAAGTTGTGGAGGCTAAGTATTTTCAGCAGTTGCAGCAATTCATCGTTTCTAGAGTCGGGAGAGAAAGCCTGAGAATGTTTTCTGTGAAAGAATTGGCAAGAGCTTCTAATAATTATTCCAAAGGAAATGGTGCTGGGAAGTGGCGGCTTTGGAACCGTGTTCAAAGGTATTGTATTGGATGGTACTCTTGTGGCCATTAAAAAGTCCAAGCAAGCTTTGAATCTAGAGGACGACCAAGAGTTTCTTAACGAAGTTTTAATTCTCTCCCAAATAAATCACAGAAACATAGTGAAATTGTTGAGGTGTTGCATCCAAACCAAATTCCCATTGTTAGTATCTGAATTTGTTCCGAATGGAACACTGTTTCAACATTTACATTCAAAAGAAAGTCATTTGCCATGGACTTCACGTCTGCAGATTGCAATTGAGATAGGGGAGGCTTTGGCATATCTACATTCTGGAGCATCTCAACCCATTTTCCACCGGGATGTAAAATCGTCCAATATTCTTTTGAATAAGAGACTTTCTCCTAAAGTTGCAGACTTTGGCATTTTTCGTCTCATCTCCACTTCCAATGACACACATCTCACCACAAATATAATGGGTACAAGGGGTTACTTAGATCCTGAGTACTTCCAAACTTATCAACTCACAGAGAAAAGTGATGTATATAGTTTTGGTGTAGTCATGGTTGAACTTTTAACATCTCTGCAACCAATCTCTGCAGAAAGGGCTAACAACGAGTGGAGTTTATCTCATCTTTTTCTGTCAAGGTTTGATCACAACCGCCTCACAGAAATTTTGGATGGAAAAGTATTGGACAAGGGAAACCTGCAACAGATGGAAGGTATGGGAAGGATAGCAAGAGAATGCCTTCATTTGGAAAGGAGGAAGAGACCATCAATGAAAGAGGTGGTCGAGGAACTTTTGTGGGTAAGAAGCAGTACAAAAAACACAAAATTCCATGGTAGTGTAAAGTGTGATGATGCGACATTTGAGAAAACTGGAATTGTCAAAGAAGAATCACAAGCTTCATATGAATTCAGGACTTACACTTTTCCATCCACAATTGAGAGTACATCAGAGGAACCATACACTGCGCTAGTTGAGATGTCTACCCAACCCAAACACATTGACTTCAAAGGAAAGCATTTCTAGTGTATGCTGGAATATGTACTTTTTCTCATTGTAGTAAATATCTTATTTTGTGGTTCTTAGAAGTGATTAGTGAGTTTTCTAATGTAATATAACAGTCAAATTTATAGAAAGTTGGTAAATTATGTAGTATTGAAGATTTGTATATTTGTAATTTCTAATGTTCGAGTTGAATAGAAGTGAAGCATGTTGAAGGATTCTAAATTAGTATTTCAATTTTATTGATATGTTTATTTTAAATTTGTGTTTCTGAATGTGTATTCATTTATTTTTAACTTTCAAGAGTAGGCATCAAAGTCAATTGTAAGTCTCAATTTCATTCAGTGTGGTTTAAGAGGGAGTGTTGGAAATAAACTATACCCAAAGTGACAATGGACTTGTCAAAGAGGAGCTAGTGATTCAGAAGATATAGTCCTCTAGCAACAAATAGACAGTCTATATATGATACAACTCAACATGAAGTATTGAAAATAAATTAATAAAAAATGGACCACATAATATAGAAAAGTTTGTTGTTATTTATGAAGTCACAGTCACCAAAGAGAGTTTTTCAAATTGTCGATTGTAGAAAAAATGAAGTGATTCAATGATGAAAAAAAGGGAGGGCTCATCAAAAGAAAGGTATGATTTGAATAAGACAAAGGAAATTGTGCAAATTGTTAGTAGCAAATATTAAGAAGAGGATGTCTTGAATTGGGCTTTATAAGTAAATCACTAGTCCAGGATCGAAGTACTTGTAAAAAGCTTTAAGTAAAGGTCATGCATATGTTGAAGAGATCAAAAAGCTCATAGTTCACACTTGATAAGCTTAAAACTGCCATTGAGAGGCAGTTGTGAAAGGAAGTCATGAAGGTCATAGTTGGTATTGGATAAGGTAAAAATTGCCACTAGATAAGATAAAAGTTGCCACTTAATTGAATATTGTTAAGTGAAAGGGAGCTCATTTATAAAATTTGCCATTATGAAGGAAAAAAATAAATTAAAGGATGAACATTGGAGCCATCATCCATGATAGTAGCAGTGGTAGGTTAAAAATTACACAAGCTTAGGCCACCATCATTTTCTATTCATTGCAGCTCTGTTGATAAGTTTAAAAGTCGTTGCTACTAAATGAAAGGGAGAACATAGCAGCACTAGGAGAGAATCACCCAATTAACAAGGTAGGAAGGTATCCCCCATCTTTAAAATCTGTTGGCACCAATTTATTAAGGAAGTTATCCCTTGTTTGAGAAGATTGTAGATGCTTCAAGTTTACTAGTCATTGTCAAA
>BSBK01003715.1:600000-785000 GCA_027943335.1 Chamaecyparis obtusa
TCAAACAATATCTTGTCTGTGCACATAAATAAACAGCTTTTAAGTAAAAATGAAAACTATAATGAGTGTGAGTTAAAGTGTAATGTGGAAGTCAAATTAGTGTTGCAAAGGTCAATAGATTGTTTATGGCCCAAGTGACCTTATGATTAGACACACAGCCTCTCTCCCTCTCTCTAAGTTTTCGTTATCACAAAGAAAATGACTTACCATGCTTGCATTTGGAATTCACAAGTCTTATAATGCTATTAACATATAATCAGCTTTATGAGTCTCGAGAGGTTTGTGCTACTGCAAGGTTGAGTAATCTTTAGTGACATAGCCATAACATCAAATTACAGACTTGCAGAGTCTGTAGGTGAGGCACATAACAGTGATTTTGACAGAGAACCGTACTTGAAATAACATAAGATAAAGATTAGATATACTTGAAATTGCACTAAAGGCTTGATTCTTTTTTTTTGTTGTGATGAGTGAACAGCTAGGATTATTGAAGAGGAGATATTTGGTATCGACCATCTATCTTGGATATCAGGAGCAGCTCTTTCTGAAGCTGGTGTTTATGCAGAGAAATTCATTTTACAAACTGGCCTGTCCGTGCTTGGGAAGATATATTATATACAAGAAGAGGATGTTATGGCTCATGTAAGCAAATAGCATTTAGATTTTTACATCTTACTGGTTTTAACTTACGATGTGGGTGTTTTGAGCGGTTCATGATTTTTGTAAGAACCGATGGCAAATGCTTAACATAATCTTCATCATTTTTGTTTTTCTTGATGTTAGCTTCATAGGAAGATACAAGCGTTGAGGGATGAGTATGTACGATATGGTGTGGAGAAATGCACATCTGTTTTAAGAGAGTATCGTTCTGCAGTTGAGAAAATTGCAGGTACCTAAGAGACCAACATCTAGATCCATGAAAGTTATGGTATTAGATGTACCCTTTTTTTTGTCATCTTGAGGTTTTATTGACTAGTTAAGGCAGTATTAAAATTGGGCCTTATTTGGTAAACATTCCAGGAACTTGAAGTTTGCAAATTGAAATCCATTGCAGATAGCCCTTTTAGGTTAATTTGTGTTCAAGATATGCATTATTGTCATAAAGTGGTTTTAATATTTGAAATAAATGAAAGTTACTAACAAATTGTGGTCTTATTATAGATATTCTGCTAGAAAAAAATGAGATCATGGCTGACGAAATCTGGGACATATTCAGGAAGGCTCCAAGAATTCCACAGGTATATTGATTTCTTTTTGTCAATTACTTGTATGTCCTGTAGCAAATCACCAACATCTTAAAAAGTAAAAAATAAGAATTGTTTTGGGCCCTGCTGGACTCAAAAGCATCCTGGTTTTCTTTATTTTTCCCATTAAATCCCAGTGTTCCACCCACTGCCGGCTGTGGCCACCTGCAGGTGGTGGCATACCTGCAGAAGTAGAGGACTCACTGGGTTTATCCACCTCTGTAGGGGTGGAGGGATTCCTGGAGGTCCCTTGACTGTCATGGGCTAAGTCATAGGGTTCAGCAAACTTTGAAGAAACCTCATAAACTAAGTTGCTAGTTTGGGTTTGGGTTCCAATTTGAGTTCAAGAACACAGTTCGTTGGTACAGAAAAAAATTGAAATGGGGTTTTGGGTTCATTAGTACAGAAACAATGCGCGTGCACGTGTATGCAGCCTAGAAGCATGAATTAAGATTAGAATGTCACATAGTATCATATAAACAACAAAAACACCACAAACTCCTAATTATAGCATCATATACTTCAAGTTCAATATCGAAATATTAAAATAATAATATCAAGTTCGACTATCATTTTTTCAATAATTGGAACTTTAGTTTTAAGTTTTAGTCATCCAAACTCTTCTGGTTCTTTTTGCTCCCTGCTTTATTTTAACACTGTCTCTTGTGGTATAGGCACACCATTTTTTCCAAAGCATTATTTGATGCCTCTTCCTGGTATTCCACACAAATAGCCTACCACTCAAAAATCTGAACTACTACGTTCTACATCACATCCCTGACATTTCCAATGGTATCCTTCACCTCCTGGAAGTGGTCATATAACATCAACATATTCTCAAAGAGGGGAATTTGGATCTGTTTTGTGTTTTTGTTGCTCATTTGTGCCTATGGAGGAAGAGGTAGATGCCATTCTAGTTCCTATGGAAGAAATTTTATGAACACATTTGAAACAAAAACAATAGAATGGTAAAAAATAGGTAAATTAAACAAATAATATTTCATGTTTGTGAAACAAAAAATTGATGAAAAAAAAATGAAAACTATGTTACCTTTTGAGCCAATGGAAGCTTGCAAATGAGTAGGAATGAAGCTGCAACACTTGATCAAGCTTCAAAAGCTGATCTTCAACTCTCTCTATTTGATGCTAGAAGCCAATCTTTTGCTCAACCTGCAAGAGAAAAACAGCTGCTTGCAAAACTAATAGAAAAAAAACCTCATTAGGGGAGAGGAACCAATAATGGAGCGAGGTCCAATAGTGGGGATGGGAGTGGGATATAATTAGTTCAATAGTGGAGCACAAAAAGTCCCATGTCAGTATTTGTTTTCAAAAAGATTCCACTAAATTTGAAAAAGAAACCAACAATGTGATGCCATATCAGCACACCAATAAACAACTATGGGTCTTCCGTTTTTTCAGGATCATTTTTGACACCCTGGCCAAAAAGGCATGTGATATGGCATCATGTTTTTTTTTTTAAAGAGTGGTAAACACTTTGACCCAGAGCTATGAACCGGTGAGGCCACAAATAGGTGACCTCATCCCCAATGGGATTTGAACCTTAATGATGAGAATAACAACACAACATCTTAACCATCACAACATGCCACTATTGGCAGATGTGGCATCATATTTGACCGTGTGGACTTGAAACCAATTTATTTAAGCAAGGGACTTGACAAGTAAGCAACTGTACAAAATTTAAAATAATGTGCAATTTCTAAGACATATTTTGGGGGGCATGAACATAGGGTGGCTGTAATGTCCCCTTTTAGGATAACTTGGAATAATGGGACAATTGCTTGAATTCCTTAGAATTTCAATATCTGATTTAGCAAATAACTCGTGTAATTGATAATATGAAGACAAATATGTGAAAAATGACAATAGTCGATGGCACTTGCTATCACTGATATATGCAATTGAATGTATGCTCAAGTGAATTGATGTAATTGCACCAAGTGCAATGATCTCTTAGGATCTCTGTTATGTCAAGTATGGCATTATGAATATGTAATGAGATACAATATGATATTGTTTATAGCAATGTGTGTTTGCTGTCTCTGATCTAAACACTTAAAACATGCAATATATGATATAGTGATATAGTTGCTGTGTATGATCCTGATATAATATCTTGCAACGATATGGTTGATGTTGTGTCTGATATGTACGTTTCTCCCCTGCAACCAATGGTGCTGTCCCTGATTTATACTTATATGCTTGCAACTGAATAATGCCAAATAGCCAATTGCTCAAATGAGCAGATCCAATTAAGGACTAAAGGTATATAAGTTTCCAAATCCGATGATGCTGTTAGAATGATGGTCTACCTTTTTATACTATGTGTTTGGGATGATAAGTCAGTTGGTAAAAGACATGTCCCATGTCCCTTCATACTTGTCATTCTTCATAACAATTATTAATCACACCCTTCATTATCACTTTGGTTATCGATTAGACTTTGCATTCTTGATCGCATCCTTTACATGATATAATCAGTATTGGTTTGTTATCATAGACATTGCACCCCTTCATTATGAAAACCGCACCATTCCATGATACTTGATCAACCTGATCTTAATCATTATCAAGGCAAGGTCAATGGATCACTGTATTGATGGTCTACATTTTGGTGTTTATCACCAATTATACATAATTGTTGTTTTTAGTTGACTATGTACTTCATAGAGTGTTGATTAGTTTATGTAACATCCTTCTTAATTGATGTTAATAGTTAACAAACTTAACTATTAGTTTACATAATGATCCAATTATGATTAATAGTCAAATATTAGCCGCTGTGCATTAAACAATATGCTTAATATATCGATGTCTGTAAGGTGTTATCAACCCAATTGATCTTTGTCTTCCCCTTCATTCGATTAATCATAATATTGGATGTGATTAATCTATGTCCATGACTTAGATACTTATCATACTTAGTCAATTTGTCTACTAACATTAATACCTTTTATCTATACATCCTTGATATGTGTTTTGTTCCTTATCAATCATCGCTTCCTTTGTGAACAAACTTAATGCAGTGACTTGATAGTCTTTGCTCACAACCTTGCAATGTATTTGTTTCAATGAGATCATCTATACATGATGATCAATATCTTCAATTGATATTGTCATTGATCAATGTAACATTATTAGTGCTATTTTCTCTTTGGTGCTTGGTTACTTTATTTGTTTATTAGCTTTCCTCAATATCGATTATGTGATCAATGTTAATAGGATTCACGAGATTTGTTGGATGAATCATTGATACATCTTGATTGATCTGTTATGGTCACTACTTCAATTGATGACTAACTTTGAGATGCCATGTTGACTGTCCTTTACAATTGTTGACCAATTGATCTATGCAATAGTAATCTATAGAATTTATGGTGATGTCTTGAAGGTGTTGATGATAGCGTTGATCCCCTGTAGCTCTTCCATGTTTGGTTTGATTGACATGTTCCTCACTATCCTTCTTGGAAAGGCGATCATCAATTGGGACTACTCCTTATTCTTCCTAATGTAACTAGTAAAATTGTCTTATTCATAAGACTTCACGATTTTTTGAATATCTTATTCTTATATTGATAATTGGCTATGTTCATCTACTTCTAATTGGCTATAGGAGTTCAAGGACTGCTACTCCTTGACTACAAAAGTACTTAATCACTTTTATACTATTGGTTTAAGGATGGGGACATCACAGTGGCCAACTTTTAGCCCCTCTCCTTTAAGTGTTTTAAAACTCACTTTTAGGGTTTTATTTCACTTTTTAAAAGTCACGAACTTGAAAAAAATTAAATTTTGCAAAAACATAAAAAGGAGGCACCTAATCGTCTAGGTTTGCCCCTGATAAACCGGTGTGCCTTGGCGCGCACTGTGGCCGGACTTGTAGGTGTACTAGACTAGGACTGATATCGGGTTCAAATTGGATTGGTACTGGGAGTGCCAGGGGTCGAACCCTTCAACTTAGCTCATAAATTTGTTCTTGTTGGCCCATAAATTCGTACGGATAAATTTTTTGTATGCTTTGGCTTGGATTTTTTATTGGCTTTGTTCAGTTTCTTTGAATCTATAGAAAAATCTCAATCTTTTTGTAGTTTCCCCTCAAATTTGTGTTTGGATGTTGATCAATGGAGTAGGATGAATTCTATTGGATTGATGTCTGATAGATGCTGACCCTAGTGTGTTGTCCCCTTATTGGCTGCCTCGTTTCCACCCATACCAGATGTCTTGTAGTGTTGATCCCTAGATTTATCGGACTTGCCTCGACATCTCCATCAATTATTCCACTTGGGTTTTGAATGATTTATTAAATGATTTGTGATGGCTTGCCATGTCCACTCATGCCTTTATCAAGTGCAATGGCAAAAGTTTTTTTATTTTAATTTTTCCTTTAATTAAGTAAAACTTAATAGCTTTAGTTGTATGTTATTTTAAACAATGTCAATTTATTTATTGTTTATATTTTTTGAATATATTGATGTTTGTAGCATCAGTCAGATAAATAATACTGACTATATGATTATTGTGAGAAATGATTTATTATATATATAATAATATATATATATATATATATAATAATATATATATATATATATATATATATATATATAATAATATAATAATATAATAATATATATATATATATATATATATATATATATATATATATATATATATAAAGTTAGATTATAATTATTCTCATAATAACTAAATAGTTAAATTGATAAAATAAAATAATGAATAGACATGTCCCATGAAGGGACATGTCTCTTCTTGTCCTTGTCATGTATAAATACAAAGAGATCAATGCATTTGGAAAACACATACAATCAGATAGTGCTATTACATTTGCAATGATCCTAAAACCTTAATAGAATATATTAAAATTTAGTATTCTAAAATATCTAAATTAGGTTTTTAATTATAATATATTTAGTATTTGATATATGAAGTTTAATGTCATATATTTATGATTTATATATTAATAATATTTAGATTAAAATTTTAAATATATTTGTAAATAATGTATTCAAATTTAATATATTATTGTTTCATTTTTATGGATTCATTATTATTGTTAAATCAAATTTGTAAAAAACGAACTCAAACCTTGTGATAAATTTATCTTTATATATTCATGCGTACATTCCCTAATGATTGATCATAGAGTTTGATTCGAAATGTTGGACACTAAAAATAAAACAGTCAAATCCAGAAAAAAAAATTGTATATATATGTTTTAATTTTTTTTTTTAATTACTAAAACTTAATAGTTTAAACTATTTAAATTAGAATTTTACTTATAATACATTTATTATTTAACATATAAATTTAATATATTTATTATATATTAATAAATATCTAAATTAATTTTTTAAACATAATGTATATCGCAATGTCTATTTATTTATTATAATTTATTCAAATTTCATATAAGTTTTTTTGATTTATTATTTATATTAAAAAAAAAATTCAGATAGGCAATTTTTTTCTTTTTGAATGAGGGGTAAACACTTTGACCCATAGCTATGAACCGGTGAGGCCACAAATGGGGGACCTCATCCCCGATGAGATTTGAACCCTAATGGCAAGAACAACAACACAACAACTTAACCATCACAACATGCCACTGTTGGCCTTTTTATATAGGCAAATTTAATCATGAATTTTTTTCTGAATATTTTGCCTAGCTGAATTTCATCCGAATTTTATTGTTGCCAAACATGAATTCAAACTCAAACTTTGTAACATAGACTTGGGGATGTAGAGCCCCTGTTCTAGCCAAAGTTTCTCTAAGTCATGATAATGTTTTTGTTTTTTCTGAAAGCTTTGAAGAAACAGACAACGTAATGCAGGTAGAAATGGTTGACCTTGAAGAAAGAACGGATATTTGTGTATTGGAGGTAAGATAGACTATTAAAACAGCTGTTATTGTTTTTCTTTACTTGGATGCACTCTATCTTAACTTAAGGAAGTTGGTGATCAAATACTTATTTGTACGTCACAAACGCCTGAGGCTTAGTAGACATTGGAGGAAATTGTGCATTTCATAAGTTTTTGCTAGATTATGGTAACTGCTGGAAGGAGTTTTGACAAACAGTGAAGAAAATAAATAAAATGAATCAGGGTAATGACATTACCATATTACCATCTTCATCTGTAGAACCTTTATCATTTAGACTGGTTTTAATTCCCAGCAGCACTGTTTATTCTCTGGAGAATGATGATTTACATAGTGATTGCGAGGATAAATAAATAAATATATATATATATATATACTGGTGTCCCCAACTTTTGGTCCATATTTCCCCACTCTTTGAAACCTTTCCTTGCATCCCCTGCCCCTCTTGAGTTAGTGAAGTCTATTTAGGCGTTTTGTTTGCTGAGTCGATATAGTAATGCTACTATTCTAAAGGATTTATTTGAGCATTTGGAATTTTTTGACAGTTGA
Source organism: Chamaecyparis obtusa (assembly GCA_027943335.1). Classification (NCBI taxonomy): domain Eukaryota; kingdom Viridiplantae; phylum Streptophyta; class Pinopsida; order Cupressales; family Cupressaceae; genus Chamaecyparis; species Chamaecyparis obtusa. The sequence continues at coordinate 607,711 of BSBK01003715.1, forward strand.
TTCTCAAATAGTTTACATATGATAAATTACTTCTACTATTATTAACAATAGAAATTTCAAATATTATATTTGAAATTTTGTCCCCAAATTTTGGGAAAAAAATGACCATCTTGAAAACCATCACTGCATCATTGCACACCCCTATTAGGATTTTTTTTTCCAAACTTGCAAACATAGATTACGATAATAGAAAACTGAATATTTGAGATAGTAACAAATAATACATTAATTGAAACCAAGGCCTTGAATAATTATACTGCCTAATGTAAAGATAAACTCAAAGTTATAGTTTAAAATATAGGTGTCAATATTATTCACGTTTCAACAAAGTGACACAGACACCAGTGGGACCTTGAAGCTGTGTCTCTGCTGAGCGATTTAAAGATAGGCTAATCTTACTTTTAAATTACAAGCTCTGAATTCTGATGCCTGAAGATAGCCATTGTTTGCTTGTTATTCTCGCACAATTGCTTTTTTTGTTGAAGTGTACTTTGAATCACAAATTGTAAACCCAGATACTCAAGAAACTTAAAACTAGACTGGTCACCCAATTGGTTTGTTCCACTGACAGGTATATTAATTTGATATTTCAGGGAATAAGAGAATGACAATTGAAATAATAGATGGAAGAATGCAAATTTTAGCTTAAATGCTTCCTGGCCAATTTCCTCTGAATTTGAAGTGAGAGATCCTTTTTATATATTTGCTTTGGATTAAGTTAACTAGGAACTATTCTAAATCAGGGTTTAATGAGCATTTCATATACACAACTCAATTTTATAAAAATCGTAGGTGCTTTTTGGAAATCATTCACAAGATGTCTAAGTGAAGGTACCAGTTAGGGACAAATTGTGCATTAAAAAAAAATGCTTAAGCAGATAAATAATAGAATTAATGTAATATCGTAGACTTTATATCTTTTAAACATAATTCAAATATAGCCATCAGAAGTGATTCCTTAAAAGTATGTATAGGACGGGAATAATTGTCATAGGCTGACTAGAGTGCTAAGATTCATCCACGGGCAGTTCATCATTCCAAAACTCATCAAAATCAGATACAGATTTTGGGGACGAAGAAACAACATTATAATGTTTTTGCAAACTTCATCTCTATCATTTTACAAGTCATGGGCATGAAGACAGTATCAGTATCTCATTTGTGAATTCATTCAATTGTTAAATTCAATACTATCTTGTCAATGATATACGTTCAATATCAGAATTTTATGCCAAACCAATCAAGCCATTAAATGAATTCAAATTTTGTATTTCAAGTCAAACTATATCTATCCATTTTAATTTTAAGCCTTAATATTCAAATGGTACTCTAGCATGAATCTATAAGATCTTCAAAGAAACTGTTTAACAGCTAAGAAAATTAGAATTCCTCATTTCTCTTTGTTCATATTCAGAGCTGGAGTGTTACCTATTTGCTTACACAAAAATAAAACAAAAGCCTGATACCTTGATCACAGAGTTCGCCCACTAGACCTATTCTATTTAAAATGAGGATTTAAGACACTTTCTTCAACTAGCTTCTGCATATCAAACAGAATTCGATAAGAGTTCAGTTTGCATAGGAAACGTGACATTTAGAAGCCATCTGAAGAAAATTGAACTACCTGAGTATACAAACAGACCACCTCAGCTTTCAATGTATTCAAACATTAGCTGTTTATCCTTTTGAGAACTTCATATACATTTTTGGATCTAAAATAAATACAAAAGACCATATCTCCAATTCCTTTTCATAGCAAATTTTGAAAAGATATGCAAAGTTGTAAAGACATTCATTAGCATATAATTTTGTATTCCAAGTGCATGATGCCTGAATTACTTTGAAGAAAATGCACTTAAACATGGAAACATCAACTAGTTCCGCCTTAGTTACGCTCATGTTTCGTCACAATTTACATACAGCCCTCTAAAAAAGGATTTTAATTTTCAACAACAGCAATAGTTGAACTCTCCTCAAGGAAGATAAATATTGTCTGAGAATATGAATAATGTCTATGCAAACATTGGAGGAATGTACTTGAAAGATAGTAAAACACAATTTAAATGTAAAACCAGAAATTTAAGTTTAATGGCTCCTTGTCAGCCTCTTTCACATTTAATTCTCAGCCTTCTTTCAGAGACACTTATTTACCCTGCCTGGATTGACAGGATACATATATGAAATAACAAAAGAAAAGCCAATGCTTGAAATACCTATTTCCCAACTATCTCACCAACTGCAAATTTTCCATGCCCAAGTTCATCTAAATTAGAGGTAAATAGCCCAGTGAAAACGATGTGATAAACCTGTATGTAAGGGCTGATATACAAATTCATGCATAGAATTTTATGGCCAACTTTAAGTGTGATGAAAATTCTTATTGCATAGATGAAAAAATCACCAAAAGTTGCAAAACTTGAGTCAAAATGGCTCAAGAGTGTTGATGCGAGTTTTATGACCATTGAAAGGAAAATAACAAGAGCAAGGAAATAAACAATAATCCAAGAGAGTTAATTGAAGAGAAGATTTGTTACCGTGAAAAAGCCATAAACTTGGAGCAAGCATCCAAAGAGCCAAGACAAGGAGAAGGGAAGTTTTGAAAGGGGAAAATCAAAGAAAAACCCCTTGTGATATTATGAATGAGACAAAGCCTAATGAAAGAGAGAGAGAGAGAGCAAGAAGCTCATTTACATTAAACTCATAAAGTAGAAATGAGAGGAGAGCATCTCTTAAATAAAGATGAGGAGTGGAGTTACTAAGTAACTCACCAATTTATGAATGCCAAAATTCATAATAGGTGTGTGCAAAGTGGCAACATCTTCTTAAGGAGGATAAACTAATTTCCTTAATAAAGGAAATACAAGAAATGACATGTCCTCCCACTTGGACTAGAGGATAAAATACATGTAGGGATTGCATAGGAACCTCCTAATTAAATAAATAAATACAAGGAAGATTTCTAGGTTAGTTTTTGTGCCTCGATTTTTGAGCCAACGAATCCAAAATTTGACAACATATTTCTTTTGGGTTTTTTGAGCTCTCAACTGGGTTGTCTGTTTTTTCTGGGTGCCTCGATTTTTGTGCCTCAATTTTTGAGCGAGCAAATCCAAAATCTGACCGCATATTCCTTCTGGGTTTTTTGAGCTCTCAACTGGGGTTGTCGTCCATTTTTTTGGGTGCCTCAATTTTCTTGCTTCAAATTTTGAGCCAGCGAATTTAGAATTTGATAGCATATTCATTCTGGGTTTTTCAAGCTCTTTTCTAGGTACCACTTTTTTTTTCTGGGTCTTCTGCATTTCGCCTTGAAGTATGTACCTTCTCAGCTCTACACGTTTTTCACTAAAAATTGTGCCATGGCATCTTTGACAAATATCCTGCTCGAGGAAAATCAAAAGTTCAATGGTTGGAATTATAGCACGTAGAAGCAGCGGATGCTAACCATCTTTGAATACCGCGCCAACGATGCGGTGGTTCTGGGTACTACTAAATGTTCGGATGCTGCTGGTCCTGATCAAGTTACATATGATCAGCATAATCGGGAGGCGGTGATGCTTCTCAAGTTATTAGTGGTTGATGATCAACTTCCTAAGATTCCATCTGGCAAAACAGTTGCCAAGATCTGGGAGCACCTCAAAACTTTGCATGAGACTTCAGATAAAAACAGGGCTTTCTTTCTCAAGAACACTCTGTTTTCTATTGTCACGGATGAGCAAAAATTGCTCCAGGATCACCTGTATAAGATTCAGGAAATCCGTGATCAGTTACTTGCCTTTGGACGCAAGATGGAGGAAGAGGACATTGTGGTAATCTCCCTCAACAGTTTATCCAAGTCCTACAAGCATTCTATCGAGACTCTCAACATCACTTCTACGGGTGTCGACCTGAAGTTCACTGATCGTTGCACACTTCTGCTTCAGCAAGATCAGTGGAAACAACAGTTTGGTAGCAATTCTAGCACCACCTCCACAGAGCAAGCCTTTGCTGCTAAATCCTTTCAGAAGGATAAGGGCAAGTCTCATTCTTAGTAGTCTTCTTAGTAGAAGCCCTCTGCTCCAGCATCTGAAGGCTCCAGGAAAACAAACATTGAATGCAACTACTGCCACAAGCATGGTCACATGAAGGTTGAATGTCGGAAGTGCTTAGCTGCCCAAACTAAGCAATCTGGTTCGCTTCCCTAAGTGAATAGTGCAGAGCTCACTGACTAGACAAAATTTGCCTTTTACGCCTTCATGGCTAAAAGAAAAGCAGATGATGTAAAGTCGTCTGCTTGGTACATTGATTCAGGCGCCTCTCTTCATTTCACCCACCATAAAGACTGTTTCACTGACTACTAGCCTTATTTAGATTCAGTTATTTTTGGTGGCGGGGAAGGGTACACTGTTGTCGGTAGTAGCAACATACAGATTCAGTTTGCTGGGAGGAATCTTAGTTTCCTTGATGTGTACTACGTTCTAGGGATGGAACTAAATCTACTCTCAGTCAGTCAAATGCTGCGACACTCTCCACAGTTGGATGTCACCTTCAGTACACATCAATGCACCATCATTTGATCGGGAGACCCAATTTGTGGTTGCAATTGGCCTCGAGGATCATGGTCTTTTCAGACTTGTTGATTCTGGTGTTTCTTAGGACCTAGCTATGGCTGCTCAGAGGTCTTCTATCAATACACTTTGGCATCAGCGATATGGGCACTTAAATGTGCGCTATCTTGCTCGAGACGAGCTTGTCCTCGGATTGCCAGAGATTCAAACTCAGCAGCTTGGAGTTTGTGATGCATGCCAAGTTGGGAAGCAACATCGCACACCTTTTCCTTTTGGTGATTCATGGTGGGTTTCTTAGGTACTTCAGCTTGTTCATGCAAATATTTGCGGCCCTATAGCTACTCCTTCTGCTCTTGGGTCCAGGTATTTTCTGCTGTTTGTTGATGATTTCAGTAGAAAAATGTGGGTCTATTTTCTTAAAAAGAAATCAGATGTGTTTACTGTATTTCAAAAGTTTAAACCTCTAGTTGAAAAAGAGTGGGAAATCTATTATTGCTCTTAGGACAGATAATGGGGGGGAATTTTGGTCTACTGAATTCTCTAGCTTATGTGATATTCATGGCATCAAGCGCCAGTTAACCACACCCCACACACCACAACAAAACAGTGTAGTTGAACGTCGAAACTGAACAATCACCGAGATGGCTAGATCCATGCTCAAACACAGACATGTTCCGAAGTAGTTTTGGGCAGAAGCAGTTAACGTTGCAGTCTACCTTTTGAACTAGTCACCCACTGTGGCAGTCAAAGGAAAGACTCCGGAAGAGGCCTGGTCAGGTCGCAAGCCCAAAATCAGTCACCTGAAGGTTTTTGGCTCTCTTGCCTATGTTTGGATCCGTGATGTGTCACACACCAAGTTGGATGCCAAGACTCAAAAACTCATGTTTGCTGGATATAGTAGTCTTCACAAAGCCTACCTCTTGATCGACACTAAGACATCTCTTCTTCTGCTCAGTCGTGATGTAGTCTTTAATGAGAGGCGAGGACCATTCATGCTGGTCTCTTTTGTTCCCGATTCAGTAGACCAGCCTATGAAGGCTCATGAGTTGGGAGTTTGGCTTCCATTAGGTCTACCTGATGGGAGGGCTCTAGTTGCTCTAGTAGCTCCAGTAGTACCAGTGATTCCTGTATAGACACCTCCGATCTCTCTTGCAGGATCACCCAGATATGTCGATGCTTCACTTGATTTTGATCTAGATTCTTCTGATGAAGAACCTGATCATAGCGCATCTCTTGATGCTAATGTTGGTCCTTCTCCTCTCAGGCCTAAATGGTGGGTTAAGACACTTGTTGATCTTTGGGATGAGCTCATCGAGGGGAGAACTGCTAAAAGAGAAAGCCTATAGAGACCATTAATATTGCTCTCGTGGCCAACATTCACAGTGTGTTTGAACCTTATACATACTCATAGGCTAAAGGAATTCCAGAGTGGGAACAAGCCATGAATTTTGAACACCAAAGCTTGCAGAAGAATCACACCTAGGGCCTTTTTGATCTTCCACCAGGGAAGAAACCCATTGGCTACAAATGGGTCTACAAAATAAAGTATAAGTCTAATGGTACTTTGGATAAGTACAAAGATCGTTTACTTGCGAAGGGCTTCTCTTAGCGTCATGGCATTGATTACGAGGAGACCTTTGCTCCTACAACTAAGATGAGCACTATCAGATTAGTCATAGCCATGGTAGCTCAGTTTGGCTGGCAGGTCCATTAGATGGACGTCAAGAGTGCTTTCCTGAATGGTGACCTACAGGAAGAGGTCTACATGATGCAACCTCTTGGTTTCAAGGTTGCTAGTAAAGAACACTAGGTACTCAGGCTGGTGAAAGCTCTCTATGGCTTGAAGCAAGCCCCTAGGGCATGGTATATGAGAATTGATAAGTACCTCAGTGATCAAGGCTTCCGGAGGAGTTCTTCAGACTCAAATTTGTACATCAAAACTATTGACAGTGACATCATCCTTCTGGTCATTTATGTGGATAACCTGATCATCACTCACAGTTCGACATCTTTGATTTAGGGAATCAAACAGAGTTTATGCCAGTCTTTTGATATGACTAACCTTGGCCTCATGCATTATTGCCTCGGTGTTGAGGTTTGGCAACAGTCTTCTTATATATTCATTTCTCAGTACAAATATGCCAGGGCTCTGTTAGACAAGTTTCGTATGCAGGATTGCAAGCTTGCATCTACATCTATGGAGAAAGGTCTAAAGTTATTAGCCAAGTCTGATTCTCCTCCAGTTGATGATACTACATACAAGCAACTAGTAGGCAGTCTCATCTATTTCTCTGCTACTAGACCTGATATCAGCTTCGTCGTCAGCTACATTTCACGCTTTATGGCAGCTCCCAAGGCTGATCATTGGATGGCTACTAAGCGTGTGCTTCGTTATGTGAAGGGCACTATTGATTATGGAATTCTCTACTCTCAGAGTCCTAATCCTAGACTCAATGGATTCACAAATTTAGATTGGGTAGGCTTTGTCGATGATAAAAAGTCAACCTCTGGTTATGTGTTTAGTTTGGGATCTGGTGCCGTCACATGGACCAGTAAGAAGCAACATGATGTTTCCCTCTCCTCTACAAAGGCCGAATACAGAGGGATAGTTAAGGCAGGTTGTGAAGTTGTTTGGCTTTGTCGGATGCTTAGGGATATGTAGATGTCACTAGTAGGCCCGATCACTTTGTTTGTTGATAATGAAGGTGTTATCAAGTTAGCACAAAATCTAGTCTTCCATGAAAGAACCAAGCATGTAGATGTTCACTGTCACTACATTCGACAATTGGTTGAAGACGGGACAATACATTTGCAGTATGTTCCTACAACGGATTAGATTGCAGACATTCTCAGCAAGCCTCGTGGTCCAGACAAGTTTGCCAAATTCAGAGGACAACTTGGTGTAGTGGATAGATTAACCATTAAGGGAGGGTATTACAATAATAGTTAGTTTCTATTAATGGTTATCTATTTAACTGTTGTAAATCTATTGTAGATAGTAGAATCTTTCTAATATTTAGTTTTCAGTTAGTTAGAATATAATGTTTCTATTCTTTACAAATGTTTCCTAAGGAAACATCGTTCATTCTTGTGTATATTGATCTTTCGATCTTTGTTAATATATCAAGTATTTTACCAATTACGTCCCGTAATGTTGTTAACATATTCTCCCCATTGTCGGTTCTAAGAATTTTAAGCTTAAAACCAGATTGCCTTTCAACAAACATATGAATTTCAACAAATATAACTAGAACTTGATCTTTATTATGCAAAAAATAGATCCAAGTTATTCTTGAAAAATTATCAACAAAAGTAAGAGCATACCTAGAACTTTGGATTGAGTTATTCTCCATGGGTCCCAAAAGGTCACTATGGATGAGGTGCAACTTATGATGTGCCCTCCAAGATTGACTATGTGGAAAGGGTTCCCTATGCATCTCATCACTCATGCAACCATTGCATATAATTTTGGAAGGAACAATAGTAGGCAATCCATCAACCATATTTTCTTTTTGCATCAAAGGGATCAAATCAGAATTTAAATGGCCAAGCCTTTCATGCCATATATTTAAGTCAATATTAGCATGCAATGAATATCTTGAAGTAGCAAAATCATAAAATTTAAATAAGTTATTGTGATCCAATTTAGCATTAGCAACAGCTTGGTGAGATTTAGGATCAATAACATAACACATCCTTTTGAAATTCAATCTTGTAATCTTGACATAACTGAGCAACTGGAAGAAGATTGGATTTCAATTCAAGAACATAAAGAACATCATGCAATTTACCATTAGGAACAAAAACATCACCAAAACCTTCAACTTTGCAACTATGATGATTAGCTAATTGAATAAGAATATTTGAAGTATCAGGTTGTAATGAATCAAAAACTTCTCTATGAGATGTAACATGTTGAGATGCACCACTATCAATAATCCACTCTAAAGTGTTGGAAACATTATAACTAACTGTAAATGCATGATGAGAGTGATTACCATTAGTCTTCTTATAATGAGACTTTTGATTATTTGATTCATAGGCTTCTTATCATTTTGTTTTTAAAACAATTATTAGTCAAATGGCCATCTTTCCTACAATAGGTACAATGGGGTTTTTTATTAGGGCCATTCTTGTGATGATTATTATTATGATTATTATTGTGATTATTATTGTTGTTATAATGAGGCCTAGAATGAAATTTGTTATTGCTATGGTTATTATTAATATGATTTAATCTAGAGTTATGATTTTGATTCTTAGACATAAAGGCATGTTCATTAGATTTAAGAGTACCAAATTGAATCAATTTTGCTTCTTCTTGATGAACAAATTTTGAAAAATTGCATAAGTTAATTGACTAGCTAAACTAGGAATTGCAAGTTGAGCATGCACATTATTAATAAATTGTTGAAATTGCCTAGGAAGACACTTTTTAAGAATGATATGAATTAAACGAATATCTGCTAATGTAACTCCTAAACCCATTAATTGACCTTGAAGAGAATCAAATTTTAATAAAAATATACAAATTAGGAATTATTGAAATTCCAATTAACCCTAAAGCTTCCTCATTTTTAGCCTGCCATGCATGTTGGTCGTCTTGAGGAGTAGAGGTGGCCGATTTGGAAGCTGGATTTGTAGCAACTTTTAACAAGTGTTTAAAACGAAAAATAAAAGAAATATGTGTTTTCCATGAGTGATAATTAGTACTATTTGTTTAATCTTTGGAATTAAAGTAGACATAATTGCAAGAATTTAGAGTACCAGAAAAAATGACCCCCCTTAAAAGTTTGAAATAAAAATAAATAAACAAACTCCCTGACGTAAATGAGATTGAATATATTTTATTTAAAAAAAATTAAAAAACTTTAAAAAGCTTCATCAATAATATTTCAAATTTTATTCTATCATAATATAAAAGAAACTTTGATATTTTAAAACAAATAATTTAAAACTTATTATCAAAATAGTTTAAAATTTTTCAAAATTGAAAAGCTTTTATCCTCATAAATGTTAATATTTTAAAAGTTTTATTAAAAACTAAGATTAAAAAGAACGGTTTTTTGAATAAAATCTTAAGTATAGATATTCTAACAAAAAAAAAGATTAAAAGAAAATTTAATAAGCTAAAAAGCACCTGTTGAAAAGAAAACTGAATTTAAGTTTTAATTTAAAAAAATATTAGAATAGAAAATTAAAAATACTTTTACATAAACTAAAAAAACTTAACTCACGGTGAAACAAAGAAGTATTTTAAAACTTTTAAAAAACTTTTCGAAAACTATGTGAAGGTTATTATTTTAATCAAAATTTTGTTATTAGAAGAAATTTAAAAAAAAAAACTTAGTTTTTAAAGCCTATACGGTAGCTCATGAAAGAGTGGACCAAAAAACAACGATGAAGAGAAATAGAAAAGGTGAGCTTTTTTAAGAGTTTTTTTCTGAGCAAAAGTGTAAACCGGATTAAGGAAATGAGTTGCAGCCGTTTTCTCAAAAAAATGTCTCCAAACAAGGTGATCTCCACTAAATGGTAACCTTCATCAACATTCACTTAAAACAAGGATAAGTGACCAAACTCTGCTACCATGAAAGGAAAATAACAAGAGGAAGGAAATAAACAACAATCCAATAGATTTAATTGAAGAGAAGATTTGTTACTATGAGAAATGCATAAATTTGGAGCAAGCGCTCAAAGAACCAAGACAAGGAGACAAGAAGTTTTGAAAGGGGAAAAGCAAAGAAAAACCCCTTACGATATTATGAATGAGGCAAAGCCTAATGAAAGAGAGAGAGAGAGAGAGAGAGAGAGAGAGAGAGAGAGAGAGAGAAGCTCATTTACAATAAACTCATAAAGTAGAAATGAGAGAGGAGAGCATCTCTTAAATACAGATGAGGAGTGGAGTCACCAAGTAACTCACCAATCTATGAATGCCAACATTCATAATAGGTGTGTGCAAAGTGGCAATATCCTCTTAAAGAGGATAAACTAATTTCGTTAATAAAGGAAATACAAGAAATGACATGTCCTCCCACTTGGACCACAGGACAAAATACATGTAGGGATTCCTTAGGAATCTCCTAATTAAATAAATAAATACAAGGAAAGGTTATATATACTAACAACCACTTCAAGATGCAGGATGAAACACTTAGTACTTCAGGATGAAACACCAAATATCAAATCCTCTCTTGAATAAGCAAGCTCATGCTAAACAATGTATATGGATTATATGATCAAATGAGACAAACCCAATGTTCCTTCTAATTGTGGACTCTCACTCAACTGTAATGATGTGATATGCTAGTATCACAAAGGGACTTATATTGTTCAATCAATGGACTTCAACTTTGCAAACGCGAAAGATTTAGCAATTGGAGCTCTTCAACTATTTCTAATAAACAAATTGCAAAGGGATCGGGTTTAGAAAGCTGTTCTACTCCTAGAATGCAAGAGATTGTGAATGTCTTTGTGACTCTTCTAGACTTGATCTTGTCATTAACTCTACCAAGCTAGTGCGATCTCCTAAGGTGAATGTAAGATGTTCAAACTATTACCATTATATTAACACCATCATTGGATACAAATCAATGTGCAATCAATAATCGAAATAAAGCTCATTAATTTGCTAGTTGATTACCCAAGGTTAACTTACAATCAGCAAGTTGCTAATGGTATGGACTAAACGAGTCTCACAAAGATTGATTCACCATTACTTCAATTCAAAAACTCAACTATTTCTACTCAACATGAAATAAAATACTAATCTAAGCGAGGAATGTAGAAACCATGCAATACTCCAAAATAATACAAGTAATCCACCATGAAGACCAACAATGAATCCACGATTACTTTGGTAGTATTAAAGCAACAGTTTCAACAAGTCTCTCTCTTACAAATGACAAGGTCTTGCCTTTTATAGTTGCTCAATTACAATTAGTGGCCAAGATTCATTCAAGATCAAGGGCTAAGACAAAGTTGTAATCTAACTAACAATTTGATGCAAAGGAAGGACTAACATTAATCAACATGCATCTTCTACATAAATATGTTCAAGGTGCATTCCATTTTACACCACTTACATACATTATTTCTTTGGCCTATTGACATATGCTATTCAAACTTCACCAAAGACATACAATATTGGCCCGATCATGGCCTCTCACAATGAATATTGCTGACATACAAATGATCATTACATCAAACAACTCAACAATGCATTATTTTGTGAAGCCCTCATTTCACCAAGCGTTATGGCAATATTTACTATGAAAAGACACACAAAAACCTCCATATCTTTCCCAAATGATCAAATAATGCAAATTCCTTTGTAGGAACCTTGTGCAACAATGTAAAGAATACTCTCATCAAGTTGAGCCTTTTTGGATGGCGCAATTCAAATATATAGTTTTCTTAATGCTTGTTGGAAACCCTAGTTTTATCACAGACCTGGTCTCACAAAAAATGACATAACTCGTTCAAAACTTAATGAAATTGGATCTAACAAAAAGGAAATGAAAGTAGACTCATTTCTTCATCTTTTCCCATTGGTATCAGGTTCCTATTGTACTGTACTTGGCTGTACCAAAGGAAACAATTAGACTGTACTAGGGGAAAAACTCAGAAAATGCAACATAGCACTTGCCAAAAATGAAGTTTCTTATTCAATCATTCTCCTACCTTCTCCAATCCCCAAATTCGAGTTGGCATTACATATTTATCATATTAAAAACCATTTCTAACTTCCCAACTAGCTAGTAACTCCTTTGTTAGCACTAATTACAACATTTTGAAGTTTTGACAACTGTTGACAACATTGACAACTTTTACATCTTTTTTGGCAAATGTTTACAACATTTGATCCAAACATCTAAATTGATTACCAAAGACTACTATTGACTCAAACACACATGACATGGTCTTAAATGACCTTATTACATTAAAGACACAAAACTGAAACTAAAATGATGAAATTGCCTCATGGAGGCATGAAATAAACTAGGTGCTCTTACACCATACTGCCAGACAAAAATGAACTCAAGTCCACTTGAGTGGAGCTCTTCTTTCTCTCCCTAGTCTTCCAATTCTTTTGTATGCGTGCATTGTTTTCCTTTCGCTGGATCTCAACTACATTCATTCAACTGATTCACTTGTGCTTTTTGGTCCAACAAATTCTTCTTGAGCCAAGGCTGATTTGGAACTATATAGCCATGGTTTGCTGCTTGTCTCCTCATTCTAACTTTGGCATTGACTGCCATTTTATGTTCTCTTTCACCCACTCTGTCTTTGTTACCTGCACAAGAAACAAACATATTAAAGAAATCATATTCTTCTTCTTCATACTTCACTTCTTCATCCACCTCATGTTGCTTGTCATACATTTTATTCTCTTCATTATTCCTCAAAATCTTTGGCATCACCTCAACCTTACTCATCCATTCATTTTCATTTTTGAATTGCTCATCCATTCTTTTGTTCTCCTTGACATCAATATTTTCAACTCTTGGTTCTTCTCTTGAGAACTATGCTATCTCTTTACCCTCCAAAACTATCCTCTTTCCTTGGACTATCCTTGTGACCTCTACAACTTGTGTTGTCACTTCCTCTTCCTGAACATCACCCACTTCAAGATCAACATCACTATTACTTTCATTAGTTTGAGCAAATTCAAAAGTAAATTCTTCCACTTCTTTTTCAACTGGTTTTTCAAACAATACGGCATTTTACAAATTTGTGACCTCAACCATTATCTCATTTGTCTTTGCTTTGTACTGCTGTATGTCGGTCTTCTCACTTAACAACAAGCTTTCAATTCCTATGCTCTCATCCTTAAAGGCTGTTAATATATATTTCTTCCCATCTTTTTCCAACTCGTGTTATTTTTTCTTTTATGCTTCGCTGTCTTGCTATAATGCCACAACCTTCCAAACAAAAGGTGACATACATCCAAATGCATAATATCACAAACTATTTCATCCTTGTAAGGGCCTATGTGAAACTCAACTTTGCATTGCTCACTTATAGTTACTTGGGTACTTGTCTGAAGCCAAGTCAGTGAATAGGGTCCAGGGTGTGGTATTATTTCCAAACCCAATTTATCTACCAAATATTCAAAAATAATATTATCCCTGTAAGCAATATTTTAAATCACAACGTGACAACATTTACCTTTGGATTTGCATGTAGTTTGGAATAATCTTTCCTTTGCCAACTTGCTTACTTCCTTGGCTGCCATTTCTTCCTCTTGTAGCTTCTTTCTCATTTCTTCCTCTTGTAACCTCTTTTCCACTTCGAACAATCTATTGAATGATGTTGACGCTCTTTGGCCATCTTTCTTCTTATTAAGAGCCATCCTTCACAAACTTACAAAACTTTCCTTGCCCAGATCTTTGGGCTTTGATACCAATTTGATGCAGAGGAAGGACTAACATCAATCAACATACAACTTCTACATAAATATGTTCAAGGTGCATTCCATTTTACATTACTTAGATACACTACTTCTTTGGCCTATTGACATATGTTATTCAAACTTCACCAAGGACATACAATATTGGCCCGATCGTGGCCTCTCACAATGAATATTGATGGCATACAAATGATCATTACATCAAACAACTCAATAATGCATTATTTTGTCAAGCCCTCATTTCACCAAGGGTAATGACAATATTTACTATGAAAAGACACACAAACACCTCCATATCTTTCCCAAATGATCAAATAATGCAAATTCCTTTGTAGGAACCTTGTGTAGCAATGTAAAGAATACTCTCACTAAGTTTGAGCCTTTTTGGATGACGCAATACAAAGATATAGTTTTCTTAATGCTTGCTGGAAACCCTAATTTTATCACAGACTTGCTCTCACAGAAACATGACATATGAGATTGGATCAAACAAAAAGGAAATGAAAGTAGACTCATTTCTTCATATTTTCCCATTGGTTTTAGGCCCGCACTATACTGTACTAGGTCGTACCAAAGGAAACAGTTAGACTATACTAGGGGAAATACCTAGAAAATGCAACATACACTTGCCAAAAATGAAGTTTCTTCTTATTCAATTATTCTCCAACTCCAAAATTCAAATTGGCATTACATATTTATCATATTAAAAGTCATTTCTAACTTCCCAACTAACTAGTAACTCCTTTGTTAACACTATTGTCAACATTTTCAAGTTTTGACAACATTGACAACTTTTACATCTTTTTTTTGCAAATGTTTACAACTTTTGATCCAAACATCTAAATTGATTACCAAAAACTCCTATTGACTCAAACACATATGACATAGTCTTAAATGACCTTATTACATCAAAGACACAAAACTAAAACCAAAATGACGAAATTGCCTCATGGAGGCATGGAATTAACTAGGTGCTCCTGCACAACAACTACAAGCATTAAATGGTTGACCAATTACATAAAAGCACCAAATTTGAGCCAATGAGGAAATCACAATGCTTGTGAGGACCAATCAGAAAATTGGTTAGTTAGAAGTATCAAGTGGAGTCCACATGTACACTTGGCATGATCTAATTGAATGTGCTTGGACATGCACAATTGGAGCCTTTTGATTGGTTGAAGATGAATGGGCACCATATCAACATCCTTATTGCATAGACTTGATCAATTCCTTGGTGGTGAAGTAATATCTCTTAATACTCAACATTGCCAAGTCTTCAATTGTGATGTCTCATATTCCCGAATTGCTTCATCTTCATGAAGTCTTTTGTCCTTTGAAGCTCCTCACCTTGAAATCTTTCTCATTGATATGTAGTGTTTCATGTAGTCAGATACTTTTTGTTGAACTCAATTTTGTAATGATTTCTTTGTTTACTTGTAGACTTAATCATAATGTTGTACTTGCTCTTTGAATTCCAATGTGATATCTTGAACTTGATCTTAGAGTTGCACCTTGACTTGATGAATGACTTAGATTTTAAACTCGAACCTTGTCTTTCACGCTTGGCCTCCCATCCTTAGCCTGATGTCGTCTCCACTTGATCTTCAATTCAAGCCTTGCCTTTCCACCTTCGTTGATCTTTTACCTTGCAGAACAACATCATCTTGTCAAACATTTGAATTTCATATTTTACCTCAAATCAAAAGGATCAGTGTCAAGAAAATAAAATTTATGATCAAAATCTGATTGCATCTACTTGTTTGCAGATTGAATGATGACTTAAAATGAAAGCATTTTAGTCATGTATCTTATTAAGTTCGAATTTAAACCTGTCAAAATGCACTCACAACCCCTCTAACCATCATATATCTCACTCAATTACCATAAAAATCCTGAGTTTTCAACCCAGATTTGAAATGTTCCAACCTCTAATGTTTGATCACTTTCAGATTTTTACAAACTTGATATATACTTGCAACTTACAGCCCTTAGAGCTGACTCCTTATGACCAGAGTTTGAACATTCAAAGAACTTAAGTTTAATACTTTCAGATCTTATTATGAACCTAGTGCTTGTTTTAATCAAAATTAGAAGCTATCAGTCATGGCAGAGATCAAACATTGGTTGAGCGAGTGCATATAGGGGTATGGCAGAAATGGAGACCAAATAAGGCAAAATCACATGCACTTTATCATGTCATTCCATCTTTAAATCACTTGTAATGAATTTGAGTTTGATCATTCCCACTTGAATTTAAACTTTACCTTGAGTGCTTGAATCATTGGTTTGGACTTGATTTCTTGAATGTTGATCAAATTATCACCTAGGTTGATCATCATGTTTTATCATTTGCTGGTCAAGTTCTTGAGTTTAAGTTGAACATTCCCATCAAAATGAAGTGTGAATCCATATCCACTCCTTTATCATCACAAATTCCATTTTTCCTCCTTGATCATCTCGAATTCAAAGTTTGATTCACCCCTCAATTGTTCAACTTTGAGTCAGATTTTGAAATTTTTCAAACTCTCTCAACTTTCAAGCTTGACCCAATTTATCTCTTTGCTAGTATACTTCATGAGTTGCCCATTCCTTAATCAATCTTGATAAATCTCCACTTCGTTCTTTCCTCTCTAAGGATTTAACATCACAACTAACCTAAGGCTTGAACTTTCAAAATGTTGCCAATCTACTCCTACACTAACACCTACTGATAGCAAAAGCGAAAAGAAGGGGTCCCCATTTGCAATGGGGGCGGTTGTGTGAAAACCTCACAACAAGGAGTATTTTGTGAAACACAGAGGAAAACATTCTTCTGTTGCAATCGCTTTGGGGGATCTGCCTTTGGACCCCTGTAAGGGACGTTGCCCTTTGATCTCGCTAGGTTTTTCCCTTCAATGCCTCTCCTAGACATCACCCTGATTAAAATATTAAAATTATAATTTTTTTAAAATAAATCTGAAAATCAGCAATGGCTCACCCCACAGTGGATGACCTATCATAATCAAGGATCTTTTGTTTGATGGCTTTTCCTTCAGTAGTGTTTGCACTAGACCATTTACTCCACTTTGAATTAACCACTATCACCTATAGTGCCATGCACCTCAATCATCCTTTCTAACAAAATGAAGCAATTGGCTTATCTTGTCTCCATAGGTTTGAGAAATTCCTTCTTTGTAAAGGTGTATAAGAGAGCAAGTGAGTTGTGGTGGTTGCAAATGAACATTTGAATATTTCTAGCTTGTGTCACCACTTCCTATGCCCAATTTAATTTCCCTTTGTGCTTCAATGCATTGTTCAATTCATGAATAGAACATGGAGTCCAAAACATATGCTTGTAAGTACCTTGCACCATTAATCCAACCAATTTGCGCACACATGTTGAATCAGTGATCACCTAATCAACATTTGAGGCCCCAACCTCCTCTATGGCCTATCTCAAAATGTTAAACTGAAGGTCTACATCCTTGCATTTCCCTAAACATTCAATGGCTCTAAGGAAATAAGAGCCAACTGTGCATGTGACTATGATGTTGATGAGTCACACATGCCCAATATTGATCCACCCATCAATCACAATGGAACAACTTGTTCTCATCCAAGTTTGCCTCATGTCCTCCATCGCCAAACTCACTTTAGAAGATGCTTTGTCAAGGAGGGAAAACTCACGTTAGAATATGCTTTGTCAAGGAGGGCAATGTTAGTTTATGTTCTCCAGGGAGTAGAAAAGAGGGACCAACATTAGCTATATCTTTGACCATTTTTTTGAAGTAAGAAGAATAGGCCACATGAAATGGGATGGCGTGGGCATAAAAAAATTGAAAATGGAAGTCTATCATTTCCCATACTTGCACTTTGTACATATTTTAAACTGACCCTGGCTGCCCACTGTCACTAGCCTTTTACTTTTCTTTTTTGGCATCCACACTATGAATAGCACTACCATTACCAACACTGGATGATATAGGCTAATGCGTAGATGGCTGTGAAGGCTGATGCATTGGCATTGACACACCTTTACACTTGCTTTCTGCCTCCATATGTAATCTGTAACACTCTAACTTTTCATTATGCTTTATATCTTTATAAAATATAACTCCTTTACCTGAAACACCCAAGAAATGAGACCACACCCTTGTGTAGCTCCTTCTAAAATCAGTTTTGCATATGTTACATAATCACACCCTAGTCCTTTGAATTTTTCTTTTTGACATCTATGTGATGAAGAAGGCAAAAAAGATGCTTTGTTGGGGTTAAAAGGGCGTTGTTTATAGTTCTTTAGATAATAGAAGGGCACTCAAATAGGTTAGGTGCATGTTGTGGTTCACCACTAGTTATATTTTCAACGTCTTCCCCTTCGTGGTCACTACTGTCATTGCTACTTGTTCTCATCCAAGTTTGCCTCATGTCCTCCATTGCCGAACTCACTTTAGAAGATGCTTTGTCAAGGAGGGAAAACTCACATTAGAATATGCTTTGTCAAGGAGGGCAATGTTAGTTTATGTTCTCCAGGGAGTAGAAAAGAGGGACCAACATTAGCTATATCTTTGACCATTTTTTTGAAATAAGAAGAATGGGCCACATGAAATGGGATGGCGTGGGCATAAAAAAATTCAAAATGGAAGTCTATCAATTCCCATACTTGCACTTTGTACATATTTTAAACTGACCCTGGCTGCCCACTGTCACTAGCCTTTTACTTTTCTTTTTTGGCATCCACACTATGAATAGCACTACCATTACCAACACTGGATGATATAGGCTTATGCGTAGATGGCTGTGAAGGCTGATGCATTGGCATTGGCACACCTTTACACTTGCTTTCTGCCTCCATATGTAATCTGTAACACTCTAACTTCTCATTATCCTTTATATCTTTATAAAATATAACTCCTTTACCTGAAACACCCAAGAAATGAGACCACACCCTTGTGTAGCTCCTTCTAAAATCAGTTTTGCATATGTTACATAATCACACCCTAGTCCTTCCTGAATTTTTCTTTTTGACATCTATGTGATGAAGAAGGCAAAAAAGATGCTTTTTTGGGGTTAAAAGGGCCTTGTTTATAGTTCTTTAAGATAATAGAAGGGCACTCAAATAGGTTAGATGCATGTTGTGGTTCACCACTAGTTATATTTCCAACGTCTTCCCCTTCGTGGTCACTACTGTCATTGCTACTACTGCTTCTCAGTTTTACGAGTGTAATGCAAGTTTAAAGTACTGAAATAAGAGGAAAAATCAACATTTCTTCTTTAAACTTTAAATTTTTTTGTTAAAGATAACAAAAAACCAGTGTAACATGGGCATTGGGGGACGTCGGTGTTGAGAAAATAGCTTCGATAGTATTTAAGACTTCAAATGCTCTATATGATATATGGAAAAGATACGAGCTTATATATATATATGCACATCGTTATTGATAAGCATATATATATATGCTCATATTGTAAATATACATATTCATATTGAGATCAGCAATGAAAAAATAGAGTTCGAATGTTATATATACCAGTCACGATATGTATATGTATCGTGACTGTGATAACAGTCACGATACATATACATACTGTGACTTATATCGCTGAAGTTGATAGCCACGGTATTACAATAAACATTATTTTCTTGCATCATTTGTTAAGTGTTAAACACAGTGATGTGAAACGGCGTCATTATAAATTGAAAGATGATTGTTAATCTAAGCAAACATATTAGTGCAAAGACATGACCCTACGTGGCTGTCCAGCCATGTACGGTCATGTCCTTCCACAATAATAACCATTCATTCTTATATTTATATAAGATCGTATCTGCTGTTTAGAAATCAATCACAGTGGCAATTATCTAATACTGCAGAGATTCGATCCAAGTAAAGCATTACATTTCTTCTCTATTCCGATCTATATTTCTTTAACAGGGTATCAGAGCTAGGTTATTAGAGAAGATAATTTTTTTTTGAAAGCTTATTACATACATCTTATATAATATTATATATATATATAAATTATATTTGTTGCTAAGAAAAAAATGGCTCATGGTATGAGAATGGAAGATAGACTTGAGGGTGCATCTAACTTTATATCTTGGAAAATTAGAACTACTTCACTTCTACTAGAACTTGAATTGGAAGAGTATATAGAGAAAGAACCAGAAATACCTGAAGATGAAGTAGCAAAAACAACTTGGAGAAGGCATAATAACAAAGCCAGGAAGTTGATTATTGACTCTGTCAAAGACTCTATACTTCCTAGCATTTCAAGATTAACCACTGCCTTTGAAGTATTCAAAGCCATTCAAAAAACATTTGAAATCAACAATGCTAGTGTATCATTAACTTTGAAACAACAACTTATGAATATGAAGATGAACAAAGGGGAAACCATTACCTCCTACTTTTTGAGAATTTCAGAGTTAAGGGATCAACTGCTTGCTATTGGAAATAACATGGATGATCTGGAATTATCCTTAATTGCTCTAAGAGGATTATCTATAAGTGCAAGAGTGCAAGACCCCCATTACCAAAATTTAAACAATTGAAAAATGATTGCACTCAAGAAGAATCAAGATTAATCTCAAGAGGAATAGGACCTTGCAAAGACAATGAAGTTCAGGCAGTTCACACAAACACATCCAACAAAAAGAAAAAGTTTTCAAAAAGGAAATGGAGTACTAAAACCTTCAATAAAAAGGACCTTTCCAAAGTACAATGCTACAAGTGTGAGAAATACGGGCATATTCATAGATTTTGTCTAGAAAGGAAGAAAATTCAAGCTGCAATAGCTAAAGTCAAAGAAGTAGAAAACCCACTCTTCTTCTTAGCTTTGGCAAGTGAACTGAACTCAAATAAAAGTACCTGGATGATTGACAGTGGAGCTTCCAGACATATCACTGGATTTAGGGATCAATTTGAAACCTTTAAAGGACACTCCTCGGAAGAAGTTACCATTTGTGACAACTCTTCTTATCTCGTGAAAGGAATTGGGACCTATTCAATCAAGATAAGAGGAGTGATTTTACAGTTAAAAGATCTATATGTACCTGGAATAAAAAGAAACTTAATCTCCATATCAGGACTAGTTGATCAACGATATAGAGTTACATTCAATGAGGATAAAGTTCTCCTCTGGACTAAAAATTCCAATATCAAGAATGCCATTACTATAGGATCTAGGGAAGGCAGTCTATATAAATTATGTAGTGAACAAAAGGTTTCTTTAAACTATGAAGTGCAAAACAACAATGAGATATGGCACAAAAGGCTTCTTTAAACTATGAAGTGCAAAACAACAATGAGATATGGCACAAAAGGCTAGGTCATATTAGATATAGTGCTCTTCCGACCCTAAAAAGAATCACCTCAGGGATACCTCATCTAAAACCTGAACATTCGGGTATTTGCAAAGGTTGTGCCTTAGGAAAAAATACAAAAGGGTCCTTCCCGACAAGTGAACACAAATCTAAAAATGTATTAGAACTTATTCACACTGATCTATGTGGTCCTATGTCAACACACTCCCTATCAGGTGCCTTATACTACGTAATCTTTGTTGATGATTACTCTAGAAGAACCTGGATATACTTCCTAAAACTAAAAGAATCCAATGAAGTTCTATCTAAGTTTAAAGAATTCAAAGCACTAGTTGAAAACCAAACTAGCAAGAAAATAAAAACCCTAAGGTATGATAATGGAGGTGAATGTACTTCTGATAGTTTTAAAGAATTTTGCAAACTTGTTGGGATTAAGAGGGAGTATACTGTACCATATAATCCTCAACAGAATGGAGTAGTAGAAAGAAAAAATAGAACCATTATTGAAGCAGCAAAACCTATGATGCATGACCAAAACATTCACATCTCCTTCTAGGCTGAAGCTGCAAACACAATAGTATACATACAAAATAGGTGTCCTCATGCTATCCTAGAAAATACTACACCAGAAGAAGTATTTACAGGAAACAAACCAGACTTAAGCCATCTAAGAGTCTTTGGTTGTCCTGTTTACATTCATGTTCCAAAAGAAAAGAGAACTAAACTAGAACCCTCTGGGAAGAAGGGTATATTCATAGGATACAGTGAGGATACTAAAGGATATTGAATCTATATACCAGGCCAGAGATCTATAGAAATCAGCAGAGATGTAAAGTTTGAAGAAAACTTCATATCCATAGATACTGAGGATGATTTCATAACAAATCTAGATAAAGATCATACAACTGAGAATGAGAGGGAGAATAATACAATAGATCTGGAGCCTACATCTTCAAATGTTGAGCCTACATCTTCAAATATTGAGGCTACATGTCCAAATGTTGAGGATAATGAAATATCAAATAACAAAAAGAGACCCTTATGGGCAAGAAAGATGCTTGAAGAAAATAATGTAGAGCCAGATCAAATATTCAGAGAAAACAAGAGAACAAAAACACAAAAATGTTATACTGTCCTTCTAACTGAGCTTACAGAATCTGAACTTGACGATGTTGAAAAAGCCTTGACAAAACAAGCTTGGAGAGAAGCCATGATCGAAGAGTATTAGTCCACTCTGAAAAATGATGTTTGGGACATTGTGCCTAGACCCAAAGACAAATCAGTTGTCTCTTCAAAATGGTTATTCAAAATAAAATATGCACCAGATGGCAGCATTGAAAAACACAAAGCCCGGTTTGTTGCTAGAGGATTCTCACAAAAGGCTGGGATTGACTAAGAAGAAACTTTTTCTCCCGTAGCTCGATATACCTCTGTTAGAACTATTCTTGTAATTGCAGCATCCAAAGGATGGAAAGTACACCAAATGGATGTCAAGACTGCTTTTCTGAATGGGAAAATGGAAGAAGTATACATAGAGCAACCAGAAGGATTTATCACATGTGATAAAGATCACTATGTATGTAAATTAAAGAAAGTTCTTTATGGCCTTAAACAAGCCCCCAAAGCATGGTATGAAAGAATAGACAACTATCTCACCAAACTAGGGTACTCCAAGAACATAACAAACCCTAACATCTACTTCAAGGTAGTAAATGGTGATATGATAATCCTAGTTCTTTATGTTGATGACTTGTTTATAACAGGAGAAGATCACCTGATTGCAAAATGCAAACAAGACCTAGTAGCTGAGTTTGATATGAAGGATATGGGCCTACTACACTACTTCCTGGGTCTAGAAATTTGGCATAAGAAAGATCACATATTCTTAAATCAGGAAAAGTATACCTCTGACATATTAACTAGATTCAGAGTGATGGATTGTAAACCATTGGCTACCCCAATGGAAACAAATGTACACAAGCTAAAAAGTGAAGCGGAAGATTTTGAACCTACAGATCCCACACTATACAGACAAATTATTGGATCCCTCATGTATTTGGTAAACACACGTCCTCACATCTGTTATGCTACAAATGTACTAAGTCACTTCATGTGTGAACCTAAGCAAATTCACTTAATGGCTGCTAAGCACATTTTGAGATATTTACGAGGGACCATAGGACTTGGTTTGAAATATGAAAAACTTGAGATCCAACTTTAGGGTTACTCAGATTCAGATTGGGAAGGTAGTTCCATAGATCACAAGAGTACCATAGGATGTTGTTTTAGTTTAGGATCAACAATGATATCTTGGTTCAGCAGGAAACAGTTGGTTGTTGCTTAGAGTTCCATTGAAGTAGAATAGATGGTTGCCTCTATGGGAGCTCGAGAAGCAGTATGGTTAAGGAAGCTATTGTTTCATCTTTTTGGAAAACCCTTGAAACCTACCATTATTCATTGTGATAATCAAAGCTGCATCAAACTCTCAGTAAATCCAGTCTTCCATAATCGATCAAAACACAGAGAGATTCCTTACCACTACATAAGAGACATGGTTGACAAGAACATCATTAAACTGGTTTATATCAGCACTGAAGAACAAAATGCTGACATCTTTACCAAACCTCTTGCAAAATTGAAAATAGATTATTTCAGGAGAAAAATTGGTATGACTAAACCTTAAAATTGTTGGGATGTAATTCCTACTTTTTGTAGTTTGTATTCATGAATAAATAAATAAAGTTATATTGAAATATTTCATTTGTGTTCAACGAAGATGACGATCTTTTGTGTAAATAATTGAGGTTACTATTTCAAGGTGACATTCTTGACAATAGTTAACCAAGCTTCAAGATTGACACCCAACAGGGTTGTCCTAGACTGTGCCGGATATCTTGATGCTTATGTTATTACTGGATTGTGTAATAACTACTATATCATGATTGACACCCTAACAGGTTTGTCCTGGATTGTGCCGGATATCATGATATTGAGATGTTAAGTATTGATCATGACTAATGACTTCTTTATGTTGTCCCAAATTGTGTCGGTAATCATGACATACTATTACATTGAGGGATACAACTTAAATCCTCTCTTACTAAGAGGGAGTGTTGAAAAATAGCTTTGATAGTATTTAAGTCTTCAAATGCTCTATATGATATTTGGAAAAGATACGAGCTTTTATATATATATATATATATATATATATGCACATCGTTATTGATGCATATACATTCTGTGACTTATATTGCTGAAGTTGATAGCCAGGATATTGCAATAAACATTATTATTTTGCATCTTTTGTTAAGTGTTAAACACAGTGATGTGAAACGACGTCATTATAAATTGAATGATGATTGTTAGTCTAAGCAAACATATTAGTGGAAAGACATGACCCTATGTGGCTGTCCAGCCAGGTACGGTCATGTCCTTCCACAATAATAACCATTCAATCTTATATTTATATAAGATCGTGTCTACTGTTAGAAATCAATCACAGTGGCAATTATCTAATACTACAGAGATTCGATCCAAGTAAAGCATTACATTTCTTCTCTATTCTGATCTATATTTCTTTAACAGTAGGGACATTAGGACGGGTTTCTGGGATGGGGGAAAAAGGGGCTTCAATTTGGGGATGGCGGGGGGTGCTGTAATATACTATACATATAGTATTTGAAATGCTAGTTATGAAATAATGTATAATAGTATAAAAACTAATAAATTATAATACCAAATACTTAAACATAGCAAAATTGCAACATGAATATAAAAAAAATCATAAAGATGATTACAACGAGTAGCATGATATCAAAACAAGTACAAAATCATGTACATACTTTCATAGATATGCAAATGTAGTGTGTGTGTGTGTAACAGTCACCTTTACGGTAGCCAGTAAACCCCCTTTCTACCACAAGTGTTGTAGTTGCAACTTTGGCTTGCAAAAACCCCGACAACGAGATGGTGGCACGGAGGTAGTGGTGGGGGGACTTGGGAATGCCAAGTTCCCAACGCGGGGTCATCCCCGACCCGAGTGCATGGGGGTTTAGGTTGGGGACGAGTTTGTGTGTTACACTACAAAAAACAAAACAAAGGACTCACCTTCGATTCTCCAATTGCTCCAAATGCTTCTTCAAGTCCTGTTGTTGCCTCCTTGTTTCCCCTCCTTCAAAGCTTTAAACCTTGCTGCTTGTTTCTTTTGATCTCCTTCAAGATGAGTTAGAAATGAAAAATTAGGGCTTCTTTGCCCATTTTAGGGTGAGTTGGAATTGTGGGGGCCACTTAGAAACAAAACAAGTGTTGTGATGTTCCTAACTAATTCAGCAAACATAGCCCCCAGGGATACCACAGAGGACAAAAGGTAACTAAACAACATTGGCGATTGACGACTATTTTCTAAATTCGTTATGAAGGAACTAAGGTGTTACGATTTAAGACTTGATTATAACACCTATCTACCATTCCTTATTTTTGAATATATGACCTAGCATACAACTTGATACGAATAGCAAATAGATCATTCCTCATATTTATCATTGGGTAATCACTGTGGAAGATAAGAAGTGGTCAACACACGCATTGGTTTGGTGTTACATTTGCCGCATAGGAGGTATAAGTTGGGCGTTAAACATTTGAAATAAATTCATTGATGATCCTTAGCCCTGTGGAGGATACTTAGTTGGCAAAGGTAATAATATGATGGTCACTGTGATTATAATAAATGAACGCAATTCCTATCATTGGGTGCGATGATACCCAAGCAACAATTGCTCTTTAAAAAAGACATCAAAGATTTCAAGGGAAGGAAGAAAGCGATTGACAAATCAGAAAATCATGAATAAGACGATGAAGACAGGATAGATGCAACCATATGGAGTTTGGAATTAATTCATTGGAGATATTGAAGACAATGTCATTCTGTAAACATCAACGATTATATTATAGATTTTCTTATCAATTTATGAGAGTGCATCAATTCAATATAAGTGACATTCTAAAATAATTAGACACCTAACAAATGACAATTGTTAATAGCTGTGAGAACTAAGTTTGATCAAGAACAAATTAAATAATTAATTAATTTTATCAGTAAATGAAATTGTAAAAAACTGAATAATTGTATTAACCAAATACCAAAATATATAGAGTTTACAAAAGCTTTTAACAAAAGAGCAAAAAGCAGAAAACAAAGTTGTCTAAATATAGACGACTAAAAATAATCTAATTCAGACAACTCAAAAATAGAACCTAAATGACCATTAACTAAGATTTTAAATTAACAAGCTAAAAACAGCAAGAACCTAGGATACTAAAATAGTGTAATACCCTCCCTTAATGGTCATTCTATCAACTGCCCAATCGACATAACAAAATCTACTTATCAAAATGCATAGTAGGCTGACTCCTCTTCAAAACTCTCTACTATAGGAGCCTATTGCCATGACTCTCCCCAGTTGGTCTTCTGATCGGCCAACCGCTTTCTACCAAACTTCTGGATATGACCAAGCTTTCCACAATATTGACATGTGATTTTCTTCTTGGAACTTTCCTCAGATGTGTGTTGTCCTTTCTGTAGAGTGGACACGCCTTTGCCTTTATCTATGGTATTAAATGCTTGTTTTGTGCTAACCATGTCACTGCTGCTACCAAACTGTTGTCTCCATCTAGCTTGCTGCAACAATTTATTGCACAACTCATCCAATTTCAAATCAACATTAGTGGAAGTAATGTTGAGTGTCCCAATAAAGTGTTTGTAGGAGCGTGGTACACAACACAACTGAAAAGTACTGAAATTATGTAGTTTCTCGAAAAATTTAGGAAATGTGAACATGTGAATTGCTGAAAAGACACTTCGTCAACCACATAATATGGCTGCTTACGACAGAGTTGAAAATCTTTCATTCATTTTCAAGTCCCTACTACCCACGGGCGAATGGTCAAGTGGAAGCAACTAACAAGGTACTGGTATCAGTCATCTACAAATCTTGTGGGGTCAAAGGGGAAGATTGGGAAGAAAGGCTTCCCTCAATGCTGTGGGCATACCGTACAACATATAAAGTCACTACTAGACAAACCCCATTTCAATTGATGTATGGACAAGAGGTTGTCGTGCCTGCTGAATTTATGGTACCAAGTCTAAGGATAGCCATTGAGAACAGACTAGGGGACATGGAAAGCTTGAAGGAGCGATTGTATAATCTCA
Organism: Chamaecyparis obtusa; assembly: GCA_027943335.1. Taxonomy (NCBI): domain Eukaryota; kingdom Viridiplantae; phylum Streptophyta; class Pinopsida; order Cupressales; family Cupressaceae; genus Chamaecyparis; species Chamaecyparis obtusa. Next base: position 635,172 of record BSBK01003715.1, read on the forward strand.
ATAAGCTCGACGAGAAACCAATGCTGGCACAATGGGCGACGGAGATAGTCCAAGGACGTAGGAAGGTTTGGCATGACAAGCATCTGAAGCGGACACAGTTCACGTCAGGACAGTTGGTCCTTAAGTATAATGGCCGGAATGAGATTAAGCCGGGCAAATTTGAAGTTAAATGGCTAGGACCCTACAAGGTTCGCGAAGTCGGGGACAACGGTGTAATCAAGTTGTGGATGCTAGCTGGAGAGGAGATACTCGACACGGTCAACGGGTCAAAATTGAAATTATATCACGAGCGAGGGCAGGAAGCAGACTCCACTCATCAAGGCCAGGCATGTCATTAGGTATTTGGAATGCAAAAATTGAAAAAAAAAGAAAAAAAGTCCGCACGGTGCCGTATGGCCAGCAATCGTATGGTTCTGAAAAAGTCCGTACAGTGTCGTACAACCAGCAACCGTATGGTTCCATATGACCATACCACTCATTGTTCCAAACACAATGATGTACACCGCACTGAAGGGAATTGCAAGCCACTACACCGTATGGTACAACAGTGGAGGACCAGAGCGCCGTATGATCGAGTAGAATTAGAGTTTGTGCCAGGTTGTGGAGGGTGATCGTACAATGTACGGAGAGGGAGCAAGGTGGAACCATTTTCTGTCGTACGGCCGTATGGTACACCATATGGGCCTTTGTATAAACCGTATGACATTCAGTCGCGCCAAACTAAGTGACAATTTATTTTGGTTATTGCATACTGTTGCTTAAAGTGTTGTACAACAGGAAAGTGAAGACTATAACTACATGTCCACCTGGTGTAAATAAGACCATTGTCAGAACCGTGGGCAAATGAGTGTGCAGGGAGGAGTCGGTTGCACGAAACACAGGGTAACTGTACAAGCCATGAGGTAGTTAGGGATCCCCAAGCGGTTATATTTTCACACAAAAAGGCAAGAAGAGAAACAGTTAATGGACATAGGAAGAAAAAAACTAAACTGGAGGAAGCAACTATAGGCACCCAGCATAGCCATGGAGAAGGACAAACGGATGTTGCCTTTGGGAGTGAAAGTTGCAGGCAAAGAGAAATTGAGGCCCAGGGTGCAAATGTCGACCCAGAAAGCTATAGTCACTCCACAAACAATGACATTTGAGGGATTAAATGGAGCCGAGTGCAGGCAATGGTGACAGGACATGCCAGATGATGATTTCACGAAGGGATAGCTCCGTAAGGCCAAGGTACGTTGGGCCATTCAGATGCCTGTTTTTAGTATCCGGGAATACAAGGGAGCTCTTAGAGTCATGATCGACACCTTTGATAGATTTGTCCAAATGAGTACCTTCGACTACCGTGGCCATCCGATCACCATCGCATTCGCTGCTGCTGATTTTATGAGGGTGTTTGGCATTCCTGGCAGACATGGGAAAAAGGTAGCAACGAAACCAAAGAAGATGGACAAGGATGAAATAGTGAAATGGATATCTATGGTTTCGAAGGCATTGTCACCTATGTTTACCCTCGTGGGGTACCGACAACAACCTATGGAGTTAGACTCCATTGTCTTTGCCTCTAAGGGTCATGGTATTAAAAAGACCTTCATTGCACCAGGGGAATGGCGTGCAATAATGGATGTCGTGAAAAGTAGGTTGACGGGTTCTAGTTGAGCCTCAGACATCGCCATCCCACAACTTCTACTTATGAACGGTCTCCGGAATGGAGTAGTATATGATTGGGTGACGCTTCTTGCAGAGCGCATGTACGAGTTCCTCACATTGCAATGTAAGATTTTATATGCCTCACGACGCTATTGGATTCTTTCTCGAGGCCACCCGTTAGCAGGTTCCAGTAGACAAATGGGAGGTCAGCTGCAGGCCGCCTTGGCACTGAGCGAGCCTCCGATTTTCTATTGGCGACACTTGGATATCAGGGGTTTATAGTCAGGTCAAAAGCGGAAATCCCATACGGTTGCCTCTGAGTCCGAGGGAGATGATGACATGGGTAGTGATAGTGCAAAGGAATCAGAGGAGTCTTCAAGGGTGAGCATGAGTGAGTTTTGGCATGATTGACAGAGAACCAGCCGTAGCGGTGGTGGCCCCTACTCCAAGAGCCCCCTCGGAGGGGAGAGTTCCATTTGCTCCTTCACTCCTGTCGGGGAGTGTGCCCACATCCGCTGCCATACCGGTACCCGTGTTTGGGCAGTTGCACACTCCAGTTACTCTTTCCCCTTCCCCAGTGTTGCCAACAGTAGTGACTGCAGAGCCCGCCACCGAGGTGGCACTTGTGGAGATTCAGCCCGAGGGACAGGTAGTAGTGGTTTCAGGAGGTGATGTGGGTCTTTGCGGGACATGGGTTTTGGAGGCTAGGTTGGAGTTAGTGGCATCAAGAGATGGTCCAGAAGATGCAGTAGACTCATGGCTCGACCAATTCCAGTTTGTTCCTATGCAGCCTATTGGATCTCCTTCCCTGTCATGACAAAGACTATTGCCACCACTAGGCGCCAAGGTAGTTGAAGTTGAGGAGTGCAGTGCGGGCACTCAACATGTTCCAGTTGGAGGTGAGGATATGGGGCCATAGGGTCCAACCCCATCATAGTCAGAAGCTACACTTGCACAGGAGCCCAAGAGCGAGCTAGTAGCCATTGGAGCATTCATGGTGGAGATCTCCGAGATTGGGGATAAGATGCTGGAGATGGGACAGAGGCTGGCAACTAGTATGCGGACTGCTGGGCTGGATGTGACAACAGGGGTTGTGAGCCGCAGTCTTGATTTTCTCACTTGGCAATGTGAGGGAGAGTTTGCGAGGTGTTTTCTTTTTGAGGGGTGGCCTATTGTGGAGACTTTGCTATGTTGCAAGCATGCTAGGCTTCGCGCCTTCTCAGACGACATCGATTGTATTCGCTGCTCCAAGAGTTGGAGCAAGGTTTTCGAGTTGTGTATTTGGAGATGCAGAGGGCTCAACATGCAGGAGGTGTGGCCGAGGCAAAGAGGGGAGTGGCCGTTGCAGCTTGGGTGGAGCTTGCCACTTGTTTTCAGGCTGTTGAGGCCGAGTTAGTCTGGGAGAGGGAGTCTCGGGTAGCCCTGGAGGTCAGACAGGAGGAGCTGGTACACTTGGAGAGTCATTTGCGGGATGAGTTGGCTCAAATGCAGTAGCAGTTGGTGGCCGCACGGGAGAGAGTCGACCGGAAGGAGAAGCAGATTTTGGAGGCGACTCTCATGGTGAAAACTTTGTGGGAACGCCAGTTGTTGGCGGAACGTGATCTAAAGTATAGGACTGAGCAACTTCTTGAGCTCCAGGCACGGATGCCTACTACACCGGGCCCTTCTTCATCACAGATTCTTCCTCTGCTCCCTCCATGATTTTTCTGTTAGTTGTCTATTCATCCCATTTTGTTGCAAGTCCCAAACATTTTGTATGATTTCGTCCGAAGACGACTTTCTTTTTTGGGGGGATGATGTTGTCAGGTAAATTGGGTAGTTAAATAGTTGGTCCGTCCGAGGGAGTTACACAGATGCGAGGGTTCGCCTTGCATCCCCTAGGGCACTATATGTATGCATTTCTCTCTTCAGTAAGCATGTTGGGATTAGGAGTATGTTCCTTTGTACATGGTGATGAATCAATGAATATAATGCTGTTTTACTTTATCTGTTTAGTACTTCACTTTCTGTATGCAATTAGTCTCTGTTACCTCACGAGGGTAAACAATCATACTCAACTGCAGGCCTGAAAAGACAAAACGATTCAATTGCAAGTCAAGAATTAAAGACGTGTGTAAGCTGATCAGAAAATGGACCACTCCAATCCCGAGTCAACACCCGACTACTCGTAACTGCACCTGGGTCACAAATCCGGTGAACAACTCCAATCTCATCATTGGAATCAGAGAGAACTCCATCATCCAACTTGAAGAGTGGGTTATCATAAGTCACTTCAACATCTACCTTGAAAAGTGATTTATCCATCAACTACGGTAATTGTAATCTTGATTCTCCACCCAAATGTCCTGCTGATGCAAAATCCTATTTTCTGATTTCTTGGGACTATGTGCAAGTACAAACTCATGAATGCAATCAAGCTCTACAATCACTTTCTTGAGTTCTGTTACCCCTTCTTGTTTCCTTTTTTGGTATACTGATCAATAACCAAAATCTGATTTTCTGCTTCAGTGAGAGTCATTTGAGTGTTCTCTAAAGATCCCATAGCTGATCTTTAAGCTCAATAGTGAGCTCATGCACCTTGGCTTTAGTTTCCTTGTACAAATTCAAAGCTTCATCAACAATCTTGGTAGCTGTATCTTTATTATGAATCATGAGTAAGCAAGCTGATTTGACTTCCTCCACAGTGCTTTTAACCTTTTGTAAATCTGCAAGGGAAATAATCTGTTTCGTGTTATGTTTTCCACATGCCTATGTGTGCCATCCAATCTAGATAAAAATTGCACTTCGTTTTCAGAGATTACCAAGAACTGATTTTTGCAATCACGAGTATGCAAGGATTTGGAAATGCTGTTATGTTGCATACCAAAATCATAACTCTCATACATATTATCAAGGTCTACAAGGCTGTCCCAAGTCACATGCAACTCCTCTTCAAATCTTGTCTCATCATCATCATCATTTGGCCCATGATTAACTTCAGCTTCATGCATTAATAAGTCAGAGCTGTTTTTAGTTTTTACTATCATCAGCAAAATCAACGCCATCAATGCCATCCTCCATGGATATATTGTACTCTAAAACTAGAACATCATCATGATCAAAATAAATTTATCCCATATAGGACCCTCATCAAACTTAGGTAGAGCACGATCAGGCACCCGCATAGCTGATGTTGATCAGAGTGGCACCTCGTGGGTGGAGACTATGGCTTCTCAGTCATCCAGGGGCAACCTTAGATAGTCTACTCTGCGGCTGAGGCTGAGCTAGAGCCTGAGCCATAGACTTGTTTTTGTTTACACATGTTTAGGAACATTTGATGTCATGGATTTTATATACATTTGACAATATTTATAATTCTATATATCTATGTTTTCTATTTCCTTCAGCTAAAATTTATGTTTGTACTTATGTGATGGATGTATGTGATCAAATTGGCTTCTATTTGATGATGTAATAGTGTCTTTATGCGTTATTTAATAATGGATGCATGAAACAAGTTTTAAACCGTTAAAAATCTCTAAATTTTAAGGATTTTTTCATTTTGCTGAGTCACGAGTTGAGTTGGCCTTGCTGAGTCCGAGCCAAGTACGAGTCTAGGAACCTCTCAACAATCAACTGCAGAATCTCCCTCATTATTTCGCTTCATAGGGAGCTTGAGGAGTTGTAATCCTTGTGATGTTAGTAAGACAATTGGTGACTGCAAGTCTCATGTCAATATTAGAGTCTCCTATTAATTGGGACTGGACTAGTCCAATCAATGGAACTTCTGTTGCATATTTTAACCCCTCAAAATCTGATTGGTCCAGTTTTATTAAATACATTTCGATTTTTTCCAGCTTGCTAAGAAGAGCATTCATTGATGGAAGCTGAGTATTAGATTGTTTTCCCAAACCATAGAGCTTATAATTCATTTGAAGAACCTCCATTGAAGGCTTAGATTCTATTTCTCTGAACAAACTTCCAAACTGATTTGTTAAGGGACTTTCTCTGTTATTAGCCATCATCTAGCATAGCAAGAACTCACGGCTGACAGGATACATTGCTGTAATACAACTGTAATATGCTACCCTGTTTGCCATTAATTTTTTGCACTTTTACCTAAGAGTAATTTTGTCAAACAGTCTGTATGCATTTACCAACAAAGTACATTAACTTGCCGACTCATGAAAACTGTCAATGCAAATAAATACTTGCAATACTGATCTGATTTGTTTCATTCATTCATAGCAGATACATGTCTATGGAATTTCAATATTAACATTATCGAAAACTGAAATACATGAATCATACAAACTGCTGTTCACATAATCTGGATGTTTTAACATTCAACTTGGACATTACAACCAGGTATGCACTTAGCAAATAGATCTAAGCACGAGTACCTTTGAAAATATGTGCCTTCTTGCTGCTAAACATCTGAAATGTCTTTATATTCACCATCAAACGCTCATACAAAGATTACTACGGGTCTGCCATGATATTTCAGGCATATCACAATCCACCTTCCACCAAACCCAGCTTTTAATACTCAGAAATTGTGACTCAGACATTCGCTTTGTTGTGACCTTTTCACACATCGCCCCATTGCAAATGGAGACCCCCTCTTTTTGCTTTTAGCCTAGTCTTTTTGGCTTTCGTTCTTGGTAGTTTTTGGTTCAATCTCTTGAGTTTCCTCATGTTTCAAGTGAAAATTGGTGAAATTGGCTTAGTCTAGAAGAGAAGTGTTGTCTCCCCTTGGTTCCTACAATGAAACTATGTTGTTGTTGTCGGGATAATTGTATGTACGGGTTATTATATTAATAAAGTATTATGTTAGCCTCGGTCGTTAGTGATCGAGAGGTTAGATAGTTACATCATGATGTTTCGGTCGTGGCCCTTCGGGTAGTTTATATACCCTCTCGGAGGATGGACACGGGAGATATTATTGTATTATCATTATGATGTAAATGTACTTGTCAGTTTGGAATGATTAATGAAAGTATTTATTATTCTCTGATATATTCTGTGTTTATTATATTTCCTGTACTATGTCTGTGCAATACTAAGTTTACCTCAGCGGGCAAACATTTGGCGCCGTTGCCAAACGAATCTGGCAAGTGATGGAATGAGTGAACGGATGGGAATACCATTGGAGGAGAATATCAATGTGAGGACGAATGAGGACGGAATCATTGCATAGACTTTATGCTTAATCAATTGAATAAAAATAGAAATTTAAAGAAGGAACTCGAGGAGGAACAAGCCGCCAGACAAGCCGTACTTGCATAGCAGCAAGCCGAGTGAAGGGAGAGATTTAGAAGACGCGCCAAAGGACTATTGAAGGGAGTAAGTGAAGGCGAGCGTCTGGAGGAATCTAACCGGGAGGTCGGAAGAAGTGACGAGGACCGCTTGGAGGAAACAAGGAGCTTGTTCAGGTCCTTAACGTTAACCCCACGAACGGAAGCAAGAGAAGCCCGAAGGAAGGAAGAAGAGGAAGCCGCACGGAGGGAGGCTCAGGATACCGCTGCCGCTGAGAGTGTCGAAGTGACAGAGGGGCACAGGGATCGCAACAGCCCACCAGGCTTGGATAGTTCCAGTAGTTCGGGGACATCAAGTGGTACGGTACCGAACAATTCCGGAGGACTGACACTGGTAGTACCATACCAGCCTGTAACACAACCGGTGTTGCAAACACAGTTGGCACCTAGAAAAGTAAACATGGCGACTAACAAAGAAAAGCTGCCAAAAATTCCATGGCGATGGGAAGGAAGATCCAGTACGGCATTGTCGTACGTGCAAGACAATCTAGTCGGCGAATGGAGTCGCCGACCACGCAAAATGGGTAAAATAGTTTCCGACCACACTGAGAGGGGTAGCCATCGACTGGTACTCCGATGTGGACAAAACAAAGGTGACCACTTGGGATGAGCTCAAGACAGAATTCCAGGAGTTTCGGCTCCTGAGGGATGACAATGAAATTATTTCTGAGATATACGGTACCAAACAAGGTAAGAAAGAGACTGTGCGGGTTTACAATCGCCGACTGAAGGAGTTAATTGGAAAAATGGATAGCCAGCCATTGGATGGCCTGAAAAAAAGATGGTTCGTGGAGGGCCTGAAATCTAACCTACGGAGGAAAATGAAGATAGTGCCCCCCACCTCATATGTAGATGCCTATAACCGGGTGATGGACTTGGAGAGCGAACAGAAGACCTCCAAGAAGGAAAGCAAGTCCTCTTTCAATGAAGATGACACTTCGGATGATGACAGTGGTAGTGAGGGCGAGTCGAAGGGAAAAGTCAGGGCACTCCAAAAAGACATGGAGAGAATGGAGTTCAAGACCATGAAAGGGGGTACCAGCAAGGGGGAAGTTGACATTTGGTGTACGGACTGCAAGGTGAGCGGCCATACAAAGGGGTCGTGTCCCAAAATGGCATTTTGTGACATTTGTCAGATCATGGGCCATTCCACCAAGGAATGCCCATACAACATGAAGGTGACGAATCGACAAGTGCTATTTACCCAAGAGCAACCATCTACATCGAGGGCAAAGACTAACAATAACGCATCCTCCGGCAGGTACGGAGGCAACTGACGTGGTGGCGGAAGGTGCAATAACAACACCAACACGAGTTGAATACAATATGACTCCAAGGGTCGGCCGATGATCCAGTGCCGAGCTTGCAATCAGTGGGGCCACTTTGCAAGGGACTGTGACAAGGGCGACACCCCACAAAAGCTCTGCCGTTGGTGTGGTCCTGGCAACCACGTGGCTGCCAATTGCCCAAAATCCGGGGTCAACTTGCTCAATATCGAGGGAACGAGAAGTGACGAGAGAGTACTAGCCATCACCCGATCACAAGCAAAACAAGGGGCTCAAGAGGGTAAGGAAGAAATAGAGAAGGCGATGAAGGCACCAAAAGAAAGATGGGAGATGGCTACCACCTTGGGCTGGAGGGAGGCAGAACAAAACATTCTGAGACAAATGTTACAATTAGAGGTACCAGTGAAACTCCAGGACCTCCTGCACACCATGCCTCACTTGGGAACGACACTGTTGGAAAACTTGGCCACGTAGCCAAATACCACACATACGGACATCCTCGGAGGGTTTGCAATGGACCTGATGATACTTGTTGTAAATAGCGGAAGGTACCCGACAGTTGTTGAGATGGGCATCCTTGGCATCATCCCAACATACACTATAGTGGACAGAGGGTCAGGAGTGAACGTCCTTCCAGAGGCAACGTGGAAAAAACTAGGAAAGCCCACCTTGTGGCCACCAACCTTCAACTTACTGGGTGCAGATCAGCAGGGTATCAAACCACTCAGGACGCTGATGGCACAACTGGTCATGGTCGATACACAACCATTTGTACTCGACTTTCTTTTCATTCCACTGAAGCATAAAGGCTATGACGCCATACTGGGTAGAGGATGGTTAGTAACAGCCAAAGCGAACCATAATTGGAAAAGGAATACCCTTTTGATGGAGAATGGAAGGAAAAAGTTCACAATTGATCTCTGTACCCAGTTGGTGAGTGAGGAGATAGCTTCCTCCTCCGAATCTGACTCCGAAGGAGAAAACGATCGAAGGGATGAAGGAAGGGGCGGAATGGAACCGAATAGTGAAGGCGTGCTAAGATTGGGAGAATACGTAGAGGATGATGTAGATTCATTGAACGGTCTCTTCCATTGGCAAATAGAGGATTACGAACTCTTTCGACTAGAATGCAATATACTAAGTATTGAGGAAGAGCCGGAAACATTTCCCCTCGAGTACGGTGAATACAAGGAAGAGGAACCTAAGATCATTCGTGTCCGTGACGATTGGAATCCTAGGTGGACGACTGCAACTTTCAAAATCTTTAATCTCCTTATGTACGGGAAGGAGACCGTGGTCCATGTAGAATTTATGGTTCCAAGCCTCTGGATCGCCATTGAAAACAGACTCGGCGACAGGAAAATCTTGAGGGAATGACTGCAAAATGAGATTAAGCTAGGAAAATTTTGGGAAGTTGGCCATGACGGGGCTGTCAAGTTGTGGACTCTCGACGGACTGGAGATACACGAGGCCATCAACGGGTCCAAACTGAAACCTTACCTGGAGGGGATGGACCCAAGAGAAGGGATAGAGCAACCGAGAGGATGGAAAGGGACTCGAGCGCTCAAGCAGGTGACCCGAGAGTCGTCCATACGGGCGACCAGAGAAGCACCGGGACGGTAAATTAAAAAAAACTTGTACGGCTATGCATGCCCATACGGTGCAAAAAGGAAAAAAAAATTAAAAAAATAATAAAAAAACAGAGAAAAAAGAAAAAAGAAAAAAGAAAAAAAAAGCAACATCGCCGACCGTACAGCCCTACGGCCTGAAAACGAGCAAGCAAAGTCCACCGTACGCCAAAGGAGGAATGAGTTTGGGCCACCATACGGTGAGTCTTGAAGACACATGCACGATAGGAGAGTTAAAGGATTGTACGGACAATTAGCCATACGACATCAGGCAGCATGGTGCCCAGAGAAAAGCACAACTATTGTACGGTAATAAAAAGGAGACACTAGCTTGTGTCCGTATGGTGGCAAGACATCCAACGGCCATACGGCACACAGGAAAGTTAGAAATGTGGAACCGTACGGTGTTAAGGAGATAAGTGCAAACAATACCGTATGACATCATTATTATTGGAAGCACATGGCATTGAGAGCGTACGGCAGGAAAGGCATACCAAGGGCAAGTGTAAAGACCATACGGCCTCCCACACGAGCAGAGAAAGAAGTGCTTCGTACTGTACAACCACCGTACGACAAGAACAAATCGCAAGTATACGATCAGGAATCATTGTATCAGTCTGATCATTGAAGAACGCAGCAAGCAGACGCAAGACCGTACGGTACGGCCAGAAGGAAGAGAAGACAGTTATTGATGGCAAGGAGTGGCAACAACGAGAGGAAGGTTCTGTTTAAAAAAACAAAAAAAACGATGACAAATCAAAACAGTTCACAGTGAATAACGTATGGTACCGAAGGGAAGGACATAAACAAGTAGTGAAGAAAACATAAGCGGTTGGCAGAAAGAGTATAGGATTGGAAGAAAATCACAAAAGTGGTGTGTTCCATGAACCCCGCGGGGGTGCTGCCCCTCGACCCTACTGGGGGCGTTGCCCCCTAGACCCCCATCGTCTATTTGAGGTACACCACAATTGTGAGTTGGGGCATCGGAACGGCACAAGAATTTATTCAGTTATCAGCCTTTGGGAAGTGTGACCAGTTGATGAGACCAGGAGCTACTGCAGGCATGTAGTGTTTGCATGCCGGAGGTGGAGAGAGCACTGGAGCAAGCCTTTCGAGAGGGTACAACGCTTTGAGGCACTTGGAGTGGGTGTTGGTTGGACGTGAGGCTGTCTTGGTGGATGCATAGAGAGCTTGGGAGGAGCTGAGCACCCAGTTGAAGGCAGTAGAGCGACACTTGGCTCAGCGTACTCCAGAGTTGAAAGCGGAGAAGGCGGTGCGGGTGGCTATTGAGGTTAGATTGGCTCGAAAGACAGTATTGGTTGAACAAGAGTTAGTGGAGGCTACAACTGAAAAGTATGTTTTGGAGACAAGTTTGGTGTAGGCACGGGAGGAATGTGATGTGACGGAAAAGACCCACTGGAAGCAGCATTGATGGGGAGGGTGACACTTCAGCTTTTTCAGGGACGCCCCTCCGCCCCTTCTTCTCAGTGATTTTCTTATTCTATATAGTGTATTTCGTCTCCCTTTTGTTGTAAGTCGTCGGAGACGACTTTGTTTTTTGGGGGGGATGATGTTGTCGGGATAATTGTATGTACGGGTTATTATATTAATAAAGTATTATGTTAGCCTCGGTCGTTAGTGATCAAGAGGTTAGATAGTTACATCATGATGTTTCGGTCGTGGCCCTTCGGGTAGTTTATATACCCTCTCGGAGGATGGACACGGGAGATATTATTGTATTATCATTATGATGTAAATGTACTTGCCAGTCTAGAATGATTAATGAAAGTATTTATTATTCTCTGATATATTCTGTGTTTATTATATTTCCTCTACTATGTCTGTGCAATACTAAGTTTACCCCAGCGGGCAAACAGTTGTTGTTAGTGAATTAGGTCAAGTGTGAGAATAATTGAACTCTCAAAGAAGATGCCAGTGAAATTTTGAGCATTTTGACGTACTTCCTATTATTCGAAATTTCTATTTTTTAGTAAGTTTAACTACGTCTCAGAATGACCTTATTTTGAGTTTGGAAGTGCTTGCTGTTTTTGGAAATTTCTATTTTTAGTAATTTTAGCTATGTCCCGGAATGGTCTTATTTTGAGTTTGGAAGTAATTATTTTTAGTTTCACTGTGTCTCGGTTTGCTCTAATTTTGCATTTAAACAAACTTACTATTTATAGTGAGTCTAGTTTTGGTAGGTCAGATGAGCACTGGCCGAGGAAGAGGAAAAAAGGTATCCAGTTATATATCCAGAAAGTTGAACAAGTTTGGCAACTTGTAAAAAATTACTACAGTCTGAAAAAGCATCTTCTAAAAAGGGGCACCCAAAAAGCATGGAAAGTTGTGAAGATTCCTGATTCTAATCCAAGAAAAGACATTAAAATTCTTGGGAAATCCTTGTTCTACTATCAAATTTATTAGAAATTTTGAACATAAAGTTGCGGAATAAAACACCGATGGAAACGTGTTGATTATTGAAGTTTGGTTGAGTCTGAAATTTTTTAGGATTTTCTAAAATCTAGAATCTCCATTATAACTCTTGGAGATCTGAAACCATTTTCAAACATCCTGATATTATTTAGATAAAATATAACTTAAAGTATAAGTTTCTTATACTTGAATGTTATGTTTTATATGGAAGCAAAGCTGAAAAAATGACTAAGCCATGAACAAAATCCACCACTTCCATGGATTTGCGCCTTGGAATGCTAATCAACTAGGGTCACAGATTTACACCCAAGGCACAAATTTCCCCACTAGGCCTTAGATGCACCCTAGAGCGCCAATTTCATCAGGTCATGGAAATGTTCAAAAATAATAAAATCCTCCATTTGGTCTAATTTGTGTCGTAGAGCGCCATTTCATGATGACCAAGGAAAATCCACGAGGTGGAAAATCCTCCTCTGGAGTCAAGTTGTGCCTAGAGCACTAATGCAAGGAGGTCATGGAATTTGTTGCAAAGGATAAAATCCTCCATAAGGCTTAGGTTGCACCCATAGGTGCAAATCCATGGGGATCATGGATTCCCTCTCTAAGTGAAAAATCCACCACATAAACTCAAATATACCTTTGAGTGCAAATTCTACACGGTCAAGGAAAAATGTTGAAGGCACAAAATCCACTACCAAGGCACATGTGTGCCCAAGAGCGTTGTAATTCAAACCTCAAGGAAAATGGGTTGAAATTCAAGATTCCACCACCTAGTCTAATTTACACCCAAGGTGATATGGCAAAGATTGATTTGATGAAAACTCTATACAAGTTTCTGGATTTGATTGTGTAATTTTTTTTCCATCAGGTGGAAATTTATCGAAGTGTTGGAACTATATGCCTTTGTTAATTAGCACCCATGGGAAAAATTGCATAGATGGATTTAGAATTGGGCCAAGCATGGAAAATCAAAGATTTAAATTGCAAAGATTAATTTGAAATTGGTTAAATGTGGGAAGTCCAAGGTAAGTTGGTGGAATTTAATCAAAATTTGGAAATAACTTAATTGCCAACATATTTGAATTCCAACCTCTCCAAGTGTGCGTCCATGAATGAAGCTTGTTGATGAAGTTAAATGCCTTCAATGGATTTTTTTGGGAAAAATTAAAAGTGAGAGGTGTGCAAGTTTTGGAGAGGTGATTTTTAGAGAGAGAAGGTGTGGAATTTAGAGGAAAAGAAATCCTGAAACGGATTTGAAAAAATCAAGAGGAAAGCACGAGAATTTTGCAGAGAGTTTTTCGAGAGAGGGCCTAAGCTTTTAAGAAGGAAGAGGTGCATTTGCAGGGAGATAGAAAAATCAAAGAGGAATTCCAAACAGAAGTAATTTTGAAGTGGAGTATTTTAGAGAGAGAAAATATGGAAGAGCTTTTATGTGTTGACTTTTAAATTTGTTGCACAATTCATAGGTCAATTATTTTATTTTGCAGGAGGAAGATTTCTAGTCCTAGATGTTCAAGGAAGACATTCAAGTCCCAAAATACCAATTCCAGTTTTCAAGTGATCCAGTTCAAGGCATTTGAAGGTTTAGGACTTCAAAGATCAAAGTTCAAGTACATCTTGAATTTCCTTTGGAAACCCAAGATCAAATGTCAGAAGGTCCAATCTATCTCAAGAAGATAAATTCTCAAGCAGGTACATGGAAAGAAGGAAATGATTTAAGGGAGATAATTTCAAAAGAAGTAATCAAAGTTGGATTTGGGTTGCAAAATGATGCAGCTAGAAAAGACTCGGGCCTACATGGCACCCAACATGCTAACGTGGTGCCCAGTCACCTCCACTAGCTAATCAAAGGTCTCCTAGTCAAACTTCATTGCATTTAAGGAAGGGAATCAAGAATAATCTATTCAAGGAAGATGACATTTAAGCATAGTGAGCATTCATTTCACCCCTCTCTTACTTAGTGGATTTACATAATGGGCACTTATTACCCCATCTTGCTAGACATGTCTATTTCTATTGGTCCATGTGGACCCACTCATTAATTGTAGCTTCTATCTTCTTGCCTTAACCCTAATCAAGGGTGAGGTTGCAAAATATGGGCTGTTTATTTTGTTTCAATCTTAGCCACCCATTGTAATCTGAGACCTATATAAAGGGCTCACTTCTCATTTGCAAGGGAGTGAATTTTGAGATTGTTGCTAAGAGCTACCAAGATAATAAACTTTTCATTGTTGGTTTCATGGTGATTACTTAATGTATTTTGGTGCTTGCATGGTTTAATTGTTCCCTCACTTAGAGTAGATTTGTTAGATAAAGTGCTTTGATTTCAATGGAGAAATGTAATGGCGTCCAATGAATTTCCTTGGCTCATACTTTGGGTAGTTTTCTTCTTGTAAGTTGTCGTGTAAAGTTAGCTTGGGCCCCCTTTTTTTATGGATGCTTAACTTCTATCATTAAATGTGGATTGTTTATTATGACGGCATTCACTGTGATATGAAAATTCTTTGCATAACCCTTAGAAGATTTGACCAGTTCTTGTGGAGCTGTAGTTGATCTTGGCAAAGTAGAGCTTGATTATTGTAAGTTTGTCCATTGGAGCACTATCTATTGATATCATTGTCCTTAGGAGTAGATTTAGATCCTTCTACTCCTCTCCCTTTTAATTTCAGTACTTTTCAGTTGTGTTGTTTAAAGAAGCATCATGAGATTGCAATAGTTGATGATGAAGTTCTAGTCAACATTGTGGGAGAAGTGAAGAATGATTAAAACTTAAGTTCCTTTGTGATCAACCATTGAGCTTATCCACAAGTCAAGACTTGACAGAATAGAACCTTGGAGTCACCTGTATGATCTTTCGCAATCTTAGCATACATGGGATTTTGCTCAAGAGAGGATAGGATATTTTGGTATTTTATTCTGTTGTTGGTGTGGTCATAAAACATATATCAACACGTTCCAACAACTAAATGCAATGAGCAGCACAGAGGCGATTTGTATATGAAATTTCAGTCACTTCTTTTACCCTCCAAATTGATCCAAATTTGTGAGGAACCCTTAAATGCCTGCAAAAGATGATTTTGCAGCCTTCAAAGTTTCAAACTGTAATGTCCCTTCTTGTAGATGCCCTAGATTTTGCCCTAAATCACAATTTCCAAGTAGAACAAAAGTAGAATAGAATTAGTAACATTATGTACATGGTTGAAATCCTACCATAGGTTAGCAAATCATTGAAACATAATCCACAAGATGATCTTCCTGATTAGATATTTTATAAACATAGATTATTTTAACTAGTGTTAGGAACATTAAATTAACTAGAAGGTATATTCAATTTATTGATGGTGTCCAACCATAGGAGAGGTAGGATAAGGAGTTTTATTAGGGTGCCTTAATAAACCCTCTACCCTAGGCCCAAGAGCCGATTATTATCCCTCTTGGCATCATGTGGCTCTTGCCATCCATATGAGGGGGTGTACCTAGTGAGATGTCCATAATCCATTAATCCTCTACCCTAGGCCCAAGAGCCAATTACTATCCCTCTTGGCCTCATGTGGCTCTTGCCATCCATATGAGGGGTTGTACCTAGGAATGTGTCCATAAGCCATTAATCCACCCTAGGCCCAAGAGCCGATTATTATCCGTCTTGGCCTCATGTGGCCCTTGACATCCATATGAAGGGGTGTACCTAGTGAGGTATCCATAATCCATTAATCCTCTACTGTAGGCCCAATAGTTTATTATCATCCCTCTTGGCCTCATGTGGTGTAATGTCCCTTCTTCCGTCTGGAGTATTTGATGCTTAGAACCTGTAACAATCGTTAGTAGACGCAAATATAATATAATGATATTTGGATAATTAACAATTATAAGTGATAAACAATTAAATATTAAATCATCTAATATACTAATTCCCATACTACACCCACCTAATCCTTAGAAAGAGACTCTTCTCAGATTTTCCTAATTCTCTGATGAGAATAACTCTCAATTAGGTAACCATCATGGTGAGAGTGTCTTCATAAGGCCTCTGGGATCTCTGTTAATGAGTGAATCCATTAACCAATAATACTCAGTGGAGATCCCACCTCCAACCAAGCCTCTTATCACTGACATATGCATATGACTAACCACTATAATATATATATTATCTCTAGAGATTCTCTATAATCTCTCTCTGGATTCCCATTGGAATCACAACATTCCTTACGAATGTTCTCTGCCAAGATAACTTTGGATCTTTGAGTCTCCTATTGGAGGACTCAACATTTCATATGAATGTCCTCTGCCAAGCTTAGCTTGGTCCTCAATTTAATCTTAAAAACTTTTCCGATACAATCAGTTCATCTCCAATTAGTAGTTTCTTTAGAATAAATACTTTATTCAAATATACAAATCAATTTAGTAGTTACCTTTGATAGTTTGATGCAGAAATTGATAAATGTTGGCGTCCTCTGTTCTATATTCTCTTGGACTGAATGCTTATAACCTTTATGAGGAGTCAAAAATACATATCCCCCTTATTAGTTTAAGCCGCCTATGCCTTTGGCTGATGTTATTAGCTGGTGGTGATAGCCGCCTATTTGCTCCTATGCTATGTTCTTACTATTCGCTTATTTCCTTTTTTTTCTTATTCAATGGTGATTTATAAATCTTGTTTAATTTGTTATCTATGTCCTTCCAAAAAAAGTCACAATCCTTCATAATCACAATCCTTTTGAAAAGTCACAACACTTCCTAATTACAACCTTTTCGAAGAGTCACAACCATTCATAATTACAATCCTTTTGAAGAGTCACATCCTTTCATCATTACAACCTTTTGAAAATGTCCCTTCCTTATTTTATTCTCATTCCCTTCCTCTTCCCTTTAATCCCTCTTTAAATCCTCTCCTCTTTTCTCTTTGAAATGAACTTTCCTCCCTTTTATATCTTATTTTGAAGGAGTCACAACTCTTTATTAAATATCTCTTGACCTTTCATTAGATTTAGTTAATTTATATTATTATATTATTTATAAACTTATTTATTTTAAGTTTATTATCATTTATTATTAAATCCTATTTAGAAAGGTAACATACTTTTTACAATATTATTTCTTGTACTTAATTTTATTTATTTGTTCATTCATTGTAATTTTATTATTATTTAATTGTTATTTATTTTTAAATATTATTTTATTGATAATAGATTATATCATATGTTATTATTTATATTCTAATAATATTTTATTATTATTTATTATTTTTCATATTTTAATACTAATTTTAATAAATAATTGTATTATCATTATTTATTTAAATAATGTTCTATTATTTAATTATTATTAAAATTTTATCTTAAAATAGGGACATGATATGTGGCTCTTGTCATCCATTTGAGGGGGTGTACCTAGTGAGGTGTCCATAATCCATTAATCCTCTTCCCTAGGCCCAAGAGCTGATTATTGTCCCTCTTGGCCTCGTATGGTTCTTGCCATCTATACGAGGGGTTGTACCTAGTGAGGAGTCCATAATTGTTCCCCTATTTCTTTTCTACACTTATCCACTTCCCATGATTGGAGTTCCCTATCATAATGAACAACGAAACATACAAGAGTCCCACAAAATATGCACATATTCTTCAGATGGAGATCACACTATAAAATATCATATTTATACATGTTATTCATAAGCAAGAATCTATCATAAGAAATCATAATTGAGTATACAGCATGCCACTCATTAAGAGAGTGATTGTTGTAGATTAAACTTGCTTGGGATCCAATGCCTTTCTTGAATGCTAGCCTTTGAAACTTATACCTTTCCCTTCTAGTGGAGGAGATGTGTTTTTTCCAACATGTATCTCTTCCGAAAACAATGCGTCCCTTCATTAATCAAATTGCATCCTTTCTCTTAACTGTGCCTTGTTAACACTACTCAGACCTCTCTTATTAAGCATATTGTTGATTATTATTAATATAAACTTTTCTAATAGATTGATCATAATCTAAGTTTGCTGCCTTATTTCTTAATCATACTTGGAGGACAATCGTTGTGCATAAGATATCAGTTTATGCAGAAATATTGTTTGATACCTTATCTTTTGGATCAGCATCTTTAGAAAATCACGAGGTCTTATAAATAAGACGATTTTTTGATGATTTAGGGATCCCTCATATTGGAGACACAACACAAACAGAAGAAAATACGCGCCTATACCTAAGTTGGGTTCACCTGCAAGGGGCGACTCAGGCTGGAAAAATAAATGCAAACTAAAATCCACATATTATATATGCATCCTCATCACCTAGCCATAAGAGAGTCTTTGAGACAATAGCCATAATAATATCTTATTTTGTGAGATATTGTAATGTCCCCTTAAGTAAAGGCCTAGGAAATAGGGACAATTAACTTACAATGTTCAATTGTAAGTGACTTCTTTCAATTGAATCTCTAATAACACTTAAAATGATGGTGGTTAATGCTACTCAATGCAAGAATAATAGATTATGATTCACAATCGATACCACTTATGATCTGATTTAACACTTAGATGTAAAAGATTATCTTCATCTTATATATCCAATCTGCACTTAGTTCAATGCAATCAATGTTAAGGGTATCTCTACTGTCTCTGATGTGGATGATGATATTTGTGAAAGGATGATCTCTGATTTTTAGGGTGGAGTTTACCCCGCTTTTCCTGATATGACAGTATGGATTACGTTGCAGGTTACCATTCAATTGCTTGTAGCCTTTTATGCTATACGATGTCGATATGCTGTATGCCTCTTCTTAACTGCTTATAGCAATGATGTAGATCTGCTGTTTCTGATTAAGGCTTCTTGGAGTATGCAATGATCTCATCAATTTCATTTATAATACCAAGATAATTGCTGTCTGACTTGGCTCTATGGATATGTAATATACTTAGCATTGCTCTAATAAGGCCTTTGATCTATATATAAATACTTACCTGATATATATGATTATGCAGCCATTCTATATGAGCTTCAGATATGGATGCTTGCCTGATTTAGTAATTGTGCATCCCAAAAGCCAAGTCTGCCTGCTCCAGATGAGCATATCCACAAAGATGAAATAAGAAATTCAAGATGTCTGATGTAGTGATTTCCCTTGGCGCTGTTTTCTGATTTTTATTGTTAATTGTATGTGCCTTAGCCTTGTATAGTCACTGCTCACACTCAGCGATCCAACTGAACTAAGGAAAAGTCCGAGAATGTTCCATGCTATCATTCTTCAGAACACTATTCCCTTTTATTCCCTTGAGAAGACTTGATTGTATTCCAAGATGAGTTGCGCTGAATGAGACGTGTCTCATGTCTATTCACAAGGATGATCTTTCATAATTATTAATCATACCACGTCAGCACTAATCACAGCTTTTATCTCGTCCCATCACTTAATTGTTTTGATACCGTTGATATTGACTAAGTTATAACTATATGCCTTTAGTCATTTGATTAATCAATAAAGCAATCATCTAAGTCATAGAGGTTGAGGATGTATGACGATACAAGAATTGTGATATGTTTCGTCAGTCTTTATCAATGCTCGCTCGTTATCCTCTGCTAATTCTCCAATTATCATATTTTACTCCCTTTGATCGACAACTTAGTTTATAATTGTAATATGTAATTATTTCTCCCGTATGTAATGTTTGCGTGGACAATGACCATAATCCACCGTTAATGTTTGCCCAGTCATATCGGTTCCACCTTGCGTGCCTTTCATTTGTGTCGGGTTCCATACGAATATATACTTCAAGTGCCCCATATGGACACGTAGATTGTCCATTTGTCACTTATCATAGTTGTTTATTATTTATTTATTATATGATTTGTTATTATATTAATAGTATATTATATTATATTTACCATATTAATAATATGTTATATTATATATTATAATTCAATTCATATATAATTGGAATTATTTATATTTTATTACAATCTCAATTATAATTATATTTTATTACTTTATTATTATTATTATTTATTTAATCAAATTTTATTATTTATTTCTATTATTTATTATTAAATCTTGTTCGAGAAAGGGAACATTACAGATATGAGCAAAAATGTGAATCTCAGGGTTGCTAGAATGGTACAGCCAACATTGGAAAATGCCTCCAAAAGTTGTTGAAACTTAAACAACAATAAAAAAAACCAAACTAGAATTGTATTGTGAAACACCTGTAAGATATCTCTAATGAATATCAGCCAGAGTAGATCTTTCACTATTGTAGCTTATCTTCTTCACGAGGGATTTCATCCTTAGGAAGGCTGAGATGGACCAAGTCTAAATCTCCTGAACCATGTATGATTTTTTCAAAGAGAAATATCAAAAATAATAAACCCAACCTGCCAAATGAGCTCTCTGTCCCCCTTTTATAAGCATTTTAGGGAACTTTCCAGAAACTCTCTTTTAAAGTCACTTTATTAATTTAGTAAGCCTTTTAGCTCCAAAAGTGATTTAATTTATAATTTAAAATTTTAGACATTTTTGGCACTTTAAGTCACTTTTAAGCATCTCAACATTTAAAAATTTATTTTCTTTTTCCAACGAGCTATAAAACTGAGGTTCACTGTAAATTATTTCAATTAAAATGGCAACCTTATTGAATTTAATTGTATATAGCTTAATAATACATCAGAACTGAAATCTGACTGTGTAGGAGTGGTCCTGATGATGAAAGGTGATAAACGGACCCAACTAGGTGACTTACTAAATAGATGCTTCCTCCAAGAATCTTGGAACCCAAACTGAAAGCCAGAAAAAACATTTGTAAGTGTCATATGACTCATCTAAACCATATGAGCTCACTGGTAACATCATATTTGCAGCATATTTACTATTATATTCTTCTTGTGCAAGTCATTTCATAACAAGTGATATCAGATCAGAATCATGTGGACATCAAAGTCCTTCGAATAAGTTAATTGTATTGCATTCTAGAGCACCACAACATTCTCTTATTACTTTGCTCAAAGTTTTGATCGGTACTTAACGTGCCAATTTGTTCAAGTTGGTTAAAATAATCATGATTGAGTAATTGAATGAATAAAGTTTACTACGGAAAGGAATGCAACTGGAATCAATAGTCAAGATAACTTGAAGAAATCACCAAATATATAGTGTTCAAATGTGATCCATACATTGTCGAATCATAAATTCTTCCACAATACCAATTGAAAGCAAAAGTCATATAGTGGAAAAGTCACAAGATATAAACTGACACAAATATGGGGTATATGTTAAAATAATATGTATAAGCAGTTTGGTTTTAGTATTATCTCAGACCAAAAATAGTCAAGATCACTTGAAGAAATCACCAGATATAGTGTTCAAATGTGATCCATACATATTGCCGAATCATAAATTCTTCTGCAATACCAATTGAAAGCAAAAGTCATATAGTGGAAAAGTCACAAGATATAAACTGACACGTAAAATATTAACATGGTGACCTTATATCTTTTGGTAGCTAGATGAGACATGGATATCCACCAAAATCAGTTTACCAATTTGTTTATTGAAACAACGGACTGGGAGGAAGATTAAGAGTCACAACTTAGAATTCCACATTAGATGTCCTTTTTGGGATTTGAACTTGGATCTTCAATGAACACTTTCCAGGACCACTTGGAAAGACAGAATAAGACTCAACTTGGGACTGGGACAAACCTTGACAATAAATTGGCAAACTGACTAAATTCATGATGCAGGTCATCTAACTTGGGCTTGGGAGAGTTGGCTCTGCTCATGTTCCTCAAGACATGATTAGAAATTGGAGGTTTTACTTGGCCACTTACTGAGTATTAGGAATTTAACCTTAAACTGGAAATTACTCTGCTGGTTGCATTGCTTGTGCTTTATTTGTCTGATGAAGCTCAACATCTTGGATACCCTGGTTGACTTTCTTAGGAGGGGTGGGTAAAAGTGAACTCATTAAGACCAACTGGAAAGACATTATAAGATTCAACTGGGACTGGGACAAACCTTGGCAATGCATTAGCAAACTGAGTAAATTCTTGACACAGGTCACCTAACTTGTACTTGGTAGAGTTGGCTCTGCTCATTTTCCTTAAGATGTGAGTTAAATTTGGAGATTTTAGTTGGCCATTCACCGAGTATTAGGAATTTAACCTTAAACTGGAGAATATTCTTCTGGTTCTATTGCTTATGCTTTATTTGTCCACAAGTAAGGTAGTATGGTAGACTCAACTTACCAGTGCTTGTCCTGACAAAGCTGTAAGACAAATAAGTTGTATGCTGCCATCGGATGGTTCGCCTTATAAACATCAAATATATGATGTGTTTGCTTTGGGAATACTATGACATGATTAGCAATTCCCCATCACATGCATACTTCATGCTTGTCACCCCTTTTATATTTCAGGTTTGATTGAATAGTCATGCAGCAGTAATTGAACTAGCAGATAATTAATATAGCATCTATTTCTGTGCGCATGTGCTGAGCATCCTGTATGATTGTATCAGTATCTGTCTCTCTTGGAGAGATCCTAACATAAATCTTAAAGAGAACAATGGAAAAGATAAATGATAAGAGTGAGTGCAGTTGCAAACAGGTACAGTTGAATTTATCCAATCATACACTGGATTATTTTGTGTACAGTCCTACTAAATGGGTTTACTAGGGTTTATATTTAAATATGAACTGAAATATCTATTGCAGAATGGTAAAATTAGATAAGAGTAATGCAAAATGATTAATACTGGCTGAGATGATCTATAGTTGGTTGAGACTCTTAAAAGAGTGCTGTGGGATCCTCCTTGTGATATTGAAAATTGCTTATAATAGTATCACAGTCGTCTGGAATGCCAATATGACAATAGAATGATAGGTCAAGGTATACCAGAATTTTTCTAATCTACAATTTAGAAGGAAAACAGTATCGGGCTAGGGAAATTTTAAAAGGGTTAGTCTTGTTATGATAGTATCATAGTAAGCTCCAGTTTATAAAATTAAAAAACAAAAACTAAATCAGTTTAGTACATTTGTATTATTACTGTATGCATAGTTCTCTAAGAAATTTTATGCATGTCATTTTGTTCATGTTAACATTTTACCCGATTTTTTTAAAGCATTTTGTTACAAATCACAAAGAAGTCATAATTTTACAGGGGAATTGCATTTCTGAATTGACAAGGCTCTATTATATCCAACTGAAGTAAAATGTTTTGCAGCCCCCAGTCATGTCTCTTGATGAATACGGAGCACTCTTACATGCAGGGCGTTGGGGTATACATGGTGTCTCTTTGCCTGGGAGAGTAACCTTTAACCCAGGAAATACAGGTTATGCAACATATGGTGCTCCACGGCCACAAATGGTATGGTTGTTGCTTCTCAAGCATGAAATCATTACAGCTTTTGTTTCTTTTCTTGCATCTCTATTGAGAAATTGAGGTAAATTCTTGTATGTTGCAGGGACAAGTCATTAGTGATGATGTGTGGAAGGCTGTAGAAAAGCTTTTGAATGAAGATCCAAGGAAGCGCTTTGGAATGAAAGAGGATGCACCAGCACCTAAAGTTTTTATGAGTGAACAGTTTTTATAAAATCGGCTATAAAACTTTGTACCACTGTAATTTCTTTGGCTTACGTCTTCTTGTCATTGCACATTCACTGCACATCCATCAAGTATTAACTTTGCTTTGCAAGGATAAAGCCACTTCATTGTCCTCTTCATTACAGTAAGAGAGAAGAGTTCACTTGATTCAGTAAGGCATCCACAGGTAGAATTTTGTTTAGTGGTAGCTATTGAGGAATAGACATTCAACAATAAAATTTCAGTATACCTTATTCTTTGCCATTCGAAGTTCAATGCAAAAGATATTCAATTCCCATCTGTGTAAGGGATTTGATTATGCCTGTTTTAGGCAGCATTTTGCATAATAAGATTTCTGGGAATTATGATGATCAAATTTTTAATAGCTTGTATATAATTACAAAGTGTTTCCCAGTCCTTTCGAAGTGCTGATTTCTCTGCAATCATTATTTCTCTTTAATAATGGTTATTTCTAGTCGCCCGGACATGAATGTTTTAACTAATTAGATAGTGTGTTCTGCTGTTGCCAAATGTTTTGTATGGAAAACTAAAATGACGAACGCATGCAAGCTTGGAAAATATTTCACAGGATTAGGTTTTCCTAATCTTGGAAGGTGAAAAAGTATTATCTTATTTAGAGAAAACCAGAGCGAAGTTTTTTAATAGTTAATGAGATATAGATCTGCTAAGTATCTAAATGAAAAGAAGATTAACGAGGGTGAACAATTTGTTTTTACCAACCTTACTCTATTTTAGAAGTCTGGAACCTGTAATTTAATTACAACAGACTTCAAAATAAGTAGACATTTTAACCAAGCTTCATCAATAGATGGATTATTTTCTTATGTTTCCTGAATTTTGTTTTGCATACCCTTGTTCGCAAGTCTAGGGTCTGATACCAGAAGAGCTCCGACAGTAGAAGGCGCTTCTTAATCGTAAATTTTTTTAGAGGCCTTGTACAATAGGTTAATAAGTTCCTGTGGCATTTAATGTCTATCACCAATTCAAATTTCACTCAAAGTTGATTGTTTGGAATTCTCAAATTTTATTTTACAATATATTTTATTGGGCAATTTCTTGTGGATATAGACATTTGACTTTAATGGTTATGAAAACCAATTAGAAATTATCCTTTTATCAAGTCATGGAAATAATTGTGCTTTTGTTGTTGTTAAGCGATGTGGAGCATTGAAAATAGGCTTGGATCTGGTGAAGAGTAGACTATTTTGCTTGCTTTGTAGGTTGACCCCTCCATGTTTACTCCCTGTGCTGAGTGCTTTAACTTACAGAGTAAACAAGAATATAAC
The DNA here is from genome assembly GCA_027943335.1 of Chamaecyparis obtusa. Lineage (NCBI taxonomy): Eukaryota > Viridiplantae > Streptophyta > Pinopsida > Cupressales > Cupressaceae > Chamaecyparis > Chamaecyparis obtusa. The sequence goes on from BSBK01003715.1 coordinate 660,339, forward strand.
AATGTACATATCGAATACGGTGATTCAAAAATAACACATCAATACAACAAAAAGATATAGCTTTATTACCAACTTGTAATGTGTACAATCATAATGTCTCAGTTTTCGATACAAGCCAAACACATATAGCACTCAGCAGTTGGTTGAGAGTGCCAACTATTGACAACTAACTATATGATAACTACAATCCATTTCATTTACTAAACAACCCATTCTTTATTCTTTTCGGCAAAATTGTTGTTAGCATCAGCCTCCCAAAAACAAGGTCATCTTTCATGCGATGAAACAAAATGGAGTTGATGAATTACATCATCATTGAGAAGTAGGGTGAGAGTGTTGGCAATTTGACTAAGTAGGATATCATGATGTTGTCATTATGACAACATATATTCAGTATTAAGACAACATGATTTAAGGATAAAGTTTTGGGATGATAACTTAAGAAAATTGTCTAAGTATAAGAGTATTTATATGTCAGCACAGAGATTAATTTGATTAGCGCGGTTCTTAGAAGTATTTCCAGTACAAGCGAACTTGAGTGCAAATTTTATGAAGTATGTAGAAGCTACAACTAAGAGCATGAGACTATACGACCTGTACGGACATAGTTATTGTTTAGCAGAAACAGTGTTGAGCCGACATAACAGAGCAACAAGTAAATGAATATTTTGAGTTAAAGGATTGTTTTGTTTTTCAAAATAATGGCTTAACTAGTTAGGGACGACATCCTAGATGTTAACCCTTAGTCAACAAGAAGTAATGTTATGTTTTGGAAACATGTATGTCGATTGGAAAGCTATGTTTGTGATAGCTTGTATAAATGAAAGTAATTTGTAATGCGAAGTATTAAGATTTGTAAGATGTATGATGATGACTGGTATTATGTACAGTATTGATGTGTTATGCGAAATCAGATGTATGATTAGAGCAGTGCGAGTTGATGACAAGTTTTGTGAAGATCTTAAAAGACAAATTAGAATATTGAAGATATTCAACATCAGTAAAAGATTTTTGTATTCTATCTTTTGTATTAAAGATTATCATTGTATATTGCATTTTTGGGCAGTGGGCTCATCTTGCATACATTCATATTTTGTAATAGCAACTCCTAACAGGGTTGAGACTTCTAACAAGGCCTACGTCCTTCAACAAGGACCCAAACACTACGGATGTAATAGACTCCTAACAGGGTCAATATCTTTCACAAGATACTTTTGATTAGTGGATCATTTGTGGGTACCATCCCCATCGAGGTTTTCCTTTGACCAGGGTTTCGTCGATAACAAATATGGTGTTACGAGTTCAATTGTTTTATGGTTGTGTTTTCTATTTTGTTTAGTTTCTTATGCAAGTTACAAATTAATTAATGATATCCATACTTGGGCAAAAGTTTGTGAAATACTGATTCACCCCCCTCATTATTTCTTATTTTTAACAGAGAGGACATGTTAAGCATGAATGCTAAATATGTTCTATGTGGGAGTATTCTAGTATTGTTAGAGCAATAGCATGTTGTATTCATGATTGTGTTTGTGATTGATGTCAACACATTGATTTTACTAGAAATTAGCAGAGAAGCAGACAATGTTTGAATTAGTGCACATGGAGAAATTCACATGAGGTTATGCGGCGTTGAGGACATGTTCCTTATGGTGTCTTGATATTATGGTTAAGAGTGCATACATAAATTCAATTATTTACTTCACTTATGAGTAATCTAGTGGAAACCGTATTCTGTCAGTGTTCCTGAGAAGTGGCTTGTAATAATTGGATTATATCTGCTAACAGGGTTAGAATCTGGACATGCAAAGTTATACAGAAGTTGAAGACATTGCAGAGGTGACCTGGATGAGACAATATAGTCAGAGGTCGCACGTGTGAAGATTTATTAAGTTTGTGAGCCGACAAATTTATGTGATTATGAAAATATTATGTTACGTGTAATGCTTTATATTTTGTAATTGGTTAAGCTTAATTGGCCGACTCAATTATGAAATGTTGTGCACAGTATAAAGGAAGAATTGTTTTCCTTGATTGACATATGAATATAAGATGTGAAGAGGAGATAATGTGAATTAGCGATGTGAAGTGAGCATATTTGGTACCGAGATCTGGTAAAGCATTTGGTGCGGTAGTGGAACAGACAGAGGAGAGAAGATAAGTTGCTAATTGTTGGTATTATTTTGTTCAGATAATACAAAGATCAGTTGGACAATGTGTTCAATGATCTTGCTCCTGAAGCTGTTTGGACAGTGGGTCCTTCTGCCTTCCTTAAACTCCTAACATGGTTAAAATATTTTAACAAGGATTCAAAGTCTCCTAACAGTGACTAATATGTATTGAATATATTTCATAAGACTCCTAACAAAGTCCATCCTCTCACAAGGAATTTCCATATTAGTACATCTTTTGTGGGTACTCCCCACCGGGGTTTACTCTTTGATCAAGAGGTTCCCTAGTTAATATATCTTGTGTCATTGTGTATGATTATCTTTATATGGTTGATGTTTATGTTGATTACATGTTTAAGATCTAATAAGGTTATTAAAAGTTATTTTTATCAGATAACTAATTCACCCCCCACTCTCAGTTATCTTGGTGGACTTTACTTTCTAACAATTGGTATCAGAGCGGCAGGTCCTTGAAAGAAAAGTTAAACAGCTTAAGGAGATTTATGGCGAGTCATTTCAAAAAAGAAAGTCTTTAGTTTGATGGAGTAAATTATGACAGCTAGAAAGAAAAGATGAAGACACATCTACTATGTCTAGGACCAGGATATTGGTTGATCACAAAGAATGACAAGACTATCATTGAAGAAGACAAAATTGAAGACTGCATTGAGAAAGAAAGAGATCTATTTATGTGTAACATACTTTCTAGAGAAACACTTTTGTCAGCCCTTCCTGAAAATGAATACAGTCAAGTAAAAACTCTAAAGACATCTCATGAAATTTGGTTAGCTTTGAAATCTACTTTTGAAGGTGATAAACATGCTAAGAGAATCAGATTACAAAATTGGATATGTTTATTTCAAGAAGCAAAAATGATGGAAGATAAATTTGTTATAAGTTATATTGGTAGAATATCAGAGATTGTTGCAGGTATCAAAGCTTGTGAAAGAAACAAGACCGAAGATGAAATCATATGGAAGATCTTAAAAACTTTGACCCCAGTGTTTAAGAAGACAATGCAGATGATTGAACAAGTCATACCTTGTACTGAAAAATTCACCAGAGAATCTCTTCTTGGAAGATTAGAAATAGCGAAGATAGGTTTGAGACAATCTGAAGATTTGCCCAAAATTGAAATTGCATTCAGCGCACTTAGTGTTCGCCCTACTTTGTTAAGAAGTGCAAGTGTCAGTGGAGATTATGCCAGTAGTAGAAGATCTAAGACTGAAGAAGACAGAAAGATTGAAGAAGAAATTGCTTTGATTGTAAAAAGAGAACCAAAAGGTAAGAAAATCTTTAAATGTTGGACATGTCAAGAATATGGTCATTTTGCATCTAAATGTCCTAAGAGAGTGAAAAAAATATAAGAACTTTAAGCTTAGAAGACCTAAAGAATGTTACTATGCTAATGATTAAGAATTTGAAGCTAGCATTGAGAAATTCCTAAGTGAAAGTGATAATGAAAGTGATGATATAGGATTTGTTGCAATAAAAGAAGAAAATTCTGAAACTAAAGTTAGAGAAGAAAAAACTTTAGTATCTCAAGTTGAAAAGAAAATTGATTGGATCATAGACAGTGCTTGTTCACATCATATGACTGGTGATATTGAAAAGTTTATAAAGTTTAACAATTATCATGGAAGAATTGTTAGAGTTGGAAAGAATCCACCTTGCCAAATAAAAGGAATTGGATCTATTACTCTTGATAGAAAGACTAACATTGATGATGTTTACTTTGTGGATTTATTGAAACATAATATTTTAAGTGTTGGACAGCTAGTTGACAAGGGATATCCAGTTTGGTTTATTGAGAAGACTTGTATGATCAAGGATAAGAATGGTAAGATGATCTAAACATGAACAAGAACCAGAGGTAATGTATTTCAGTTGAATCCTACTGAGATGACAGTTGGTTATGGCACAAAAATTTTTGTCACATGAAGTTTGATAACATTGTGAAAGCAAGTACCACATTTGCAGTAAGAGATTTGCCTAAAATTATGAAACCTACCAACATGGTATGCAAAGAATGTGTTATGGCAAAACAGAAAATAAAATCTTTTCCCAGTAAGAAGTTCACCACAACAACAAAATTGGAAATTGTTCATACAGATTTGAGTGGTCCTACAAGGACTAGATGATTCTATGGTAAAAGACATTTTGTGATTCTTGTTGATGATTTTACTAGAATGATGTGTGTAGCATTTCTTAAAGAAAAATCAGAAGCATTTGAGAAGTTTAGATTACTTAAGAACAAAGTTGAGAATGAATCAAGAATGAAGATTAAATGTTTAAGATCTAATAGAGGTGGATAATTTATTTCAAAAGAATTTAATACTTTTTGTGAAGTGAAAGGTATTAAGAGACAACTCTCAGCCCCTATAACACTTGAGCAGAATGACATTTCTGAAAGAAGAAACATATCAGTAACTGAGGCAACAAGAGCTATGTTGTTTGAGAATGATATAGCGAAGACATTCTGGAGAAAATAAGTGAATATAGAAGTATATACAATGAATAGAATACAAATCAGAGTAGATACAAACAAGACTCCTTATGAATTATGGTTTGGACATGCACCATCAGTAAAATATTTCAAAATATTTGGAAGTAAGTGTTATATAAAGAGAGATGATGACATTGGTAAGTTTGATTTGAGAAGTGATGAAGGTATATTTCTTGGTTATTCATAAAAAAGAAAAGCTTATAGATATTATAACAAGGGAACTAAGACTATTGTTGAGAGCGCAAATGTTAAAGTAGATGAGAAGTTCGGAATTCAGGAAAGAATACTTGATTATGATTCAAATGAAGAAGTTTTTCCTAAAATTGATCAATAAAATATTGTATTGTTTTATGAAACTGACAATGATTTGTAGAATGAGATTCATATTAAGGAACCTAGAGAAGAACCGAGACCAAAACCTATAATTGAAGCAAGAATTGAGACATTAACACCTAATAAGAATTTGATAAGGAATCATCCTGCTGATCAGATTATTGGGAGCAAAGAAAATGGAGTTATGACAAGAAATAAGGTATGAGAAGAACTATCTTTGATTTCTCAAATTGAAACTAAGACTAATAATGAAGTTTGTAAAGATACCAATTGGATTCAAGCAATGAAGGAAGAATTAGATCAAATTGAAAAGAACAATACTTGGGAATTGGTCCCTAGACCTGAGGACAAAAATGTTATCGGAACTAAATGGGTTTTCAGAAACAAGAATGAACAAGGTGAAGTTGTAAGAAAGAAAGCAAGATTGGTATGTAAATGATACTCACAACAAAAAGGAATTGACTATGAAGAAACATTTGTACCTGTTACAAATTTGAAGCAGTAAGAATGTTTTTAGCCCATGCAGCTTATAAGAAATTCAAAGTATATCAGATGAATGTGAAGTCAACATTTCTAAATGGAGAATTGGAAGAAGTCTACATTGAGCAGTTTGAAGGTTTTCCTTTGACTCAAGAAAGAGACATGGTATGTAAACTGAACAGATCTTTATATGGACTAAAACAAGCACCTAGAACCCAACATGCAAGATTGGACAAATATTTGGTAAAATTGGGATTTGCAAAAGGCACCACAGACAGTCATTTGTATCTAAAGAAATTGAGAATGGTTTATTGATTGTAGTTATCTTTGTTGATGATATAATCTTTGGAGGTGAAGATGAAGCAAGTGATACATTTGCTGATGAAATGAAGACAAAATTTGAGATGAGCATGATTGGAGATAAATTTTTTTTCTAGGATTATAGATTGTACAAAATAGTGATGGCATTTTTTTTTATCTCAGACTAAGTATCTGAAAGACTTATTGTAGAGATTTGGTTTGGAAAATTGTCAGCCTGTTAGTACACCTATGGTAACTAGCCATAAGCTATCTAGCACATATGAGACCCCTGGAATTGAACAAAGAAAGTACAGATCTAGGATTGGAGGTTTGCAATATTTAACTCATACAAGACTAGATATATCACATGTAGTTGGGATTGTTACAAGATTTCAAGCTGATCCTAAAAAATTACACTATGCAGCAGTAAAAATAATATTTCGGTATTTGAAAGGAACAACTGACTATGGGTTGTGGTATGATAAATCAAATGATTTTATCCTATGTGCATATACAGATGCAAATTGGGGAGGTAGTGTGGATGACAAAAAGAGTACAAGTGGTGGAGCATTTTTTCTTGGAGGAAGATTGGTTTCTTGGCTAAGCAAGAAACATAATTATATCTCACAGAGAACAATATAAGCAGAATATGTACCGGCAACAAATATTTGTAACCAGATAATATGGATGAAACAAATGTTGAAGGATATTGAAATCAAATTCAATGAGTCTGTTATCATACACTATGATAACACTAGTATAGTATGTTTAAAAATCCTGTGTTACATTCTAAAACAAAACATATAGAGATCGAATATCATGATGTAAGAGAGAAATTTGTAGAAAAAGAAGTTAGACTTGAGTATATCAGTACGAAGGAGCATATTGCAGATATATTTACAAAGCCCTTACCTAAAGATACATTTGAGTATTTGAGAGGTATGCTTGGGGTTATGACCCAACCTACTTTTGAGTAGTGATGCAGAACGTTGCATCAGTCTAGTGGTATAAGAGCACTATTTTTCTAGACTATATGTTGATGCTTCCTCTATGGGGGAGTATATGTATTTTTGAGCTGAGTCATGAAGGACTCTTTTGATAAAATGTATCTTCAAACAGTGTATTTGGACATTCAAGCTTGTATTGAACTGACTTAGTGATATTTACTTTGTCATTGATGTAAATGGGGGACAAGGATACATGAAAAACATTTGATGATTGATGAAGAGGATTTGAAAAAGTAAATTATTGAGAAGGATACATTTGATAATTGATTTGATGATTGATGAAGAGGACTTGAAAAGATAATACAGAACAACAGAGTTGCACTTGGGTATTCATGGAACTTGGATGTTTTTCATCTATGTTGCCATCAATGCCAATGAGGGAGATTGTTAAGCATGAATGCTGAATATGTCCTATGGAGGAGTATTCTAGCATTGTTAGAGTAGTAGCATGTTACATTCATGATTGTGTTCGTCATTGATGTCAACACATTAATTTTACTGAAAATTAGCAGGAAGTAGACAGTGTTTGAATTAGCACACATGGAGAAATTCAGATGAGGTTATGCGGCATTGAGGACATGCTCCTTATGGCGTCCTAATATTATGGTTAAGAGCCCATATATAAATCCAATTATTTACGTTAGTTATGAGTAATCTAATGGAAACTGTATTCTGTCAATGTTCCAGAGAAGCGGCTTGTAATAATCAGATTATATCTCCTAACAGGGATAGAATTTGGACATGCAAAGTTAAACAGAAGTTGAAGACATTGTAGAGGCGACTTGGATGAGATAGCATAGTCAGAGGTCGCACGTGTGAAGATTTATTAAGTTTGTGAGCCGACAGTTTTATGTAATTCTGAAAATATTATGTAACATGTAATGTTTTATATTTTGTAATTGGTTAAGCTTAATTGGCTGACTCAATTATGAAATGTTGTGCACAGTATAAAGGAAGGAAGAATTGTTTTCCTTGATTGACATATGAATATAAGATGTGAAGAGGAGATAATCTGAATTAGTGACGTGAAGTGAGTAGATCTGGTAAAGCATTTGGTGCAGTAGTGGCATAGAAAGGAAAGAAGATAAGTTTCTAATTGTTGGTAATATTTTGTTCGGATAATACAGAGATCAGTTGGATAGTGTGTTCAGTGATCTTGCCCCTGAAGTTGTTTGGACAGTGGGTCATTCTGCCTTCCTTACACTCCTAACAGGGTTAGAATCTTTTAACAAGGATTCAAAGTCTCCTAATAGGGACTAATATGTATTGAATGTATTTCATAAGGCTCCTAAAAGAGTCCATCCTCTCACAAGGAATTTTCATAGTAGTACATCTTTTGTGGTTACCATCCCCACCAGGGTTTACTCTCTGATCAAGAGGTTCCCTAGTTAACATATCTTATGTCATTGTGTATGATTATCTTTCTATGGTTGTTGTTTATGCTGATTACATATTTTATATCTAATAAGGTTATTAAAAGTTGTTTTTATCAGATAACTGATTCCCCCCCCCCTCTCATTATCTTGGTGGACTTTACTTTCTAACAGGACATCCTTGGAGTGGTTGAGTATATCAGTTTGAGTGCACTATCGACGGAGTCGTAGGTCTTTCTCTACTACCTTCATCAAGTCCTTGGTACTCAAGCTCTCCAATCACTATATCTAAATGTTCCCCCATCTCTTCAAATTGTACCTCCTTTCCTTCTTTGACAACCCTCTCTTTCTCAAATTGTTCCTCCAAGGCCACTTTTTTCTCCCTCTTAACAATGGTTAGTCTTTGTTGTTGCACCAACTCTTCTCAAGTAGTTTCCATCTACTTTGCAATCCCTCAGGAAATGAAAGTGATGCCATCCAACTCCGTTAAAAAATCTTTGTATGGTCTTGAGGGAATCCCATGGGTCAAGTTTTGAAAGTTGGATATGGCTATCTTCCCTCCTATTGGATTCGTTGGTCACGATCCCGATGTCCCCAAACTATGTACTTTCCTCCACAATCTCCATAACCACTTTCTCATTTGTTGATGGTTTAAGATGTTTCTGTTCTTGTTGTGTTAGTATACAATTCCATCTTTGTATGCTTACCTTTCCTCTTTATAACTTCTCTACTGGGTGAGTAGCCTTTCATTGTACTTGCTGCTAGAGGTGGAGGTGCGCTTGGTGCCCTATCAAACTTACCCAACCAATTGTTGAGGGAAGAATTTTCCTCTTGTGGCTCCTTGGTTGGCATAGGAGGTGTACATGTGGTATTTTTTGGTATGGTACTTTCAATCAGTAATTGAGCTTCCAGCAACTGGAACATTGCTCCCAATCGGTACTGCAACTGATACAATGCTAAAAACTATGACAGGGAGAGGCTTTGTATGCCATGTGCTAGACACAAGGGTGGGCTCCTATAGCTTTTTAGGCATTGCAATCTATATAACCAAACTTGGTGAGAGAAAATGTGATGTCTATAGTCTGGCTGATGCAAATTTAATGCTAAAACCCATTGAACCCCTTGGTGTTGTACCAACATTTGGGTCTGGTAGCAATGCCTCTAGTGGGGTCAAGGGGTAGCGCTCCTTGCGGAGGTCAAGGGGAAGTGCCCCCATTGCCAAGACCAAATTAACATCTTCAAAACCACACAAAATTCCATGGCACACAACATTTTCTCAAATTTTAAGATGCCAAAAATAATACTCGTAAATCTTGAAAATGGAGAATTCTTAGTGTTTACCAATGTATGATGTCAAATTTCTGATTAGATTGTACTCTCCACTTTATAATTGATCATCATACTAGATGTTGCCGTAAGGAACTTGCATAAGATTCTAGTACCAATCCTACCACCTACTGTTGTCATACAAAATAAATGAGAAGCCATATGCTTCAGTTGAGACAATGTATGAACTACTCTTGAAGATGTATGGAATGCCACGAAGCACATACCCGTACCCGTACATTGCCAAACCACGAGCAAGAAACATGTATCGTACATCGTACAATATTCCATGAAGTAGATGCTCGTATAGTGTGGAGGGATTTATGCCTCACATGTATAGTTTGAAGTGATCTTTTGCGGAGCTATCATACATTCCAAAAGCTTGAATATCATTGTATAGTGTGTAGTTTCTGTTGTACTCTAGTAGTTTTCCTGTGAAAGGGTAGCATATAATGATGTATGGTGCAACGAGGATGCACAATTGTGGAGAGTCGTATAGAAAGATATTTAGGTTGTACGAGATGAACACAAAGGTGTCGTATGGGACTACATAGCCATACAAGAGGAATGGATGGCTATCCATGGTGGGATACAGATTCTGCCATACAATGTGGAATGAATTTGAAAGGTATCGTATGATATGGAATGAATCCAAAAGATGTACGATATGGAATGTATCTAAAAGATGCAGTGAGAGGCTTAGGAGGTCGTACAAGAGGTGGATGCTTATAATGGCGTACAAAATGCCAGGATTGTATGCTGCTTAGTCTTGGAGAAGTCGCTTGTTGAGCCCCAAAGTAAGTCATATGTTGAGCATTGGAGGTAGTCATAGGATATTGGAAGTAGCCAGTTGTACTAGATTTAGTGGTTGTATATTGTTGACAAGAGGTAATGTAAAATTGATGTTTGCGAGCTCTACTATAGAATACCGTACCAATATTTTTAAAAAAATATTTTTAATTTGCTTTGAATCTTGCATTTCTTTACATTTTCCACCTTTGTACTGTCAACTTTGTTGTCCATAACTTTACACACTTTCATTCGCTACTCTTCATAGAGAGATGTGGCTTCAAGAAAATTACAGGTTGGCAAAAATACCTCATAGTTCTCCATTTGCCAGTGGAATAGTCCATTTAGGGAACTTGTCTCATCCCCTGAGTAGCTTTCAAGTTCTAACACCCCTTTGTCATTGGGTTCCATTTCTTTTCCTTCCTCTATCCCAAAGTGTTCTCCCTTAGTCTCCGAGTCCGATGCCAACTCCTAGCTAACAACCTGGCTTTGTAAATCTATGACATTTTCTTTGGTCACTCTCGATGGAGGTGCAGGTGTACTTGGTGCCCTATCAAACTTACCAGGATAATTGTCAAGGGAAGCATCGACTTTCCATGGTTCTTTGATTGTGTAGTAGGTGTACATGTGGTATTTTCAAGTATGACACTCTCAACTAGTATGTTGCTTCTGACAATTGGTATTGCAACTAATATGGTGATGACAACTATGGTATGAGGAGGCTTTCTCTACCATGTGCTAGCCAACCCTATGGCCTTTTGTAGCCCTTCAAGTGTTACAATTTGTAAAACTATACTTGACAAAAGAAAATGTGCCATCTGAGATAGTATGGTCGGTGCAAAGGTAATGTTGTGACCCACTGAACCCCTTGGTGTTGTACCAACCTTCTAGTTTGGTAGCAATTTAAACTCTTTCTGAAATGCATTTTTAAGGTCATCCCAAATTGACCCCTTGGTGTTGTACCAACTTTCGGGTTTGGCAACAATTTAAATTCTTCCTAGAATGTCTTTTTAAGGTCATCCCACATTGACTTGCTTTTGTCTGGTAGGTCTGTATACTAGTCGATGGCAATTATCTATAGGGTAGAGGGAAATGTTGCCAACCAGTACTCCTCGTCATCTTGTCCACTTGCCTCTCATATGGTTATACAAGTTTTGCAACAGCGTATGGGATCGTTTGATTCGTCCCTTGTGAATTTGGGGACATTTTACCTCTTTGGGTTGTTCACCATCATCCTTTCTCGGTAGGTACCACATATATACGACCAGATTGGAGTGTCTCTCTCACAACAGGATTCTGGTGCCTCTTTCGCACGTCCACTTGCATCTTCTACACCTTGGTCACCTCCCTTGTTTTTGTACTCTCTTCCTCAAAGTCTTCGACGCTGGCCCCCATATTCTTGGTTCTTCTTCGAGGGATAGATTCTAGTTATGGTTGTAAATTAGTTTCAAAAAATTTGGCAACTTCAGTCTAGAGGTTGTGTTCTTCCCCTTCGTTCGACTATACGAATGGGCTGGTTGTACTAGCACTATCTGTAGACTCAAAATCTTGATTGGAAGTAGAGTGTAGTGGTTGGTTGGCGAGATCTTCACTCACTTCATTGTTTGGGAGTGGTAGGTTTTTGGCAACCTCTTCCAACTCACTCCACACACAGACTTGTCATCTCCCAACTATGGCTTTGGGTCACACTATGACTCCTACTTTTCACTGGATTCTCCGACCTTTTGACAATTTCTCATAATCGCCATCTCCTCTCACTTTGTTCTCTTAGACGGAGATATTTCCTTACTACATCTTGAGTATTTCTGGTACGCTGGTCCTTATTTGGTCATAAGGAGATTAATTTCCACAGGTACAACATCTGTCAGTATCCCACTCTTTTTCCTCCCTATAGGTCCTTTCTTCATATCATTGCAGTATCTGCTACCAATGTTTCTCTCGGTGTCTTTTCTCATGCTGGACTTGCAATTCAATAAGATTACTTGCTAACAACCTTGGAATTCTCCCATGAAGGTCAAAGATCATGAGATTCACTGTGAGTTCATCACATACCTTGCCTTCAGGAACTTGCTCGCACCCAAGCTTCCCGCTGCATGTATTTATCAATCGGAAATTCCCACAAGTGTACTAAGACCTCCATCGATTGATCCTCCAATGTTTCTTCCTCGTCAATTTCTGTTACTAGCATTTGTTGTTCAAATGGTCTGCCCATTACTCCTCCATCTTACCTATTGTTATTCGATTAGATCTCTAGGTTTGACCAAGCAATGGTGCCAAATGTATACTCCCTAAAGTGAGTGCTTTAAATAACATAGTAAGTGAGAATATAACATATCCAATATGGTAATTCAAGAATAACTCAATCAATATGGTAATTCAAGAATAACACAATCAAAATGGCAGAAAGATATAGCTTTATTACCAACATGTAATGTGTACAACCATAATGCTCCAATTTTCGAACAGGTTAGAAATATATAACATTTGGCAGTTGGTTAAGCCAACTGCTAATAATTAACAACTGACCAAGAACTATAATCCATTATATTGTTATTTATCAAACAAAGCATTATTTATTCTTATCAGCAAAACCACCGCCAACACTCCACTACTCGAACCGATTGATCGCTAGCACGACGAAGTGTATGTAGTGGTGGTTTCAATATGTTGATTCTTCTCCGTTGAACTGAAATGCATAAGATCTTATTCTTATGAAATTGGAATGTGAGGGCTCAAGTAGAGACACTGGGTACAACATGAAGGTAAGTCTGTTGAATCTTCGTATGCATGCTCAATTATGATAGATCTAGAAGAACTTTGAGCAGACTTGCAGTGAGGCGTGTTGTAGGGACCATATCTTGTTGATTTGATTTTACAGGAAGACCTTGAAATCTCTGTTGTAATTAACATAATTATTTTGTACTTGATTTCACCAATGGGAATCTTATCTCAGAATACAATAGATAAAATTGATTAGAGGTATATTACCCCGGTAGTGTTTGTTAAACCAACAAAGAATTGCAAGAAATGATCAATAAATAACCAAAGCAGGCAAAAAAATCACAAGGAATAAATTGGGGACCATCATTGCAAAGAATCTTATATGGTTCAACAAAGTGAAAAGATAATTTGAAGTGAGAAATTACCATTGGCTGTAAAAATATTATTTTGGTTGGTATAAGAGCGACTATGAATATCAGAATTGAAGTTTAACACCCCATCTAGGCAAATTTTTTGGAAGGAAGGTATGAATTAATGGTATAACCAAAAAGCTATACCTTTGTTTCAAAATGGGCCAAAATAATTTGTCCATTAGATTTTATGAGTGATTTTAGCAACAAAATGACCACCACAACCATCTTCAAGCATCTTAGAAGCTCCTCAATTTTATCCTCTATTAGACATCTCAAAAGAACACCATTCCTATTTCTACAAAACAAAGAAATGTTAGTTATGTAGCGAGAAAGCCATTTGCCCTGATTAATTAAATATTTGTTTTCCCGAGAATGCTTAGGTTAATAAATATTTATTTAATTGGTAGTTGTTGACAACCAATTCAGTTTTAGTTGTTGAGTTCCTTTTTATCTCAGTCGTTGATTGAGATCAATCTCGGTCGTTGATTTTTCAGCGAGAGTAGTATAAAAGGGGGGCTAGGGGGCATTTGGAAAATATCAAGTTGTGAAGAAATCATTTGCAGTGATAGCAAATGTATTTGTAGTGATAGAAAATATTCTTGCAGTGGGAGCAAGGGCATAGTGTTAGCGCTGGGATAGCAGTGGAGGATATATATCAGCGAGAGATATTAGGAGTTTATCGGAGTTCTGCCAGTAAGAGGCAAGGAATCTTTTGTAACTCTTATATTGCTGAAGATTAATATATTTTCCATCTGTAGAACTGGTTTTCCCTTAGGGGTTTTTCCAAGGACAATTTTGTCTGAAAATATTGTGTCATCATGTTCAAATTTATTTCTACATTTATTTTTCTGAAGTTGCAATTGTGTTGTTATTCAATATTTGGCTATGAATTAATTTTCGATAGTTAAATAATCTTTCAAGATAGGAGATTAACAATCAATGATTGCAATAGTTAATTTTTACAAGAAAAACTAAAAAAAGCTAAGTGATTATAATCTTAGAAGTTTTCATTCTCTCTGGTTTGAGGAACTAGGGCAATGTTCGTGTAGATGATAAACCAAATTATGACGCTGCTAATCTATTGGCAATAAAAAATCCCATTCTTCAATAATGATCCACATGTTAAGCTTTTCAACAATTTTGATCTTCGAGGTTTTGGAAAAATCAGAATCACAACATTGATATCATACATGATACTATCATCTAAATGCGAAACACATATCCTAGTTGCTTTACAAGTTTTACGGTCAAAAGTTGAGTTTAAAACCCACTTAGCTAATTTGCATTGTAACGATGGCTTCTTTAAGATATGACAATCAAGACATTTGATCTTAATGACTTCATTGACCATTAGTAGATACTTAACATGTTTTGTTTAGAAGAGTTACTCAGGAAAGCAAAAGTTTCACTAACCAATAGGATTATGAGTTTCAACTCTTACAATATGAGACATACATACTTTATATCTGTCTTCTTGGTTTTTATTGTGCAATATTTCTTGTGAGTTTATTTGTACTCATGTACAAATTAAAAAGTGTGGTGTTTTTTTAAAGTTTGTAGTGTGAAGAAATAGTTTTTTGTTAACATTACATAAAAATTATTAGAATTTTGATATCAATAGGATTTGTAAAGAGTAAATTTAGTTAATGTAATTAGACAAGCATTCATAGAACTTGTTTATTTAAGAATAGTCAAATGTATTGAAATCAATATGAATGTCATATTTTAATATAATGTTGTTAGATTCAAAAATAAATTAAAACTACCCAAAATTTGGTTAAGAAATAAATCAAAAAGCTTTTATGACAATATTACAAATTAAAAAGAGCAAATGATGAAGGGCTACTCCAATCAACACTTACACATGACAAGCTAATAGAGATTCTCACATAAAATGTAAAGAAAATAAATCATTATTGATTTCTCTAGTTGAAATAAAAATATGGATTCAAAAATTACAATATTATAAGATAAACTATTCTCACTATAAAGAGATTCAACTTTCTTAAGAATCGTTGCAAGTTGGAGCCACACTTTGCACTCTTGAAATCATTCTTTGTAACCTTGGTTCACCTCTTTATTAGGCACTGATTGTTCTTCTCATAATTCTCAACCCCCTTCAAATACTCTAAAAAGTGTAACTTTCCATTTTTGGATTTTACGTTTTAGTTGTTCATTTTCTTGCCTTTTGGAATTTCAAATTTCAAAAAATGTGGTAATGGAGCTTCCAGGAGCCATAATTTTTGAACCAGAAATTAGATTAATAAACAATTTGCATTGTCTGAAAGTTCCTGGGGAAAGAATACTTTGCAAAAGGTCCCTTGAGGGGGCTTTAGATGTTTTGACGAGTTTTGAGCCCTTCTAGGCTTATAAGTGCCTCAAATTTGACTTTGAAGATTTCACAACGAGTTTCTAAAATGAAAACTTTATTATCTCATGAACTATAAATGGTATTGAGATGATTTCTTCAACGATATCTTAGTTCATAATTTTCAGAGTTGTTTACGATTTCATGTTCATATGTGCAAACATGCCAACTTAAGTTAAAAATAGAAAGCTTTCTATTTTAGCTCTTATTGGAAATATTTTCACCAAAACATTAACATAAGTATTACAAAAATTAAAAAGTTTTGGGTGATGCAAGATTGTTGTTACACACTAGATGTTCTTGCATCAAACATTGGGTTAATTTAAGAACTAATCTTGTCACATCTCCAGTGTTTGAGAAAAACCAACATATGAACCTTAGCCTTAGATAACAATGATGAATCTTTGGCATAGCCTTCTTTGCACTTGACCAAATATTTTATATATTACTTGTTTCTTGTACTCTTGTCCACAAGACTATCCAAGATTTCTCATCTCTTCTTTATCAAACGTAATACCAAAAATACTCTACTATTCTTTTTTTGGTCCATCTTTACCTCCTTGATGATACTCTATAATCAACTGTTGAAAACATAATATGTTAACTCCACTTGGTAACGCCATGTACATCTACAAAATCATGTTTCTTTAAAACTGCATGATTCAAATTGCTTCATTTTTAACTTATTATATGCTTTCATAGGAATTTTTCTTTTCTTAGATGAACTGTAACTTCATCGATAATATTGAATTCACTAAATTTTTTTCTTTTGGTCTAACTTTGTCTTGTATTGAAAATTCATCTTGTTGATGTGCTTTCTTACTTCTTCATGCAAGTTCTTCATGTGTTTTGCAAAGTTCTTAACATCAACATTACTTTTTCTCAAGTTGGAATTATTTCTCCAACTACTATTGAAGACACATGAAATTTTCCTCACTTAATTAAGTACATATTTTATTTATTTAAGTAAAAAATATTCTCACGCAAAGCACCATCTCAAACAAAGTAGCTAGCTCGAGGTGATGGAAACTCCTTCATCCTTCAATGCTGCTAGCCTTAGAAACTCCCTCCATATACACAGGTGCATAAGTAGAACAACATTGTCATGCCCAAAATTTAGGGCAAAACACACACAACAAATTTTTTATAAACACAAATGACAACAAAGCTAACACACTAAGGTTCATTTAACAAGTACGATCACATAACCCAACACATGTTAACTCACAAGATGTATCATGACACGCGTTGACTTTCCAACATCCCTTGATTGTTAACTGCATTAGTTAACTCAAAAACCCTAACTAGGTCTCTAGGAAACTCTATCTGGGTTTAAACATGAGTTAATAAAAGAGATAAACCAAAGAGAAATTAAAATATAGATAAAGATAAAAAGTCAAAGGTTGGGTCAACACATCTGAAAAGGGATAATTTAAAAATAACAATTAAATAAATCACATTAGTAACCCTAGTGGCCCTATCGCGAACCAGGTTACTAACTAGATTAGAAATCACAAAAATAACCTCAATATATAAAAGATAAAATAAAATCAAGATAATAACCCCATGCAGAAACTAGGGTCAAGAAATTATTACCCACTAATATAATAATGTTTAAATATTTTAAATTAAAATGTTATATTTTACTAAAGTCATAAAGCTCCAAAGTTTATTTATTTATTTAATTTATGCATTAAAAATGATTTAATAACCTTTTAAAAATATTAATAATAAATAAAACATTATTGCTAAGGGAGAAATAATTTACTTAAGTCCCATCTTGGACATTATTTAATCTCTCCTAAAATGATCCATTTAAAATATTGAAGATAATAAAATCAATTTAAATATTAAATATTAAATTTATCACCAACTTTATATTAAAACTTTAATACTATTCATTTAGAAATAAATATTAAATTTACAAATCTGAAAATAACAAATCTCTAGATTAATATTAAAATAATAAATTTCATTAATTAACAATACAATATTATTAAATTTAAAAATAAATTAAAATCAGTTATCCAATAATCAAATATTTAAAATCCCAAAATTAATAATAAAAGAGAATTTGTTTAAAATCTCAAGAATAAAATAATAATATTATTAAATCAGAATTCAAAAAGGTGACTGTCCAAAGTCAACTGTCATTAAATAGAATTAAACAGAAATTAAAAGACTAAGCCAAAATTAAAGGAAAAGTCATAATTCAAAATTCAAAATTCAAAATGGCTCCAAAAGACAAATATTAGAATCTCAATAAATAATAAATGAATCTTTTCAGAATCCTATTGAAAATAAAAAAATAATAAATAAATTAGAATTCAAATTAAAGTGACTGTCTAAAATCAACAATCATTAAATTAAAATAAGACAAGGATTAAAATCTAAATAGAATCCCACTAAATAAATAAAGAATCTCTTTCAGAATCTTAATGAAAATAAAAATAATAAATAAATCAGAATTCAAATTAAAGTGACTATCAAAAGTCAACAGTCATTAAATTAAAATAAGTCAGAGATTTAAATCCAAACATAATCCTACTAAATAATAAAAAATAATCTTTTTAAAATCTCAATGATCAATAAAATAATATTAAAATAGAATTCAAAATAAAGTGAATGTGAAAAGTCAACAGTCATTAAATTATAATAAAATAAAAATTAACATTTAGACAAAATTTAATGATAACTTAATTAAAAATGACTCCAAAAAGCCAGTCCTAATCCTAATTCGAAGAATAAAACATCTACTAAAACCCTAATCTCTGATTTGGTTATTGCAGGTTTGACAAGGAACAAGAAGAAGATGAATATTTTCAAATTTTGTATACACATAAGTATACATGTGTGTATATACACACCAAAGGTAGGTGTGTGTGTGTGTGTGTGTATATATATATATACTCTTCCAAAATCAACAAGAGCAAAGAAAGAGAATAATTAAGTCTTTTTTTTAAACATCAACATAACAATGTATTCCAATAGGATATATACATCTATGTATATATATAAGTATATATACATAGGTGTATACTATCAAATATATATAAGTATATAGACATTGTTGTGAGTAAAATTCTTAGAACCTTGTTTCCTCTCTATGCTATTAGAATATCTGAAATTCATGAAATGAGATCTACCCCTGGTAACACTCTTACACTTGATAGTCTAATTGGTAAATTGACTACTTTTTGAGTTGAATAACTATGATAACAGTATTGTACCAAATGTTGAGTCTTCATTTTTGTCATCTATGAAAATTAGAAAATCAAGTAGTAAACACATGATAAGAAATGAGAGTGACAGTGACAGTGATGAGGATGAACTTGATGAACTTGAAGCACTAATGGCTAGGAGACTGCAAAAAGGTAAAGGAAGATACAAAGGGAAATTACCTTTGGTATGTTTTAACTATAAAGAGATCGGTCATATTGCAGCTAGGTGTCCTAACCAAAAAGATGATGACAAAGACAATGAACCATCCAGTGATAGAAAGTTTGACAGAAGAGATAACCGAGATTGCAGAGGCAACCGACAGTATGATAGAAGAAGTAACCGAAACTTCAAAGACAAAGGCAAGAAAGCATGTTACCTTGTTGAAGATGACACCGACACCGATGAAGACATTAAGGTGGTATTTGTAGCTTTGAAAGAAGATTCAAAAGAAGAAGAAAGGTATGTAGAAACAAAACTTATTTCTAAAGCTAGCAAGAATGATACGTGGATTATTGATAGTGGATGTACTCATCATATGACTGGTGATGAAGACAAATTTGAATACCTTGAGCATTATAATGGAGGATCTGTTAAAATGGGGAATGATACACCTTGTCTAGTAAAAGGAAAATGATCTATCTTGTTGAATAATAAGATTAGACGTGAGAATGCATGTTGGGTGAAGGGAGTTAACTATAATTTGCTGAGTGTAGCACAATTGAATAAATTAGGTCACTAATTTGCATTTGAAAATAGAAAGGTGAAAATCTATGATGAGATTGGAAAGTTAGTCGGTACTGGTGAACAATCTAAAGCTAATATGTTCTATCTTGACAATGTCGAAACTTCTTGTTTAATGGCTAGAACTGAAGATGTGTGGTTGTGACACACAAGATTATGTCATGTGAATTTTGACAACATGGTTAAGATCAGTAAGAAAAGAAACGTTAGAGGCTTACCGAGCTTATCTAAACTTGACTAGTGCAAACAATGTCAAATGAGAAAAATGTCAAAATCTAGTTTTAAGAGAAAGACCTATTCATTTAAAAGCTATTTTAGAGTTGGTTCACAATGACTTATGTGGTCCTATGAGAACTCAGATTTATTATGGTAACCGATATTTTATTTTATTTGTTGATGACTACTCTAGGATGATGACAATAATATTTTTGAAAGAGAAATCTGAAGCCTTAAAAATGTTTCAATGGTATAAAGCTAAAGTGGAAAAGAAAAGTGGAAAAGAGTTAAAATGCTGAAGCTCTGATAGAGGAGGTGAGTTTATTTATGACGAGTTCACTAACTTTTTTAATGAGCATGGAATTAAAAGACAGGTTTTTGCATTGAGAACACCACAACAGAGTGGAATTGCTGAAAGGAGGAATAGATCCATAGTTTATTGTGCTAGAACACTGATGATTGAAAAATATGTTGCACGAATGTACTGGAGAGAAGCAGTTAGCACTACTATATACACATTAAACTGAGTACAACTGAAGAAATATTCAAACAAGACACCCTATGAGTTATGGTTTGGGTACACACCTAATGTAAGTTATTTTAGAATATTTAGAAGTAGATGTTACATTCTGAAAGATTATAGAAATGGAAAATTTGATTCTAAAATGATGAAAGAATATTCTTAGGATATTCTACTAAGAGTAAAGCTTACAAATGTTTGAATAAGGTTTCTAACAAAACAATTGAAAGTACAAATGTGAGAGTTGATGAATTTGCTGACAAAAATGATGAAGAAATAAAAAAGGAACTAGAAGACTATAGTAGATATAAATTCATTGAGCAACTCGATATTCTACCTGAGACACAAGTTGAAGCTACCGAGAAATAGGATAAAGACACCGAGCACCAGCCTATAGATACCAAGAATCAAGAAGTGGATATCGAGGAAGAAATTGATCCTACACCGAATGCTGAACAAAGAAGAGAATACATGTTAGCAAAATTTGTGAGAAGACACCATCCATAGAATCAGATTATTGGAGACAAGAAAGTTGACATGATGACATGAAGTAAGTTGAGACAAAACACATGTTTATTTTATGAATTTGAACCTAAAAATGTTAGAGATGCACTTGAGAATGATGAATGTATTAAAGCAATGAACGAATAAATTGAGAAAATACTGAAGAACAAAACATGGACATTGGTACAGAGACCAAATGATAAAAATGTTATTCGAACAAAATGGATATTCAGAAACACGTTGAATGAGAATCGTGAAGTCACTAGGAACAAAGAAAGACTTGTATGTAAAGGGCATGCACAAGAAGAAGGAATTGATTATGGTGAGACTTTTGCACTAGTTGCTAGACTTGAAGGAGTTAGAATATTACTTGCATATGCTGCCTACAAAGGATTCAAAGCATATCAAATGGATGCTAAATCTACATTTTTGAATGGGATACTTGAGGAAGAGGTTTACATTGAACAACCTGAAGGTTTTGTTGATCCGAATTAGAAAAACATGGTATGTAAGTTGCATAAAGAATTGTATAGTTCAGAACAAGAATCAAGAGCATGGTATGAAAGACTGCATGCATATCTTATTAGTATTGGATTTGTTAGAATAAGTGATAATGGAAATTTATATTTGAAAGGAGAAACTGATGACAAGATTCTTATTGCTGAAATTTTTGTTGATGATATCATATTTGGAGGACATGATAATCTATGCAAATCATTTGCAGATGAAATGAGAAAGAAATTTGAAATGTCAATGTTTGGAGAGATTAAATTCTTTCTAGGTTTGCAAATTCTATAACAAAATGAAGGGATATTCATAACACAATAAAAATACATCAAAGAAGTGTTGAAGACCTTTGGAATGGAAGATTCAAAACCAGTAGGTACATTGATGGTCACAAGATGCAAATTAACAAAGGATGATCAGTCAACCGAGGTAAATCAAACACTATATAGATCATTGATTGGAAAATTTATGTATGTTGTGCATAGTAGACCAGATATTGCACATGTTGTTGGGATTGTAGCAAGATTTTCTACTAATCCTAAGGAATCACATATGATTGTTGTTAAGATGATTATGAGATACTTGAAAAACACATAGAATTATGGTTTATGGTACAAGAAAGAGGACAATTTTGAACTACAAGTTTACACCGACGTAGATTGGGCTAGAAATATTGATGACCGGAAGAGCACTACCAATGGAGCATTATTTTTGGGAGAAAGATTAGTTACTTGGATAAGAAAGAAACACACATGTATTTCTCAGTCTACTATCGAAGCAAAATATGTTGTTGTTGCTGCTAATTGTTTAAACATTGCATGGATAAAACAACTTTTGGAAGGAATGAATGAAGAGATCATTGATCCAGTGATTATATATTATGATAACACAAGTGCTATAAAATTTTTCAAAAATCTAGTGATGCATGCAAAGACAAAGCATATATCTATTAAGTATCACTATTTGAGGGAACAAGTACAAGAAAAGAAAGTGAAACTAGAGTTTGTGAAATCAAAAGAACAACTTGTAGACATATTTACCAAACCCTTATCAAAGGATACATTTGAGTACTTGAGGACTAGACTAGGGGTCCATCCCCTATTTATTGATCACTAAGGTGATCAGGAGGTTACATCAACCTATACTTTATTAGAAAATCAAATGATGTTGATGCATATTGTTCACACTTTAGGTTTCCTAAATATTGTGAAAGCTGGAACAATGAACACTGTATATTGGTACATGAAGGTACTTGATCTGAAATGAACACCATAGATAGTATTTTGGCTACTACAGAGTTGTTTATTATTTTTTGCATTGTTGTCAAAGGGAGAGAATGAATCAATGAAATATCTATCTAGTGGGAGAGAAGAATCAGAAAGAGAGAGAGAATCAGAGAAGCAAGAGATCAAATTTGCAGGGAGAGTTTGCATGAAATGCTATGTAGTGATTAAACATATAAAATGAACAAGCTAGGGAGAGCTTACCGAGCTACAACATTTATGTATAGTTGTAGTACATATGTTTGGTATTCTATGGCATATTTCATATTTGTGTTTCCATCAATGCCAAAGGGAGAGATTGATAACCTACAACTGATTGAATATCTTGATGAACTAAATGACAAGTGAAAGACAATGATTAGAGATCACCAAGCTACTGAAGTGATATGTAAGGTAATTAAATCAGTCAATGTATTGTCATTGATGTCAACTAGTTTTGACTGTACTTATCATGATAGTTAAAAAATATCTGAAGAAGAAAAATGGTAAAAGAATGAGATGTCTAAATGAAGACGAGATGGATGTGGAAGATATGGCTAAGGTATATATTAGGTAACTTATTGATGAGTCTATGACATCATATTGTTGACTTGATTGTATTACATGAATCTGTTATGTATTGAAAATCAGAACTGAATAAGTTTATGTGGTCAGTAATTGAATATGTATGTATACACCGAGCTAGTGTAGTGTATACCGAGTAATAGTAATAAATGAGTTAGTTATCACAGACACATTCTGTATTGACCGAGTGAGAGAAACAAATAAAGTTTATAACAACCGACTGAATTAATGAGCTGGACGATTGCTTATGATTCCAAGGTAAAAGATAAAGTTTGTTATGATGATCTAATGACTAACAAAATTCAAGATTGATCAAATGGAGAAGGATGAAACATGTTATAGACACATCTGCCGAGGAAGCTTGAAGTGACAAAAAGAACGATGGTGATTAAGAGGCAAAATCCAACGGATGATAAGAAAATGGTTTATGAAGTCTATTTAAAGAGACATGAGATTCATTATTGAGTTTGGAGCTTATTGAGACTACAGGAGAATTTGCGTGAAATGACTATTTTCATGCACTACTGATCAAACTAGTTACAGACAGAACTGAGCTAAGCTGCAGGCATTACCAAGTGTCAAAGAATTATTCACTGAGTTGAACAAGTTGAAGGATATGAAGGATTGAATTGAATATTGATCAGAGGAGATATTTTGAGCTTAGAAAAGATCTAAAAATCTACAAATATTAGTTGTATTTGAATCAGATCACTACTGTATCAATTTAACCATTATTATAACAAAATCTCTTAACTGAGTGGACTTACCTGTCTTTTTGTATTTCAAAATGGCATTCAATGAATGTTGTTGGTTTTATTGTTGACCTCGTACTAAATGTTGGTCAAGGGAGAAATGTTGGTGATAAATCCTCTAACCAAGTCACACCTTACAGTGTGTTTTGTAATCTTTGACAGGGTTGGCTCCTAACTGAGATCACTTTAGAAGAGTGAATTATTTTGGGTTACCGGTCCCATGTGGTTTTTCTCCTAATAGGGTTTACACATTAAAAATATATGTGTTATGTGTATTTTATGTGATTGGATTGTTATTTTACTTTACATATTTCATATTTAGTCAGATCGATAAAACATAGTATTGAATTGACTCTCAATTGGTAGATAAAGAGAAAGTTATTGTTGATAACTTACTGAGTTGATAATTTTTTTGAAAAGTTTGAAAATATAAATTTGGGAGATTTGGGACTATAGGATAACTAGAACTAATTGATTCACCCCCCCCCCCCTCAGTTATCTAACAGTCAAAGAGGGAGAGATTTAGTAAAAGTTACCATGAGTAGATGAAATAATGAAATTGATGCATAGAACATCAAAGAGCGAGAGATCAGGTATAAGAGGGATAGATTCTATGATCAATAAGTACATGAATAGTTGAAGGAACAAAGAGATACCTATCAAAGAGGGAGCTGATATTTGCATATCAGAGCTGGATGGATGAGAATCAGACTAAAATTAAAAGATGAGATTAGGGAGATTGCTAGACCAAAGAATTAGAATGAAACTAAGGATATTAATGAAGATCTGATAATAGAACAAAAAAGGAGTTGACATAAGTTTTTTCAATGCATAATATCTTTTTGGGGTTGTATGGTAACTTAAGCATATGGTGTTGCCATCAATACCAAAGAGGGAGATTGTTGGAAGCCACAATTGAAATAATTGTTATATTTTCATTGATGTCAAACCTTAATTGGTGAGATAGTTACTATCTAGTAGAGTGCCATATCATTTGATTGATGAAGAGGATTTGAAAAGAGGAGATAACAAGAAGACCTAGTAAAAAGGTTGAGTTATGAGAAACTACAATGGGCACTTTATTAGTTGGCGCATTGGCAAGATAATGTGTTGTTTATCTATAATACTAAGTGAAGAAGATAGATGAATTGAAGCATAAAAGAGACGAGGAAGGAAAGACTGAAAGCATAGGCTTGACCAAGTAAAATAGAAAAAGACTAAGGAACTTAAAGTATAAGCCGAGTGATGCTAGTGTTGACCAAGTGCTAGTATAAGATGAGAAAATATGGTGTCGACTGAGCATCACCAATGATCGAGTATCAAAAGTTGGATTGAGAAAAGATAGTGAGTGCCAAGAAGAATAGTTAAGCAATGACTGAGTTATCTAGTGAAGACCGAGCAGAAGAACATAGTGATGACCAAGTGTCAACATTTTATAATTTGTGAAGGGATTGAGATTCCCAACCAACACAGTTGAATTATTTGAATATGTTAAGTGTGTTGAAGGTAAGGATGAATGACCTGGAGCATTTAATGTGTAATAAACCATGTTTACACATTTCTATGCATGGATTCAAGGAGAAGTTTTGAGAAGTAAGTAGAAGGTTAGAAGGAAAACAAAATGTTGGAAGGATTCGATGAATCTGGCCAAAACATAAGATCTACGGTGATGTTTAAGAAGAAAAAGATCAAGCTACCTAGTTAAGGAGGTATAAGGATAACCTAATTGTGGGTTATGTGAGTAGTTGATTTAGCTAATTGAAAAACTTGAGTTGAAAGGTTGAGAAGAGTTATAAACAGTTATGAAGAGGTGATTGCTTGAAGGATTTCCAAGAAGATCAAAGATGGAGATGATAATGAAGGTCAATCAGAGGATCAACATATGCGCTACATTAGATTTGTATTTGCAAAGTGATTTGTATTTATCAGATCAAACCTTATGTTACTTTCTAACCATTGTATCAATTGAAATCCTTTAATCAGGGTTGACCTAATAGTCATTTGTAAATCCTTTAATCAAGGTGACATTCTAATAGAATGTTCTTAAGTCCTCTAACAAGGCCACTCCTAACAGGGTGATTAAATCTTTTAATAGGGTCACACCTAACAATGTGTATTGTAACCTTTAACATGGTTGGCTCGTCACAGAGCTCACTTAAGAAGAGTGAAAATTGGTAGCATGTTACTGGTGGTTTTTACCAAATTGGGTTTCCACGTTAAATCCCGGTGTCATAATTGTTTGAATGTTATTTTATATGTTTTACAGTTAAGTATTTTATATTCTGCAAGCTGATTACTTTTGGACAATGGATTGCAAGTTTGTGTTACTGGTTATATGCTATAGAGACCGAGTGGACTATTCTATATATCTAAGTTGTTTGAAGTGTTTAAAAGTTGAATTGGTTCATCTAGACCTAAGGATAACTGATTCACCCCCCCTCTCAGTTTTTCTAAAATCATTCTAACATGATATAATTAAAAAATTTCACTTTTTCATGAACTAACAAGAAAGTGTTTTTGTTAATGTTTGTAGCCCGAGTCAGATAATTACTATTAGAGCGATAGATCATTATACATACATACATACATATATATTTACACACACACACACACATATGATTATTAAGAAATATGTTTCAAGTATATGTTTATTATATATATATATATATATGATTATTTAGAAATATGTTTATGTTTTAAGTATATTATATATATATATATAATAAACATATACTTAAAATATAGTTATGAATAGTCATATATATATATTGGATGTTATTAATAAAAATACTAATCATTATACATGCTGACTAATTAAATCAAACAAGTCAATGTGTATAGACTAAACCGAACTTGTCATCAAAGGATACAATTAAAGGAGACAATGCATCATGGAGTCATGTCCATGATGGACCATGACTCTACAAAGAGTCATGCTCCATCATGTGCATGACTCCCCGCGATAGCCTTTGGTATATATAGATAGAGATCGATGGTTGTTCTATACACAATGATACATACAAAAATAGTTTCAAAGTGATAACAGTGATCTTCATCAAAATAGTAAAGTATGATATCATACTCTGATATACATAAAGAATGATATAAATATATTCTATATTAATATATATATTATTACGTCAGTAATATATGTGTGTGTGTGTGTGATAAATTGAGAATCCGTATATAAATATAATAAGTTTTAAAAGAATTAATAGTCTACAATCTGATCTAAAAATAACATGGTACCAGAGCCACATTGAGAAATGATCAAGATCAGATATATATATTAAAATTCTTGTACCTATAAAATGGTAACGAAATTAGACTTGAAGACAGACTTGAAGGTGCTTCAAATTTTTAATCTTGCAAATTGTGAATGATGCTAATACTAAGAAAGCATGAGTTAAAAACAATCATAGAAAATCCTCCTAAATCTAATGAGAATGTTGAGAAGAGTTAATGAGAAAAGGACAATACTAGAGAAATGAAATTATTAGTAGATAGAGAAAAAGATCATCTACTACCCATTATCACAAAATTAGACTCTGCATATGATATGTTCAAAGCCCTGGAATACATGTTTGAGATCAACAACACTAGCAAGATTCTTACTCTTAAAAATCAACTCTCTAACATTTAAATGAATAAAGGAGAGACCATCACCTCATGCTTTATGAGGATAACATAATTGAGAAACCAATTCTTAAGAATTGGTCACATCTATGATAATAAAGAGTTAACTATGATAAGTTTAAATGGACTCCCTATCTCATGGGGAAAAATTAGACAAGGAATAAGTGCTCGTTCCAAACTCCCAAAATTTGATCAACTAAAAGATGACTGCATTAAAGAAGAGTGTAATCTAATCTAGAGGAATTAGGGTGGAATTCACAAATGAAGACATTTAGATTCTCACCACTAGTTTGAAAAGGAAAAGGGGTAAGAACTCAGATGGTAAAAAACCATTCAAGAAATAGAGAGACCACTCTAAAATTTATAATGTTATAGATCTGAAAACTATGGTCACACTACAAAAAAATGCCCTAACAGACTCAAACATCAAGATTCCTTTGGTGAAGCCAATAGATCAAACTTGGATTCAGAGAAACTTGTATTCTAAATAATTTGAAATACTAGATTGAGAGGGAGATCATTGTTCTTTACCATCCTCACCAAACCTCTTGCAAAATGAAGGTGGAACACTTCCGAGGTAAAACTTGGTATGATTGTAATTATTGAGAAAGAGTCTCAACATATTTGATTATTATACTAATGAAATTATTTATGTTATTTGAGCCCTGTGTACATCATGAGGAAGTGACGACTCCTAAATGATTATCACTTGTATTTGCAGAAGTTATTGAAAGATGACGATCTTACAATAACTTAAACTTTCTATTATGACAGATATCTTATGTTGTCTAAGTAGATCTTGATAGATTATATCTTGCATGGTTGATTAATTTCCTTGAAAAGACCATGAATATAATATTCATATGGTAAGTATCATTGAGGATATGTGTGCACATACCTTATGTATATTTTGAGTACTTGGTGAATATCATGTGACTTGATATTTTGAGGCCATTACTCCTGATATTATGAGATAATATCATTTTGAACTTGTTGAGTACTTGGTGAATATCATGAGACTTGATATCAACATGATATTACTCTTGATATTATGAGATAATATCATTATCACATCTAATATTAATTTGAGGTAATATTTCATTTATATTGTATGAATCTTTTCATAATTATCCTTCCTAGCTAAGAGGGAGTGTTAATGTTTGTAGCCTTAGTCAGATAATTACTATCAGAGTGATACACACACACACACACACACATAATGTTATTAATAAACATACTAATTATTATACATGTTGACTGATTAAATCAAACAAGTCGATGAGTATCAACTAAACTAAACTTTTTATCAAAGGATACGATTAAAGGAGACAATGCATCGTGGAGTCTGTTGGGATAATGGAAAGATGTGTACTGAGAGTGGAGGGGTGAAGAAATACCCTTAAAAGTTTTCAAATTGAATATTTTTAAACATGAATATCACTAACTGACTATATCAATTACATGTAAGATACATCCATAACATAACTGAAATGTAAATGCATGTAATCTAATCAATAAACCATTCATGAAACTTCATACACATAACTCAAGTATTTTGGTATCATAGAAACCCTTGTTAGAAGTTAAAAACTACGGTGGTGATGACACCCGCAAAGCTTCACTACTGCAGTAACAAAGTTGTCGGTAAAGGCTACAAAGATTGTGATCATTTCTGGTGATCTTGTCTTGTTAGGAGTAACAATGAGATCAGCTAAATATACTTGGTTAAAGGATTTTAGCAACACAATCAAGTGTGCAATAGGTTAAGAGATTTACAATAGAACTATTACGTTCACTCTGTTAAGAGATTTAAAATCTACTACAATGGTTAAAGAGTAATAATGGGATTGATATGTGAATAGCAACTTAATCTTGCCTGATTTAGATATGTAAAGTACTTATCTGTTATCACCTTAATTTGATTGATCTCCTCAATGAATACTGCTCGGTAGCCTTCTGTTCTTGATAAACTAAATGTTCCTTCAATGCTTGTCAATCATAACCATGTCTGATCTTCAGATGTCTTCCACTGTTGCAGCTACAACATGTGTGTTACTTGTCAAAATGACATCCTTACAAATTTATATCAAAATGATCTTGACCTATCAAAAATTTAACAATTACATCCATATTAAATTTTGTCTCAATCTTGGTAAATTATTTTCTTAATTGGTGTAAACCATTTTCCTTGTAGTTTGTGCCATTCCAAACTGTTATGTTGGTTCCTGTTTCACTCAGTGTACATTGCATTCATCACTCAGTAATTAATTGGTGCTCAGTTCATATGAATATTCATTGACTACTGTGCTCGGTACTTGGTAATCATCTGGCTTGGTAAGAGTACTCAGCCAAAGCATTGTTCGGTTAACTTAGAGATTTACCTTGTGATTTTCTCGGTGTATAGGCTCTATGTATTGACTGATTGTCCAGTCTTATCTTCTTTATTAACTATATGACTGAATGATACTAATGATAACTATTAATTCTCTTTAGGAGTAAAATTCTCCCCCTTTGGCATTATTATCAAAATTTTTATGTATATATACCAACTTCAAAATTTGAACTTAATAATAATAAAAAAGAATCTATGTGAACTCCCCCTTTGTACATGCTCTCGGTATGAAGTACATATAAGAATACATATATACATATATTTTCCCCCTTTTTGGAAATTAATACCAAAAATGTACTCACAGCTTGCAAAAAATGTTCTAATGGGTTTTCTTCAATATAGCCAAGAGGTTTTCCAATTCCTCCTCAAGATTCTCAAGAGCAATGTGCTCTAATCCGAATTGTGCATACATATCAAAAATATTTTCTAATACTGATATCTCCTAGGTGGCAACTAAGTCTTTTGCCTTATTCACATGTCGTTGTATCACCTTGAGGTGTGGAAGTAACTTTGCATGTAGCTCGGTTACTTGATCTCTAATCTTATCTTCTTCTTTTCTAAATTCTAATCTTAACCATTGGATTTCTTGAACTTTTGCATAATGCTCATAAAATACATTTGGCTCAGTTAAAAGATTATTTGCACTAACCTTTATATCTTTATCTAGCCCATTTATCTTTTCACTAATCTTAGTAGTGAAGTGGTCTATAGTGCATAACTTGTGCAAAATTGTAATAACTTATTGAATAATAATGTCAAGCTCAATTATTACCTCATATAGCTTTACTTTATTTATTTCCACTTCCTGGTTGATTCAGTCTACTAATTTCATTTGAATTTTGGCCTCTTCTCTTTCCTCTATTCTTTTCTCCGCATCTATATCTAGAGCATTGATGTGGCTGGTTAGAGTAGCAAGTTGATCAATGATGGGAGTTACCTCATCAACATTGATATCAAAGACTACTTGCATAAGAATTTCTTGAACATCCTCTAAGACCTGTTTATGTTTACTTTCTTGTCTTAGTTTTTCTTGTGTAGCCTCCCTTGTGCACAATTATCCATACCTTCTTAATTCTTTAGGGTCTAAAGTCCTCAAGTCACATGTAGGGATTTCTATAATTTCATCTAATGTGATTGGACCCTTACCATGTTTTTTATTTTTCTTCTTCTTTGGTGTGGGAGATTTCCCATATGGTACTAGAGCTTTGGTCTCCAGATTTGACTTTTCTTGCTCGGTAGACACACTCTCTTCTTTATCCCGCCCTTTGACTTTTTTTCTAGTTTCATGTCCTTGGGCTTCTTGCTTGGTGTCTATTGTAGATGTATCTACATTAGTTTCAATTTTAGGCTCGTTTCTTTTGCCTCTTTATTTTCAACCTCATTTGTACCTTTTTTTTGTTCTGCACCCTATCCCTTGATTGTGTCCTATTGCTCAGGTGTTGAATCCAAGGGTTTGTTATAATAACTGAGAGGGGGGGTGAATCAGCTAGATCAATTATCCTACAGTCCCAATCTCAAGATGTAACTTTAAAAACAATTTCAACAAATTCTACATCTCGGTAACATAAACTCTTAAACTATCTATGTCGTTACCGATTACCAGTTAATTAACTCACAGTAATTACCGATCAAATAAAATATGCAATATGTAAAGTATGACGATAAAAAAAACATCACAGAAACACATAACACAATGATTTAACATGGAAACCATGTTAAGGGAAAAACCATCTAGGACCGGTAACCCAAAATAATTTTCACTCTTCTGAAGTGAGCTTGGTGAAGAGCCAACCCTGTTAAAGGTTACAAACACACTGTTAGGTGTGACCTTGTTAGAGGATTTAAGACTAATAGTTATCGTTCAACCAACATTCACTATGGGGTCGATAGGATAACAAGGTACATTCATTGAATGACGTAGGGGCATAACATAAGATGGTTAAGTCCACTTGGTTAAGAGATTTTTTTGTATCAATGGTTAAATTGAAACAATAGTTGATCTGATTACAATACAACTTATCTTACAGATGTTGAGATCTATTCTAAGCCCATACAAATCCTTTGATCAATATATCAATTCACTTCCTTAACTTACTTTCACTCAGTAATAGCTCTCTAATGCTCGGTACTATTCTATAGTTCGGTTCTCCTTCAACCAGTCTGATCAGGCATGCATGAAATTGTATTCATGCAAAATCTCAGCAGTCTTCTTTCTTCCGACATGTTTCAATAAAGAAACTCATATCTCTTATATAGACAGATAAACCATTTTCATATCAACCATCAGATTTTTCTGCTTAATCTCCTTCATAGATTTTGCCTCTTAAACCTTCCTTGACAGTTGTGTTAGTAACACGTTTCAATTCCATCCTTTAGATCTTCTTTGTATTTTTTCAGCCGTGGATCTTATAACAAACTTTATCCTCAATCTCAAAATCATAACAATTTCCAGCTCATCAATTTTTGTCAATTAAACTTAAGCATTTAATACTTTCATCCATAGTCAGTTAACAAAGAAATGCGTCGGCAAACACAAGCTCGGTTAATACTATCATTCGGTATACACTACACTAGCTCAGTGTATACTGAAGTGCTTCATTTACCAACCACATTGCCTTGTACATTTTGCTTCTTTCTCCATAATAGATTAATGCAACATAATCAAGTCAACAATATGAAGTCATAGACTCATCAATAAGTTACCCAAAGTATTCCTTATCCTCATCCGTTACATCCATCTTCCTCTATGTAGATATCTTAGTTCTTCATCTCTTCTCTTCTCTTTACAGATGTTTAGATATTTGTAACAAACATGATAAAGATTTTCAAACTAGTTGACATCAATGACAACATAATAACTGATTTAATTATCTTACATATCATTTTAGTACTCAGTGATCTCTAATCACTGATCTTCAAGTCATTCAGGTATTAAATCAATTGTAGTTCATCAATCTCTCCCTTTGGCATTGATGGCAACACAAGTAAATATGAAATATGCCATACACATACCAAACATGTATTTTACAACTATGTAAGTAAATGCTGTAGCTCAATAAGCTCTCCCTAGCTTGATATTTTAATATGTTTAATCACTATGTTATATGCCAACATTACAAGTGTAGACTTTCCTCTACGGATTTGATCTTTTCAGCTCTCAAATTCCTTCTGTTATCAGCAAAAAATCTTCAAAAATTTCCCTGACTTTCTTAGATTATCTCTCCCTTAGGTAGATATGATCTCTCTATTTATCATATTGTTTATCTCTCCCTTTGGAAACAATGCCAAAGAAAAACCTAAAACATATAGCTCTACAATAGCCAATTGACTCTTTGTTGTTTGGTGCAGACAATGTATCTCGATATGCTGATATGCCAATTCTTTGTTCTAGTTCCTCAAATCTTTCACAACCTTAGATATAATCCAAAGTGTAAGCTATGTTGCATCAACATGAATGATCTTCTAATAATATTAGGCTCATGCAACCTCCAGATCATATTAGTGACCGGTAGACAGGGGACAAACCCCAAGTCTAGTCCTCAAGTATTCAAAAGTTTCCTTTGGTAGAGGCTTGGTAAAAATATCAGCAAGTTGCTCCTTTGATGTAACATATTCCAGTTTGACTTGCTTCTCATGTACTTGTTCTCTTAAGTAGTGATACTTAATAGAAATATGCTTTGTCTTTGAGTGCATTACAAGATTCTTAGAAATACTTATTGCACTAGTGTTGTCACAATATATAATCACTAGCTCAGTGATTACCTCATTCATCCCTTCCAACACTTTTTTGATATAAGCAATATTTGAATAGTTTGTAGCAGCAGCAACATACTCTACTTTGATAGTAGACTGAGAAATACAAGGTTGTATCTTACTTGTCCAAGTAACAAGTCTTTCACCAAAGAAAAATGCTCCTCCGATTGTGCTCTTTCTATCATCTATATTTCCAGCCCAATCTGCGTCGGTGTAGACTCTTAGTTCAAATTTTCCTTCCTTAGGATACCATAATCCATATTCATCTAGTTTCTTTAGGTATCTCAAGATTCTTTTCACTACAACCATGTGTGAATCCTTTGGATTGACAAAAAATCTAGCAAGAATCCCCATTGAATGTGCAATATCCAGTCTACTGTGTACTACATACATCAGTTTACCAATCATAGATTGGTACAATGTCTAGTTTACCTCTATAGATTCATCATCTTTAGTTATTTTGCAGCCTGTGACCATCAGTGTTCCGATTGGTTTAGCATCTTCCATGCCAAATGTTCACAATACTTCCTTTATGTACTTTGATTGTGTGATGAAAATTCCACCATTCTGCTGAACAACCTGCAAGCCTAGAAAGAATTTAATCTCTACAAACATAGACATTTCAAATTCTTGTCTCATCTCATCAGCAAATGATTTACAAATATGATCTTGTCGTCCAAAGATTATATTATCCACAAATATTTTAGCAATCAAAATAGTATCATTAGGTCCTCCTTTCATATACAAATTGTTGTTTTCACTAGTTCTTACAAAACCAATAGTTAAAAGATAAGTATGCAACTATTCATACCAAGCTCTTAGTGCTTGATTTAAACCATATAAAGCTTTATGTAGTCTACATACCATGTCTTTCTAATTTGGATCAACAAACCCTTCTGGTTGTTCTATGTAGACCTCCTCTTCTAGTATTCCACTCAGAAAAGCAGACCTAACATCCATTTGATAGACTTTAAATTTCTTATGTGTAGCATATGCAAGTAACATGTGAAATCCTTCCAATCTAGCAATAGGTGCAAAATTTTCACCATAAGCAATGCCTTCTTCCTATGCATATCCCTTGCAAACTAGTATAGCTTTGTTTCTTGTAACCTCTCCATTCTCATTCAACTTATTTCTAAAAATCCATTTAGTACCGATCACATTCTTATCTTTTGGTCTAAGTACTAAATTCCATGTCTTGTTTTTCTCAATTTTTTCTATTTCTTCATTCATTGCATTTATCCATTCATCATTCTCAAGTGCAACCTTAACATTCTTCGGTTCAAACTCACAAAATAAGCATGTATTCTATCTCAACCTACTTCTTGTCAACATGCCAGCTTGCTTGTCTCCAATGATTTGGTTCTCAGGATGGTGCCTTCTGACAAATCTCACCATCACTTGATCTCTCCTTTGTTTTTCATTTTGTTTAGGTTCAATTCCTTTCTCAGTAGCTTCATGTTCCTCAGTTTCCCTTTGTTGTTCCTTGGTTTTATTTTCCTGATGCTTGGTCAACTTAGCCTATGGCTTTGGTAGGTACTCTGGATGCTCAACATAAGTGATTCTACCATAGTCTTCCAGCTCCTTATTGCTTTCTTCCTTATTTTTATCATCAAATTCATCAACTCTGACATTAGCACTTTCAATAATTTTATTAGTGACCTTATTCAGACACTTGTAAGCTTTTCTTTTAGTAGAATATCCAAGAAATATTCCCTCATCCCTTTTAGAGTCAAATTTCCCGTTCCTATAATCTTTCAGAATAAAACATTTTATACCAAAAATTCTGAAGTAACTTACACTCGATGTGTAACCAAACCCTAACTCATAGGGTGTTTTGTTTGTGTCTTTCTTCAATTGTACTTGGTTTAGAACATATACAATTGTGCTAACTACCTCTCTCTAGTATAATTGTGCAACATTCTTTTCTAACATCAGTGTCCTTGCCCAATCAACAATTGATCTGTTTCTCCTTTCAGCAATCCCATTTTGCTGCAGTGTTCTTAGTGCAAAAACTTGTCTTTGTATGCCATGATCATTACAATAGTTAGTGAATTCATTAGAAATAAACTCACCACCTCTATCAGACCTCAATAATTTCAGTTCTTTCCTAGTTTCTTTTTCTACTTTTTCTTTGTACCATTTAAACATTTTAAATGTCTCAGATTTCTCTTTTAAGAACATTACAGTCATCAATCTAGTGTAATCATCAACAAACAGAATAAAATATCTATCTCCATAGTAGCTCTGAGTTCTCATGGGACAACATAGGTCAGTGTGAACTAACTCCAAGATTTTTTTTGTTGAATAGTCTTTACTCTTAAAACTAGATTTTGTCATTTTTCCCTTTTGACATTCATGACACATAACATGATCATGCTTTGTTAGGCTAGGTAGACCTCTAACCTTTTTCTTTCTACTGATCTTAATCATGTTATCAAAATTTACATGACATAACCTTTTATGCCATAACCATGCATCCTCATTTTTCATCAGTAAACAAGAAGTCTCAGCATTGTCAAGATAAAATAAATTACCTTTAGATTGTTTTCCTATTCTGACAAGCTTTCCACTTTCATCAAATATCTTTACCTTGTTTCTTTCAAAAACTACTTGGTGACCTGAGTTGTTAAGCTATGCCACACTTAGCAAATTTTAATTTAGTCTATTTACCCAATAAGAATTATCACATTTGATTTTATCATTTATCAATAAAGATCATTTTCCTCTAGCCATACATGGTGTATCATTACCCATTCTTACTAATCCTCCATTATAATGCTCAAGATGGTCAAAATTTTCTATATCACCAGTCATGTGATGTGTACAATGACAATTAATCATCCAAGTATCATTTTTACTAACTTTAGAAATGAGTGTTGTTTCTACATACCTTTCTTCTTCCTGTTAGGGATTTTTCTTGTAGGACATAAAATGATGCTTGAACTTATGTTCCCTGAGACTGACTCCCACAAGAGAAAGACCTAATTGCCGATGATTGGATAAGATCCTCCTTCCTTTTTGAGCTCCACAGACTCAGGTAGGTATTACCTTTTGATGATGACTGTCTTTGCAGTATTCTTATGAGTGGACACTGACCAAATTCTAGTCTTCTTAATGCATAAACCTATAGAACACTTTGCATATGACTATAATCACTTTAATGCAAACTTTAACCAGACAAAGTGTGACTGTAAGTGAAGCAATAATCAGTGCTTTAAGGATTCTCATACTTCTTCCTTTTAAGGAGGGACAACCTAATATGATTCTCTATTTGCAAAATTAGGAAATATGAACTAAATGCCCTGGGCACAGTCCAATCTATCAAGTGCAATAAACATAAAATAAAAAGGTATTGATAAATAATGTGAATATTTCAACTTCTTCTCTGAGATCGATGAAAGATACAACTGTGAGAAAAAAATACCAAACCAGTGCCTAATCCTAAGGGCAACAGAGTCACAATGCAAATCAACAAGTAAACCCTAATAGAAATACAATAGTATGCCTTACATACCAACCACAAATCCAAATAGGTTGCCTTACAAACTATTCTGTTAACCAAATATTGTTATCATCAAAGATCGATACAAATATATTTACTCTCCAAGATGAAATATAAGCACTTTTAATTCTTTCCTTGAAAGAAGCTCATAAAACAATCAAGCAGGTTGCTTTACAACTAGTATATTTCAAATGCCTAACATGAAAAACATACAAGAGTAAAATACATAAGCAAAGAGACAACAATAATATATGACAAAAGTTGCAGTGTATTTGTATTAAATTCAACTTGCCACTTACATTCACAGTTCCATTACTCAGAAGACTAGACACAAAGCTTGTCGATCTACTCCTAAGCAATCCGGTTCTATTTTCTATATCCTTTCAATCTCTACTCCTTTTTCTACCAACCCCTTTGAAAAAATGAGCTTTTCACCCTATATATCCTTTTTACAACCACCCTCGAATTCCCTCATTAATGGGAATGCAACAAGCTTCGAGTGGTTGGAAAACCTAACTCCATTTAAAACATAAAAATACAACAAAATATACAACCAACCCTCAGGTGGTGAAAGGACAAGACTTCCTCAGATTATGGTACATCTTTGGCTACTCAAAAACTGACACCTTCAACTACAAATATTTATGACAGCTCCTTGATTTCAATGAGACATGGTGACCACCATCTTAGGCTAACCTACACCATTCTTGAATGATAGCTTATCAATCTTGTATTCCTTGGATCAGGTGTTAGGTGTGTCAGATGTCCTCTTCAATCTTCATCCAAAATATCCAAATCAACTGCGGCAGATCTAGCCTTTTTGGGCTTTGTCTTTTCATCCCATGCAGTTACCTGTTCCTCTGATGGCCAATTAAAAACTTGGACAAGTTGTAGTTGGGCCTTTTCTCTCTCCCATCTAACATTTGTAATTGCCTTAACATCTGACACAAACTTGGTGAGGTCCACGTCTACCTTGATGGCTTCATCTAAGGCCTTATTGAAGCTCTCTAAATCAACATCATTACTCTCACCTAAAAATGCCTCTTTCCTAGGTAGTAGAAGATCAACATTTGATCTCCAATTATCAAGGCTCTTTACTGTCCCATCTATACTCAAAATTGAGGGGATGAATCTGTTGGTACAAGAGTTGAGCATGGCTATCTTAGCCTCAATCAAATTTTCCTTACCCTTGAAAAGTGGTACAATGGCTTTAATTCTGTCAATCTCTTCACCAACTCCTACAACTGTTTCCGATATGTCACTCCCCAAAGATTGAGCAAATATCAATCTTTCAAAAAGTGGCACTCTGATAGACCGCACTGTATGAAACTCACTCAAAATCTGCACATAAATGTTGACCTCCTTTTGCAATTCTAGCAATTTACCATAAGCATTATAAACTAGGTCAAATTTATCCTTGATTGTGTTCAATCTGTGTTGCAAAACACTCAATAGGGCTTGCAATACTGCCTCATTCTTTTCATCATTGATCTTTTTCAATTTAGCTGCCACCTTCTCATCTATCATTCCTTGTGCCTCTATTGCCACTGGCTACTCAGAAGGTGTAGGGGCTACTACAGGAGTATTTATAATTTGCAATTGCAGTTCCTCTGCCCGCTTCTCTAATGCTGTGACTTTTATAATCTACAAGTCCCTATCCTTTACTAGGGCACTGTAGTCCTCCAAGAGGTTTCCATATCTCTCTAAAAACTATTTAGTTTTATCCTCATTTAATTTTGCAAATTGGGTGAAAACCTGAGAAATTTCCAGGTTCCCTGTATTGTGGATTGACCACACTATTTTATCTCCCTCCATTTGTTCTTTTACATTCAAAATTTATGGTTTCTTGTGTTTTGGATATAGACTCCACATGGCCAAGGCTTGAATTTTTGGGCTATACCCAAATCCTCTTATTATGTCCCCTACTTGGGTCTCAGAAGATAGAGTGACATCTTCTTGTCTCTTTATTTGATCTATTATGAAGTCAGTGTACAAACTCCATCCCAGCACTAGCAACATATTACTTTTTCTTACTAATTCCCTGGCCTCATCTGGAGTAAAATTTTCTTCATCAGGGTCATATTCTTTCAATTGTTGTAATGCCTCATTCGGTACTTGACCCTCCTCAGTAATTTGTACACTTGAAGCCACCTATTGCTGCTTATGCCATAACAAGAAACTTTTGAATTCCTCAGAATTCACAAAATTGTCATCCTTCATAAAGGCATCTTGCTCAATCAATCTTTCATCTTGGCCCAAGGCCAGAGGCAACTCCACATCTTCTGTTTCATACTTTTGTTTCCTTTTAGCCTCTCTGACTGCTTTACTAATTTCATGGTGATGAAAGCTAGTCCCTGTGTAGAGGGCACTCACTCTGTCTTTCTTCCTCCTCTTTGAAGGTTCACCAATTAACAACTTTTTCTTTTTCTTTTGAGGATAAGCAGTATCCTCAGAAGTGGGCAATTCAGCAAGATCTACAATTTCTTTATCTGCTCCAGGCCCTTCAGCCATTGGTTGTTCCATAGTGGGTGGACTATATATGGGGTAGCCACCATCACTATCCTCATCACATTCTAATTCTGAATGGGCCTTTTTGGCCTGATTAGCATCATCAATTTGATCCTTCATAGATTCAACAAGTGTGTCAAATTGAGCCATCATCTGCTCAAGTCTTTGGAGGTAAGGCAAAGTGGGAAAGAAACCCCCAAATACCAACCCTTTTCCTTTAAAATCCTTCTCAATTTTGTGTAACTGATCCAATTGCCTAATTCTTTTCCCCACCTCATCATCCTCAATGATGTTTCTAATCACACCCTCTTTAGGATATTCTTCATGTAGCTTATTGAAAGGAATGGTAGGCATGTAGTACTTCCTTGCAGGAGCCATGAAACCTTCTGTATCCACATACCTATGTGGTGCTGCAAATATCTTGTATTTCTCTAACCAATCATTTACTTTACTAAATTCTCCCTTTCCAATTGTAATATAATGCACCCTAAAGTGCCTAGGAGTGAGAGTCCCTTTCCTGTGGGAAGCCAAGTGTTCTCTTTCTATCAACATGAGTTGCCAGACAAACTCTAGAAATGAAACTCTTGGTGATACATAGAATGGAAGGAGATGAGGAGGCCGAGGGCATCCATAAACCCAAATCATTGTATAGCTTGTCTCATAGTAAATATCTCCCCAATTGTGACCCTTGGTCCAATTATGAATAAACTATTGGGGTCTCACCAACTGTAGGACTTTGTTGGATAATCTTGTGCAATTTAGACCCAAACTCCAGAGAATGGGGTACATAATCCAATTCTCAAAGGCACTAAAATATCACCTAGGGCACGAAGGGCTCCAGAATCCTAACCTAAACTGTACCAGGTTAGGCTATCCATTCCACATCATTTATGGTTTTAGATCATTCAAATTTATTAAACCATAATTGTGATACACAATTAGGTGCATCAACAGGGAGTAATGCATGAACTTGGGTTGAGAGCCAGAGGTGAAATTCTTCAAGGACAACAAACGCTCATGCATCTTGTTTATGATATAACCAATAAATTCATACCCTTTGCTCACCATAAGGCTCTGTGAATCCATTACTGACATCAAAATGTCAAATGTAATCCTCTCAAGACCCGCATCAATTCCCAAAACCTGGCATATCCCATATGCAATGTATTTCATGTAAAACTTTAGGTCTTTGTAGGCATATAGAATCAATCTAGCCATAGGTGCAATATAGTTTTTATTCTCCTTTGGCATATGATTCTTAATCTTCCTAGAGACCAGAGCAGCCTCTCTGACATATCTATTTGCTAAAGCTTGTAAGTTGATTTCCATGGCCATTGGAAACTGAATCCCGAAATAATTCATGAAAGAAATTCAGTCTAAGATTATCAAGGGTGAACCATCCTCTTTTCTAATGGTCTTTGAGTGAGGATCATATCTCTAAGATAGCATGAGGAGAAAGTCCACATCTAGAAAAACCTCTAGGACAATCAATTTGGCCAACCCCAAAGTCCAAGGGTTTGAAACTGGTATGACACTATCACGGTTCTTGTAGAAATATGTAAACAGGCACATGCCTGTGATTTCTAGAGTTTTAGCATCCCTACAGTAAGCTAAGTCATTGACAAAAATTTCATCACTGACCTTCTTGTTTTGGGAAGAACCAGGCAAGAGAGTGAGAAATTCATCCAAAAAACTCTCGTTTACCTTCTCTTTCAACCCCCGGCTGGTAGAAGTTCCGCTTGTTGTCGCCTGACTCATCCTGACTGTAGCTCTAGAAATTCTTTTGAAAATTCACTGATCACACTACAAGTCTAGAAAGCATAGAAAACCTAGCACTCTGTACTTCTTCAATAAGCTTCGTAACTCTCAAATGAGCCGCCTCTAACTGTTTTAACCTGCAGTATTGAATGCGCCACCACATCTGACATCTCCAGCCATCAAAAGGTCACTTCCACCATTACTTTAGCATGCACAGGGTTTCAATTTACTAGCCATAGCAGAGAAATTTTAAATTTGAACATTCTGCGATTTGGCGACTGAAGAAAAAAATAGTCATTTTACAAATTTGGCGCTTTGGAAAGTTATTCCAAGATCTGGGGACTAAGAGGAAATCTCGTAGTCGTGGAATACTTTTGACTTTTCAAACTTCATTCTGAGATTAGGTGACTTGGCCATTTGGAGATCTAGCGACTGAAGAAAGTGATACATTAATTTATTCTATTATGAGAACTGGTGACTATAGTCAAAAACTATAGCTGCGACAATATATTTGTCTTTGAAAACTTTCAGTGATGACCCAACTTGGAGATCTAGCAAAAAACCTGAAGTCTCATAATCTCATAAAACTTTTGACCATTTCACTTCTTACCTGAGAATACATGACCACCATTAATCTCATCCCTCAATTCATCCAGCGGTCCATATTAAGTCGTGAGAAAATTTCATAACTAACCACCTGATCCCGCGACCTCGAGAAAACTGTGTCATTGAATTACTGAAAGCTTATCATTTAACTGTCAAGAACCTAAGATCACATGACCACACAGTCGCTATATCACTGAATACAATCATAACCATAGGGCCAAAACCATTATGTTAACCTTCACTTGACCTCAGGTATATCTAGAGATTACGCGACAAAGGAAAAATCCAAATCGAGAGATCATTTCTTCACTCTGGGTTAAAACTGGAGATCAAGCGCCATCCACACGATCAAAAATCATCAACAGTTCTTATTTGATCAAACAAACATTTGTCACTTAACCACTGCATTCAGAGATCTGGCGACAACTACGTCACATAATAACTAACCACCAGAGAGATAGCCGTCAACATCAGGAGATGACACGACCAACATAACTCATAATTGCTGAATGAAAAGATAAATCATCATATTATTATGAGATCTAGAGACAACCTCTAAGGAAGACTGCTATTCCATCTCGAGATTCAATGACCAAAGAGAAAAATCATGATTGCTGAATGAAAGGTCACCTAAATAAATCATTGTGAGATCTCCTGACCATAGGAAAAACCAATTCGGAGATTTCGTGACTATAGTCTCTTAGTGATAAATCAAATACAACAGTCACTAAATCTCAAGATTATCATTGCAAGATCTGGAGACTAAAGGTGAAATGCTAAGTCGTTAAACACTAAGGAATATTCCAAGAGACTCATGAGAACGGGCGATAAAGGCTTTCGAGCATTCGCTAGACAAATGGGAATATTCCTAAACCTTAAGGATACTCAGCGACTAAGAGGAAAATAGAAGTGCACATGCAAATTTTGAGACTTAAGTCATTTGATAAAGTAACAGAGAATTAGAATGTTGACGACCTAAACTAGGGTTTTTATGTTTTTCAAAGGCAATTAGACCTAGCAAACCCTAAGGACTACAAATTTTTCAAGATCATCCATAAATTTAGGGTTAAAAAAAAAACAAGATTTCTAGCCAACAGTGGCTCTATTTGAGGATGTTAAAATGTGAGTTTGAACAAGAACCATAGATCTCTGGGATGCAGACCAAAAAATGCACTGACCTAAAATTTGAAAGGAAACACACAGACTAAAGGAAACACACCTATACAATATTTACAAGAATTTACATATGCATGCAGAAAGATTCAGCTGAAGAAAGGCTTTAAGAATTTCCCATGCATTGGAAACTCAAAAACTTCATCATCCATATTTTTCAACAAGAGTCTTTTCCAAAACTTTCATGAATCACAAAGGGACCAAGCCATAAGGACTCAAATTTTTTATGCTTCCCTTTGTCTTCTGCTCTCACATTCCATTGAAGTACTAAATCATCTGTTGTGAATTTTCTGGTATTAGCCCTCTTGTCAAATAGGTACTTCACTTTCTGTTGCAATCTGATGTTGCTCTTTTGACATTCCCTTCTCATTTCATCTAGCTCAGTCAACTGCATGATCCTGTCCTGCAATGGTTCTAACACATCCAATTCTTCATCCTGAATAAACTTATAAACATGAAGCAAATTATTTACAGGCAATCTTGACTGTAAGCCATATACAAGCTCAAAAGGGGACTTCCCAATGGCTCTCTTTACTATGGTCCTATCTGCCCATAAGGCCAATTTCAACTTTGAATGCCAGGCTCTTTTATTTTTCTCAAGTGTTTTCTTCAAGATTGTCAGGATACTTTTGTTGCTAGACTCAGCTTGTCCATTTGCTTGAGGATGATAAGGAGATGAATAAGATGTCATGATTCCATTGTCTTTACAAAATTCCTTGAATTCATCTGATCTAAAACACATTGCATTATCTATGATCAGTGTTATGGGAACACCAAATCTAGTCAAAATATTGTCAAGCAAAAAATCAATCACCACTTTACTAGTTGCATTCTTTGTGGGAATGGCCTCTATCCATTTTGTGAAATAGTCAGTTGCAACAAGTAGCCAACTGTGTCCTCCACTAGATTTCTTAGAGAATTCCCCTATGAAATCCAATCCCCACATAGAAAATGGTGCCTCAGCAATTATTGGGTTCAACAATAGCGCTCCTAAATATTTTAATTTGGAAGCAAATTTCTGATAGGCTTCACACTTCTTCACAAACTAAAATGAGTCTTTAAACAATGTAGGCCAAAAATAACTAGCCCTCAAGATCTTATGAGCGGTAGTCTTTGCTGAATAATGGCCTCCACAAACACTAGTGTGCATCTCACTCAAAACCTTCTCTGCTTGATATCTATCAAGGCAAAAGAGAAACATTCCATCTCTATTCTTCCAATACAAGTCTCCTTGTATCAATGCATATTTTTGAGCTCTCAATTTTAGGGACCTCTTCTGGTTGTCTGTCATATATCTTGGACATTTAGAATTTTTGATGAAATAGACAATATCAACATATTCTAGTTGCAACTCAATACTTGTTATTGTCTTATCAGGAATTCCTTCATTGTTAACCTAAACTAGATCCATGTTCTCTTTAGTCATCAATTT
Organism: Chamaecyparis obtusa; assembly: GCA_027943335.1. Lineage (NCBI taxonomy): Eukaryota > Viridiplantae > Streptophyta > Pinopsida > Cupressales > Cupressaceae > Chamaecyparis > Chamaecyparis obtusa. Next base: position 705,198 of record BSBK01003715.1, read on the forward strand.
TTCTAGGCCTTGTCCTCTCAAAAGCTTGGTAATATGGATTTCTAAATTGAACTCTTGGATCTTGGAAATCCACTTACATCTCTTACTAGTAACTTCAGACTGAGTGAGGACATCCTTAACTGCAGCATGAGGGACATATGCAATGACCTTAGCACAAACTAGATAAGGTCTAAAAGATTTCACTACTTTTACTAGGGCATATGCCATCTTCTCCATCATCTCATAATTTAACTCTGCAGCTTGTAAAGACTTACTAAAGAATGCAATTGGATGGTCAAAACCTTCATTATCCTTCTGCAGTAGTACAACAATAATTGTGTGAAATGATGCAAAGGAAAAGAAAAAAAATGGCTTAGTATAATCAGGGGACCTAAGCACAGGTGCCTGTTGAACTACTTTAATTTTATCAAATGCACCTTGAGCTTCAGCAGTCCATTGAAACTTCACATCTTTCTTGAGCAATTTCACTATGGGTTTAACAATTTCAGCAAAATTGGCAATGAATCTTCTGACAAAGTTGATCTTTCCTAAAAAGGACTACACTCCCTTGATATTTTTTGGTGCTATAACTCTCTTAATAGCCTCAACTCTCTCTGGGTCAATTCTTATTCCTTCCTTTGATACAATGTGTCCCAGCAACTTTGCTTCCTTGACTGCAAAATTGCACTTCTTTAGATTTAAAGACACACCATACTCCAGAGCTTTGATAAAAATCTTTTCTAGGTGTGAGCAATGGTCAAAAACCAATTTTGAGTAGGAAGTTAGGTCATCTTGGTAGACAACCATGAATAAGTCAATATACTCCTTAAAAGCAACATCCATGGCTCTTTGAAAAGTTGCTCTAGCATTTCTGAGACCAAATGGCATTCTGACATAAACATAGGTTCCCCAAGGTGTAGTGAATGCTATTTTGAACTGCTCAGATTCCTTTACTAACACTTGGTTATATCCAGAAAAACCATCCATCATAGACAATAATTCACATCCAGTGACTTTATGCAACATTGCCTCCATGTTGGGTAGTGAATAGTTGTCTTTCAATGATGCAACATTCAAATTTCTAAAGTCTACACACAATTTGATATCCCCATTCTTCTTTTTGACTGGGACTAAGTTAGATACCCAAGTTGAATGCCTTATAGGTTGGATTATTCCCGCATCACTCAACTTGACTAGTTCCTGCTGCATCTTAGGAGCTAACAATGGGTTGATGGGCCTCTATTTTTGCCTAAAAGGTTTGATCTCATCCTTCAATGGGATTTCATGTTGGAACAGATCCTCTCTATAAGCTTTTAGGTCATCATATGACCATGCAAAAACATGCTTATACCTTCTTAACAATTTTATCAAATTATATCTCAATTGAGGAGCCAATCCCTTTCCATTATACACCATTTGAGGTGCATTATGTGATCCCAAATTTATTTCTTCCAAATCTTCTGTCTTAGCATGACTTATTTTTGACAAATGATCATTTTGGCTATTATATAGTGCTTTTAACTCAATTAAGCCCTTAGGGATACTATTTGAATTCAATTGGATTACCTCATTTCCCATGACCATGTCCTTACCACCAACTTCCTCAACCAACGTATTGCTGTCTATAAGTTGATCTTCATATATGTTAAGGCATTGAATAAATTTCAAAATGTCATGATCATCCTCAAAAACTTGCCAATTGTAAATCTTGTTTGACACAATTGGCCTACTTTTTATTTCAACTATTGAGACTCCATTCAAAGTTGAATCATCTCTTTTCAAAGCAACATTGGCCAAAAAATCAGCCATTATGTTCTTGGATCTTTCTACCCAACATATATTAAAAGCATCAAACATTTTAATCTGGTCCTAGATTGCATGCTTATAAAATTTCAATCTATCATTTTTAACAGCATATTTAGATCGAACTTGTGCCACCACAAGCTTAGAATCACCAAAAACCTTTAAACATTTAATCCCATGTTTGATAGCAATATTCAATCCTAATGACAGTGCCTCATAGTCAGCAATATTATTTGTGCATTGGAAAGTCAATGAAAATGAATACTTAAAGGTGGTACCTGATGGAGATATGAATAGAACTCTAGCTCTTGAGCCTTCCTTTGAGCATGCTCCATCAAAATACATCTGCCACAATCCATCTTGTTCCCTCAGTTCCTGGGTCAAAGGATCTGAATCCTCCCTTTGTGAAATGGGTTTTTCCACTCTAAAGTTTTCCATGTCAACATCCACATAACAATTCAACTCATCCATATTATTCAGCTCTATCATATGTGGGGTTCTACTTTCTCTGGATACTTTCACATTCTCATCATCAATACTGAAAGTTGCAAAGGACAAATCACACTAGATACTACCTCCCATTGAAGCACTCCATTTTCTAGACAGTAACATCCCATAGTGAGGTGGGATATCAACCACTAGGACACTCATTATCAACAACTTATCAGGAAAAGTTGCTAACCTATAAGGGAAAGCCCTTATAGTACCAATAACATGGACCTCTCTTGAATTCATAGCCCGACATCTTGCATGAGGTGTATCTACTTTCAATCCCAAAGATTTCATTATTTTTGTAGGCATAACAGTATTAGAGGCTCCTGAATCAATCATACAATTTTTCAACAACTTTCCATTCACTATTAGGGACAAAAAGAAAGGATCAACAGTCCCTGTTGCGGTATTTATAACATTAGTATCCAAATACATCTTGGGGATCTCAAAGATGATCTCTCCACATTGATTTTCAGTTGGATCATCTGCTGCATCAGTCACTTTACTTTCCTTAGTGGATTTTTGGGTATCAAAGGGAAGAATCCCTTGAACCCAATTCAAAGCTTTCTCTTTATGTTCTTCTATTCTCATTATCTCCAATAAAGGGACTTTGACAGTGATTTTTGATAATAGTTTTTCCATGTCAACTAGGACATACTTGGGCTCAACTACATCTTGCTTAATGACAGTAGCTTCCTTATTGTTTTCATCCTCCATAAGGCCTTGCCGGTCCTTGTTCATGATTCTACCTTCCTTCTTGGCAGAGACAACAGTCTCCTGAAGAGGTTTTTGCTTTGCCTTATAAGTTACATTAGGGGGAACAAATGTTACATTCTTCTTGATCCTAGTCTTGCCAACAACATCGCAACCTTACTTTTTTCTTGAGTTTGTTTCACATCTTGACCTGTTCTTTTGATAGATATGCTAGCTAATTTTTGACTTGAATCACCCACCACCCTATTTCTCAAATTGTAGTTACTTCTAGCTTGGGTGACCATATCTGCTGTGATTTGTGCAATCTCTTCATCAGAAGGTCTCCTCAACACTACTGTTTCATCATTTTTTAAGGTGTTGCACTGGACTCCATCCAAGTGACTGTCCTCTTCATCAGAAAGCACCTGTTGATGATAAGTCTCAATTTTAACTTGGGAATTTCTAGCATCTTGATTTTCATCTTCTTCACTAGAATATATTTCATCACATATGTATGAGGAAGTCATACCACAACCTTGATCATCATAGGATTCCTCATGGTTATTGTCCTTCTCATCATCTGCAGAAACACTTTGAGCTATTGCACAGTAGTAAGGATCGTGAGGTGACTGACAAACAATACACCATGGAACATCATCATTCATGTTTACTATATTCCTATGTAGGGGATCCAGAGTCTTATCAGTTGGCCTATCTTTTCTTTTAGGAGGCATTAGCTTCCCATCTTTCCATTGGGTGTTATAGGGATAAATCTGCATTCTTGGTAATTTATTGTTGAAGTTGTTGAAGGATGGCCTATCATTTCCCTATATTCTATTATTTCTTGCCTCATTAAGTTTCAAATCTTATATTGCTTTCAAGATTTGCTTCAAACTATCATCATCTTTTGGTTTTGTATCAGGTTTCCCGGGCTCCTTTCTATTTGAGACTGAAGGCCTATAATCCTCCCTTCTTCCCAACTTCCCTGATATTCTTCTATTGCTCTCTATATTAATGGCTAGTTTGTAAGCTTCTGCAAGATTTCTAGGGTTCTTATCTCTTAGAAGATACCCCATTTTTGAATCAAATGCATTTAGATAAGTAACCAAACAAATCTTGTCATCTAGTCTGATAACTTGCAACAATTTATGCATCGCCTTTTGAAATCTGACATTGAACTCAACAACACCCTCATTTGGATTTTTCTTGATATTGTTGAACTCATTAAGCATGAAACCTTCATTGGTTTTATCACCATATGGTTCTTTAAAAAAATGTTTGAACTGTTCCCAAGAGCATATGCTAGCATGAGGTAAATTCCTAAACCAATCTCTAGCATCTTCTGTCAGAGACTGAACAAAAAGCTTCATGATCACATCATCAGGCTCAATGTTGTAATCATCTATCACATCAGTGAAAATTTTCAAATGTTCTTCACAAGTAACTGCATTGCTTCCAGTGAATTTTGGAAGCTTTTTCCTAATTTCATCAGGGATGGGATTTGGGTAACCAGGGATCCCATTAAAAACCAATTGCTTATGTCTTTCATGTATAGATCCTATTTGAGATGGGCCTGCACCCAAAGATGTGGATGCTTGAACATTTGAGATATTAGAAGTTTTGGGCATACCTAAAGTTCTAGAAATGTTCAACACATTTACACCTTGTGCTTGAGAAGTGGAAAGCGTATTGGTGGGTCTAGAAGACTACCTAAGGATATCAATCTTTCTTTTTATTTCAGCTACAGTGGCTTCTAGCTCTACCTTTTCTAATTCTTTGGCCAATATTTCTTATTCCCTCTTGGCCTTTTCCAAGTCAGCATCTAATCTTGCTGCTTGATCTAGGGGTTTTTGTTAGATTAGGTGAAAGACTAATCTTCCAAGAACACCTGCATGCATAATGCTGTCACATGGAAGAAGCAAAGCACAGAAGGCAAGAAAAATCTATGGAGGTCAAAAAGCCAGAGACATCATATGCACAATATTACAAATGATATTCTAATCTATTAAGAAATACAAAGAGGTGAATCCTTATAAAAGGAATCACAAAACCCTAAAAGGGAAAACCCTAAAGAATAATAAGATGCCTAAGTCTAACTTAAGTGTAGAGAATAATAGACTAATAATTAAATAAATTAATTATTAGCTATAATATAACTACTCTAACACCCCCCCTTAAGTGTAACTTAGGGAGAAGCTAAACAACTAAGGACTAAAAGATGCATGAAAACAAAAATGCATGAAAGAGCAATGGGTCTCGGCAACTAGGCTTGATCAGGTACCCAAGTACAAAAAATAAACTAGATGAAGGAAACAAAGCCTCCAATCTAGGGAATGTCCCAAAGAAAGGAACAAGAAAGAGCATGAAGCATCTCCAAAGCATGAAACTGCAAACACTGTAAGAAGAAACTGCTGGAACCCCCACTGAAATAGTGCATGACCAGGTAGAGAAGACAAAGTCTGAAGAGCTGATCAATCAAAGAGGTGGCCTCCAAAAGTAGGAATGAATGAGTGTCTATATAGTAGATGATCCATCTCATCGAAATGTATAGGTACCTAGCCACTGCATCCGCCCAGTACATAGGAACAAAAACTATATACGTAGATCACTCAATCAAACTAAGAAAGCAATAGAACCAACAGGTGAACCCCCCCATAATGCTGAACAGGGAGAGGGGTGACAGGAACACTGAAATGAAATGCCAGAAACATCTGCAAGAAGAAGAATCAGGAACACCAACAGTGTAACAGAAGTACAAGCACAGGATAGAGGGCGGTGTCATAGACACACAACATGGGCTAATGGCGTGGAAGGTACACTCACTTGACAAAGGTGGATGAGCACAAAAAGAAAAACATCATAACCCCCCATGGCACTTTATAACTGAGTGCAAGTACAAACAAACACAAGGAGTACAAGATCCCAGATATGCAAAAGTAGGCACTTTATCTCAGTGCATTTATAGAAAAAAGGAATACAATAGAAGAGAAGTATATAATGTGCAGAAGTTAGAAAGAAGAGTGAGCCAGAAGAACAGAAGAAGAGATCCCAGGACCTGTAGAACCCAAGTAATCCGCCAGAGTGTGAAAGTACAAAACTCAGAGGAGAGAAAACCTTGAGAAAAATCTAGATAAAAGACCCCTGCAACTGAATAACTCACAGAACTAGCTTTCCAACGATATCTGGTGAGCCCAAAAATGAGTCCAGATGAGTGAGATATGGCTCTCGGAAGGCAAAAAATAAACATCACCTTTGATAGAAAAAAACACTGTCAAAATAGCAGAGCCAAAAAACCTTACCTCCATAATCGGAAAGAGCTTTTCGGCGATATAAAGAAGTCCAAAAAAGACCTCCGTATGCTCAAGATATTGCAAAAAAGGCCCAGGTACCCTTAAAAGGCTTCAAAACAAATTTTTAAGCCCTTAGGGCTGGAAAAATTGAGCCCCTGGGTGCATGGCACATGCAGGGGGCTGGAGCCGGAGCTCCCGGTCACCCATGTGACCGCTGCTAGGGCCCGTGGGGCTTAAAAACTCACCGGGTGGCCGGTGGAGCAGTGGGAGCCGGGGAGCGGCGGAGCTAGTGGTGGGGGCCGCGGAGAGCCGGAGCGGAGCCGGTGGTCGCAGTGGAGGGGGTCGGCGACGGAGGAGCTACGGTCTATAGCGGTGGCCAGCGGGAGGCCGCCGGGTGGCACCGGGGTGGTGCGGCAGCGGCGGCAAACAAATGCACTGGCTGCATTTTTTTAAATGCAAAAATCATTGAAAAAATAATTTTTAAATTTTTTTTTCTTGGTTTTCGTGCCCATACGACACTAAAAACTAAATTTTTTTTCCTCAGAGCCACGTTGTCCAAAATGGACAAGTTTAATATGGATTCTGAGGGTTTTGGACCTTTTGGACATAATGGAAGCATCCATTTTTGCTCAAAATACCCCCAAATTTTTTTTTTCATTTTTGCAGGCAAAAAAGAAATAAAAAATAACGCCTTGCTTCTGAATCACTTCAACAAAACATGAACAATGAGCAGCAAGATAGCTCTGAGACCATGTTAGATTAGGTGAAAGACTAATCTCCTAAGAACACCTGCATGCATAACCCTGTCACATGGAAGAAGCAAAGCATAGAAGACAAGAAAAATCTATGGAGGCCAAAAAGCCAGAGACATCATATGCACAATATTACAAATGATATTCTAATCTATTAAGAAATACAAAGAGGTGAATCTTTATAAAAGGAATCACAAAACCCTAAAAGGGAAAAGCCTAAAGAATAATAAGATGCCCAAGTCTAACTTAAGTGTAGAGAATAATAGACTAATAATTAAATAAATAAATTATTAGCTATAATATGACTACTCTAACATTTTCTTGGCAGTATTTGTTTCATTTATTGAGATCCCTATAGCCTTTTGCTTACCTTTGTCCCTAAGATTTATTGTCTCATAGATCTTATGGACAACAGGTCGGTCCTCTATTTGTTTAGTTATTGGAACATGATTTATGGCTTCAAAGTCCAGTAATTGCTTCTTCAATTGTTCTGCCCTGATCATAGCATGTCTAATCTTTTCCTCTTTTGCCTTTTCTCTTTTTTGTCTTATTTGAATTTTCTCCTGGATCCTTCTTTCCAATTCAAACACTTCTTCAAAAATTTTCTCGAAATTAGGAAGGGCTATTTCTGATGAGGATTCTTTGGCAGGGATTTCTTCTTGTTGGTCACTTGATATTTGATGGTCTTGTAAGGGAGAAACATGAGGAGAAGAGGGAACAGAAGCTGGTTTACTTTTAGTCTGGCTTCTAGCTCTTTTGTTTTTACCAGGGATTCCTCTCCTATGGGGCTGTACTCTTCTCATATCCTTATCAGAAGGTGAGTAATAATCTTCATATTGGTTTAAACCTAAGTCAATTGCCTCCTCATATTAAGAAGCATTTTTCTCTTGATTTTCCTGGACAGGCTCTTCTCTTCTTGTATTCTCTTTCTGCTTCCATGTAAAAGACATGTCATTTGTATTTTTATCTTTTCTTATATGACCCTGTCTTGATGGGGTTGGGAGTTCTCCCTCTAGGTTATCTTCTAGATGTTCCTTTCTCCAAGATCTAGTACTTCTGTGAGTCATTGTAAAATAGTGATCTAAATTTCAAAACACTAGTTTAGAGATTTGATTAGAGTCGCCACCTAAAAATCCTTTTGGGGTTTGGAGAAAGAAAATAAAATAAATGCTTTATGTAGTATGACCAGAGATCTCAACTGTTCAATAATTTATTGACTCCCCAACAGAGTCACCAATCTGTTAGGGATTTTTCTTGTAGGACATAAAATGATGCTTAAACTTGTGTTCCCTGAGACTGATTCCCACAAGAGAAAGACCTAATTGCTAAGGATTGGATAAGATCCTCCTTCATTTTTGAGCTCCACAAACTCAGGTAGGTATTACCTTGTGATGATGACTGTCTTTGCAGTATTCTTATGAGTGGATACTGTAATACCCCAAAAATGGGCTATATGTTCATTAACCTCCTACATTGACAAATCAAACAAAATTGACATCGAAGTCCTAACGTAAGACACATCTAAACATCATCGAATCATAATTGATTATCTTAAATTCTGCATCGGAGAATATTCCTAGTAATATTCCTAATCATCATAATTATCTTTAATTTTATAATTATTTGGCAATAAATCACATTTATCCTAAAGTTTGATTAATTGAATATTTTCATATTTAATTAATTAGATTTAATATTTGACACTTAATTGTGTAATTAAATTTAATTCTCTCTATTATTAATTATATTATTTAAATTTTGACAATAAATCCAATATCATATGAATAATTGATTAAATTCTTATTTAATTAATTAAAGCATGTTGTCATTATTTAATAATACAGTTTTTAATAAAAATTTGATTAAATAATTGATTAACCCATAAATCAATTATTTTATTTTTAAAAGTAGTTAAGTTGGAAATAAATCACTTTATTATTAAATTAATTCATAAATAAAACATGCACAATCATAAAAGAAAACAACTATCAATTATCAATTAAAGCTAAACTCTATTTTGAGTTAAAACTTAGCTTTTGCATATTTTTGTGAGTTAATTATCCTTTATTTAAAAATAACTCAAAAATCAACCTGAGTTATTTGAGTGATTTATGGCTTTTTCTCATGCACCTCCAAAGCCCTAAATTTTTATAAAAATAAGGCTCAGCTCTTCATAATTCATCTCTCAAATTTGCATCCACAGCATCTCGCAAATTGCAAACTTACTCTACAGGAATCATAGCATATTAGATTTGGAGAATTTGCACAATTGGAGCTTGAAAGAATCAACTTGCGAATTCAAAGCTTTGTGAGATCAATTTCAATTGCATAGTTTTTATATCTTAGCATAGAATTTCATAGTTTTCATATCATTGTTAGAATCTTCATTGCAAGATCATTTAGCATTCATTTCATATCAGTTTTCAATAGCATTCATAGCATATCAGTTTATCATTCTTATTGCATAGAAAATATCAAAAATATAGATTAATTGCATTCAATTTCATATCCATATTTTGCATTCAAATCCTTCATTTAGGTGTCCCCTAGGTCACTGATCTCGATTACAATCTGAGAACATCAATCTCGCACCTATTAGAAGGCAGTAAATCGCTTGGTTACATAGTTTTCAATTTTGCATGATTTGATTATAGCTAACCTCTAATGTTTTACTGAGTGTTGTGTTTACAGGTTAGGTATAATTTTCACACACACATTTCTAGTGCCCACCGTGGGGCAACCCACCTTTGCATGCTAGTTTTGATTTTTTTTTGGTAGCTAAAACCCCAAAGTTTTAAAGATTTAATTTTATCTCCCAAATGGCTTGGAGTTTTGGTCTAAAATTTTTTTTTTAGGTTGGAGACATATCAGGGAAGCTTCAAAAAAAAATTCAGAATTTTTTAAATTATTTTTAATTTTTAATAATGTTTTTTCTATTTTTCATAAAAAATTAATATCTAACACAAATCAGCATATTTTTTTAAAATTTTTACATTTTTAGAAAGCTCTCCAAATTATACAAGGGGTATATTATTTTTGTTTTAAATTTGGATGTAATTTAATAGCTCAAATAGTCAATTTGCAAAAACTAGTCTATTTTGATAAAATGGGTCTCTAGGGCACAAATGAAGAGATTTTTCTAAAATTTTTGTATTTTTGGAAAGCTCTCTATTTTCTAGTAGGGGTCTCTATTCCAAATTTCTATTTTTGTGTCCAAAATCATATCAAAAAAATTAGATCTTGTTGACTAGGTCAAATGTAGTGCAAAAAAATTAATTAAAATTTTATGATGCGTATGAACTTATTTTTCATATGATTCAATGCATGATATGAGTTTTCATTTGGATTAATTTATAGTTATTATTACTCCTAACAATTGATTTTTAGAGCTAACCCTATGGTTTTCATAAGTTGAATATATTTTGCATATCTTGTTTGCTTGTTTGCTTGTTGGAGAGTTCGTCACTTGCTTGCATGGAAAAGCTCAACAAAAATTGCTAAAAATTAGGTAAAATCTACTAAGCGCATTGCAAGGATCACGAGGTATTCTCCTTGTTCTGAAAACATTTCAATTTGGACTTAAAAATAAATCTCTCACGTGTCAAGCTTGTGTGCATCTTTTCATGCTTTTGATCTATTTCTACACACTTGCATAATTTGATACTAGGTTGTGATCCCTTAAAGATTCATTAAGTAGTCTTAGAATACTTATGATTGATCTTGATTGCTATCTTAGGTTATTGGACTCGCTAATCTGCCGGCCCCTCATTTTCACCCCGTGGTTGCAATCTCAGCACCATAAAGGGGAGGGGTCAACAAGACAGAAGCGTTAAGTGTTCCACTTGGAAACCCTTTTGTGCTTTTAGGAACTCACTTATTTTCTAAGTTGGGGACTCATTTTCAGCTTGTGTGAGGTGTTAAGTGTTCCACCTTGTGGACTCATCTCATATTTGCTTTAAGCATTAAGTGTTCATCTTTCTACTTTTTGGATGCTTTTGGTAGATTTGCTTTCAGGAATATATCTGTGCTCACATAGTAATTAGGCCCTATGAACACTATTCGTGATTCTTGAGAGATTGGATTCCTAGAAAAATCTTTCTTGACGACAGAATCCTTGTAGGTAGGGAGGATACTTAGTGCATTTCACATTCAACTTGGTTAGTGCATCTTCTCTTATTGATCGACACATTCTCTCTCTAGAGAGGTTGATAGATCACGTAGGGTTGATATCACGAGCTTTGGTGAATCAAAATTGGTTAGTGCATCTTCTCTTATTGATTGATACATTCTCTCCCCGGAGAGGTTGATAGATCACGTGGAGTTGATATCATAGACCTTGGTGGAACAAAACTTTGTCTTAGCATGTCGGATTAATCTACTTGCTTTGTTTGGGTTAAAAGTGAAGAGGTGTCAAAACCTTGAATCTGGAGCCAAGTCCCTTTGTGGTATAAATCTGTGAGTCACCTTTAGAGAGGGTTAACCATAGCGGACAATCCCTTCACAGGGCAAACTGTGTTGACAGAACCTCAAGCGGTAATAGCCATTTTTGCCATGGTAGTGACAGCCGCTATATAAATGTCCTTGTGGAAGAAATCTCCACGGGTATGGTTCATTGTTGGGTTGTCAGATCTCCCTAGCAGCTCTTGAAGATTAAGTTCTTGAACTGTGTCAAAACCCTAGTGCACCGAGATTAGAGTTCACCCCTTTGAATCATAAAAGTTGCAGAGTCAAACCATTACTAAAAACCCTAGAGAGGCCAATTTTTCACTTTCAGGTATATGTGTGTTATTGCAAAACTTTTCAGAACATACACAATTAGTACTCTCAGGGATTAGCATAATTTGGTCACTTGATTGCTCATGTGCAAGGTTTCTTTTGCCCTTGTTCATTGTTTTCAGATGTGCTTGGAATCACTTGCTTGCTATTCTGCGTGCTTGTTTATCTACTTGGCTATTAAAAATGATCAAATCTGGTATAACCTTCAAAATCTAGACAGTACAATTTGTAAACAATCTAGAACTGAAGACCTTAAATTTTGCAAAAATTGACGTAAATTCTTTCTAGAGTCAAAAGTCATTTCAAAAAGTCAAAAGTCGTACGATTTTTGTCAAGTGTCATTTCAGTATTGCCCATCTATCGTATGATTGAGAACCCAGTGTCGTACGAGTTTTCAAACCAGCAAATTCAAGAAAGTCAAAATCCTGTTAGCAACTGTCATATGATATTTACAACTATCGTTTCATTTCTACCCAACTGTCATACGAGTTTTACAACTGTCATTTCATTTCTACCCAACTGTCGTACGAGTTTAGCAACTATCATTTCATAGACTAACTAGTGTTGTACGAGTCTGCAGAGTGTCATTTGGAAAAATTTGAGAGAGTTGTCAGAAATTGTCAAATTGCAAGATATCCAATGTTTCCAGCCTAGTTCCAGAATCTGTCAAAAATATCATTGTGTGAGGAATAGAGCAGTAGCTATTGAGCATTCTACCATTTTCTGAGTTTGATCTTTTGAATCCGATCTAGTCTTCTGTTTGATCAATTTGAGTCCTTTTTATCTCGTGTCAAAACCTTGTCATAACTATCAATCTTCAATCAATCTTTAAAAATAGACTAAGTGTTGAGAACTCGTGTCCGCTATCTTTTGGGTGATCTATCCCATACATCTAGGGCACAGTTTCCTTCACCCACATCTCATCAAATTTTCAAAACTATCATAATCTTGACAAGGTTGTGTCATCTGATTTTATTGAATCAAATTGTTCTTCAGTTGTCTTCATCCTTTTCTTCTATTTCATTCAAAGTTAATGGTGGAGACCAGAGCTTCTTCACACAAGGAATCAGAAGAAATATCTCAGCACTTACTTTTGACCAATACCCCAGGTCCAACTCTTGAACAACTCATCAAGTCAGGTATCTATGAAGATGATGGTCTCGGTAACTTTTGATTGAAAACTGGTTACATACCTCCTCTATCAACTCACAGAGGTAATCAGCAAACTCCTCCTCAATCTGTTCCAGGGAGCCCAAAAACTCCTACCATGTGTCAAGCAGGGACAAACCACGGTTCTCTAGGAGGAGGATCCCAAGGACACCATTCTCAACATAATGCTGACCAAGAGCCTACCCCCTCTAAAATCCATCGATGTCAGAATGATGATGAATTCAAGAGAATGATGAGGCATTTCTTGAAAGTGGATAGAGAGGCATACTTTTTACAATTAGCCCAGGAAGGGGCTAAGCTTCCTCCCAACTTTAACATTGATGATATAATCACACATGAGGAAGAAACTCCACTCACAGCTATGACAAAATAGATGCATGCTATACAAGTCAAATTTAGCAATCTTAAGAAGGAGAAGGAACCCAAGGAGTTCTCCATGGAGGCCCTATGTCCTTTCCCGTTTGACAAAAACTTGTATATGCCACCATTCCCAAAAAGAGTGGAGATACCAAAGTATGAAAAATATGATAGACACTCTGATCCTCAAGATTGTGTGAGAGAGTTCTATACGCAATCCATGGAATTCATGCATGAACCAACTTATTTGATGCGTCTTTTTCCTAGATCCTTGGGAGGAGCATCCATTCAGTGGTTTTCAAGATTACCTTCTATGATCAAAACTTTTGAGGAATTGATTAAATTGTTTTATCAACAATATTCCTACAATATTCAACATCCAATTACCATGATCGATATCTGTAACCTCAAGCAATATCCAGGGGAATCATTCCTAACTTTTCTCAAGAGGTGGCGAAAGAAGTTTTCTCTATATGCTAAACCAATTCCCGAAATGGAGAAACTTGAAATCTTTATCAATAACCTTGTTCCAGAGCTCAATTATCCATTACAAATGCAAGATCATGTATCTTTTGATAAAATGGTGGATAATGCAATCAAGATTGAGAAAGTACTTGTCAAGAAAGGAGAAATCACACTTCAAAAGGACAAGTTTGAATCTGGATCTAGCTCAAAAGATAAAAACAAGAGCTGGAATAGAAACAAAGGTATTGTCTCTAATGGTGTTGTTGACACTATCTGCACCGCATCAAAGGCACCGGCCTACAATCTCACCCTTGCCACCAAAGCCATTGAAGCTTCAGAGCAAAAATCTGCTGAACCATCTCTAAAGAAGCCATTCAAATGATGGGATAATAAACAAAAGTTTACTCCCCTAGGAGAATCTTTGGAATCTGCCCTGAGAACCCTGATAGATGATAACATGATCTCTTTACCACCAATCCGAAACCCTGATCCGGATCCAAAACCATATTGGTGGAAAGATAATGCATTCTGTGCTTTCCATTGGACTAAAGGCCACAGAACTAATGGATGCTTCCACTTGAAGCATACCATTCAAGACTTGATAGATCAAGGGGACATCACGATCGATAATCCTACCAGCAATAATTATCACACAGCATTTATAGAACTATTTTCACAACATGGCAAGGGAGTTTCCACTTCTCAGCCTAACATGGGGGCAAAAGTCAACTATGCCTACCCTGGAAACAATGCTGTCATCAATATGGTCGAACCATATCTCTCTGAGAGCTGCAATGTCATCATGATTGTACGAAGAGACAAAAATCATTCCTCAGCTAATGCGGTTACCAGATCACAAGCTCAGGCTCATCTGAAAGGACAAACACCAAGTTCATCTAATGTCCCTAAGATACCTTTCAATCTCACATCTGCTTCTAAACAGAAGGTTGCCTCAAAATCTTCCAATCCAAAGGATACAAGACCTACATCTTACAGTATCGTCCAACAACTCTAGCATACCAATGCCAAAATCTCTATGTTTGAGTTACTTCAAATATCTCCAGCTCACAAAGATATCCTAGACAAAGCTTTGCTCGGCTCTAATGTTCCTAATGATCTAGATCTAGACAGGTTCCAGACTATGGTTGGTCATCTAACATCTCCGCAATATATCTCCTTTTCAGAGGAAGATGACAACTCCCTAAGTTACCCACATAATCAGCCCTTGCACATAAAAGTCTTGATCCAGAACTGTCAAGTCAAACGTGTGTTGATAGATGGGGTTGCAGGCCTCAACATTTGTTCTTACAGCTTAATCACACAGTTGGGATTCTCAGAGATGGCTATTGATCCTCAAAAGAAGATCACCATAAAAGCCTATGATGAACAAGAAAGAGATTCTAAAGGCACCATTGTCTTACCCATCTGAGTAGGTCCGGTCATCAAAGATACCACATGTCAGGTGCTTGATCTACCATTGGCTTACAATATCCTTCTAGGGAGACCCTGGATCCATGAAATGCAAGCCATCCCTTCTACGTACCATCAATGCTTGAAATTTTCCTATGAAGGGGTAGAAGTTACTATCCTAGCAGATCTGAGTACAACTTGCAATACATTGAAGGAAAGTGCCGATAAGCTTGTACCTAATAACAAAGAATCTTCCATCAAGCAACAAAATGTTGCTTCCACATCTAAGATGGATGACATTGCTAAAGAGATCAATATCAAAGAAAATGGGATGGGAGAATACACTATAGAGCCAGTCTTTTTTGACATCTCTCCCTATCTCACCCAAGTCATATGGACAATCTTTGAAGCAATCTAAATCAGAACCTAAGGAACCTATGGAAGCATACAAAAGAAATTTTGTGGCGGAGCAAGTATCCAAACAAGAATTTGAAGAAGATGAAGCTGTGCTTGCATGGCTATACAAAGATGATTCTGAATCCAAAATTGTTCAACCTAGTGAATCTATAGCACCTACAATCCCTTCTAATTCATATGGTCCAGGAAACAAATTGATAGCCAAGATGGGATATTCTGATCAAGGACCTCTAGGAATCAGTGAAAAGGGTCTTGTGACACCTATTTCACATATTGGTAGAGCCAACAAAGATACTGGTGGCTTAGGGTTTAAGAAGAAACCCTATCATCTCAAAGGTGGTTGTTCTCATGTCATAGAACAAATTGCACCAGGAGAACCCCTTCTTAAGAAAGAAGAAACAGAACCCTCTGATGATGATTCAGATAGCTCTGAGCTTATCCCCTATGAAAAATTTCCTAAAGAGATCAAAGATCTTCTTGATGATACAGATGATCCTATCAAAAGAATTAATGTAGTAGAAACACAAGAACCTACTGTAGCACAAGAGATGGTTGCACCACAAGAACCAGCCAATCTCAAAGGTGATCAAACTGATCAAGAAGAAGGGGGTAGTTATTCTGACACTGATTCCCATGAATATGAATTCAAGTCAGAAACTGAGGGTAATCCTTCTTGGGGTATTCATCCTAATTTCACACATTTTCTAAGATTTCCTAGAGATCTTGAATCAGAAGCTGAGTCAAATGACTATGAATGGGGTGCCATTCTAGAAGAAGATGAGCTTATAATAGAGAAATATATTGATGTTATTCACCAATATGTATCTCAACCCAACGTAGGTCTAGAGCGAAATAATGAACTTAACATGTCGGATCCACCTATGGCTGAAGAGGACTCCCATGATGATGTTGAGCCTATTCACAAATTGAACATTTTGAGCTGTAATATCACCTTTGAACTTGAGCGTCAGGTTAGGACCAATGATGACATATCCACATCTGTGAACACCATATCCCAAGCCTTTCCCGCTTTAACTATCCAACACCCTGAGCTTATCGACCAAACTTCCACAAACCCAAGCCATGGTGTTTACACCTTTTCTAGTGACTATGCCCTTGCTTGTTACCTCAATGTAGTCAAGCCTATGAGGACTTCCATCAGTGAACCGAGCATCAGCATGACCGAGTCGGACATCAAATATCTTAGTCAAAAAAATAAAAATAAAAAGAAAAAGAGTTCTGAGGGTTAAAACCACTTTGTGGCAGTCTCAGAACCTACAAAAGTAAAAAGAAAAGATGTATCTGAAGGTGAAAACCTCTTTGAGGCACCTAAGGATGAGATATTTGATGTCCTTTCGAGTCATTTACAGGATAGATCTCCAGTTCTGATTGAGCCAACTCAATCCATCAATTTGGGTACAACAAAGGAACCACAATTGGTACATATAGCACAATCTCTATCAGAAGAAGAGAAATAGAAATTCACTACATTCTTATCAGAAAAAAAGATCAATTTTGCATGGAAATATTTAGATATGCCAGGATTGGATCCCAATCTCATTATGCACCATCTATCCATTTCTCCTGGAGTAAAACCAATCAAGCAAAAATTGAGAAAGATGCATCCTCATGTTGCACTCTTAGTCAAAGCAGAACTAGAAAAACTCCTAAAAGCTGGATTCATCTGTGTCATAGACTATGTTGAGTGGATCTCTAACATTGTACCTATTTCAAAACTAGATGGTTCAATCAGAGTGTGCACGGACTTTAGAGATGTGAACAGAGCATGCCCTAAGGATGATTTTCTGCTACCTAACATTGATATGATAGTGGACATGACTGCAGGCTATGAAATGTATTCCCTTATGGATGGTTTTTCTGGATACAACCAAATCAAAATTGCTTCAGAAGACCAAGAGAAAACTGCATTCACATGTGCATGGGGAACCTTCTGTTGGAATGTTATGCCATTCGGACTCAAAAATGCTGGAGCTA
This sequence comes from Chamaecyparis obtusa, assembly GCA_027943335.1. Taxonomy (NCBI): domain Eukaryota; kingdom Viridiplantae; phylum Streptophyta; class Pinopsida; order Cupressales; family Cupressaceae; genus Chamaecyparis; species Chamaecyparis obtusa. The sequence goes on from BSBK01003715.1 coordinate 722,797, forward strand.
CATATCAAAGAGCAATGACATCTATTTTTCATGATATGATGCATAAAATAATGGAGGATTACATGGATGATACCTTGGAAAAATCCATGATTAGAATTGAACATCTAACAGACTCGAGCATGATCCTAGATAGAATGGAACAGTTTAGTCTCCGACTAAATCCTAAGAAGTGTGCTTTTGGTGTCACTTCTGGAAAGCTCTTAGGATACATAGTTTCAAAGAAAGGCATTGAGGTCAATCCAGCTAAGGTGAAAGCTATCATAGAGATGCAACCTCCCAAGAATATCAGTCAAATGTGAACTTTGCAAGGGAGAGTACAATCCATCAGAAGATTCATATCACAGTTAGCTGACATATCACAACCTTTCACAAAGACATTACATAAAGGTGTGACCTTTGCATGGAATGAAGACTGTGCAAAGAATTTTGATCATATCAAAAATTATCTCTCGAATCCTCCTATCTTAATGCCTCCTATTCATGGGGAGCCATTAATATTATATGTCTCCACAACAGATACATCACTGGGGGCATTGCTAGCACAGCATGATGAGAACAAAAAGGAAAGAGCCATCTACTATATAAGTAGAACATTGGTGGCGTATGAAAAGAATTATTCTATGATTGAGAAAGCTTGTCTCGCTATGATCTTTGCATCATAGAAATTGAGACATTACATGTTAGCTCATACCACTCATTTGGTAGCTAAGATTGATCCACTGAAGTACCTACTAAGCAAAGCTACCCTCACCGGTAGACTAGCTAAATGGGTCATGCTCTTGAGTGAATTTGACATTGAATATGTTGAAAGAAAAGCTATCAAAGGACAGGTCATTGCTGATCAACTAGCAGATGCACCCATGTTTGATGACACACCAATGCAAATGAAATTTCCAGACTCATCTATTATGCACCTCTCTTCTAGAACATGGTGGTTATTCTTTGATGGCTCCTACACACAAAATAGATCTGGAGTAGGCATATTGTTCATCACTCCTCAAGGATACTCGATACCCAGAGCATTCAGACTAAAGTTTCCTTGCACAAATAATATTGCTGAATATGAGGCACTTCTCAATGGTATGAAAATGACAATACAGTGGAGAGTTACAGAGATGCACATCCATGGAGACTCACAATTGGTTATCCATTAAGTCAATGATGTGTACCAAACCAAAGATGAAAAGCTCATTCCTTACAAGAGAATGGTAGATGATTTAAAGAAATACTTCATCTCTATCACATTTGAGCAAATACTCAGAATGGAGAATAAGGTTGTAGATGTAATGGCGACATTATCTACTCTCTTACAGTAGCTCGAACATGAACTACGCTACGAGTTCTTGGTGGAAGCCTTATCCTATCCTACATATGACTCCCCTAAAACCCACATGATCTACACTGTTGTAGGTTATGACTCATCTCTCTACAAATATTTGTTCTCCTATCTCCATGACCAAATCATCCCTGAGTCCTTTAACCACTTTGAGAAATGAAACCTTATCTGATCCGCATCTCGATATGTCATCATTGGTAATGATCTGTACAAATGAGGTCTAGATGGTACACTGCTTAGATGTTTAGAACGGGAAGAGTCTCAACATGCATTAGAGGAAGTCCACGAGGGTATATGTGGGTCGCACTTGAACGGTTTAACGTTAGCTCAAAAACTTATTAAGGCTGGGTACTATTGGCCTGAAATGGAGAAAGAGGCTATTAAATTTGCTAAAAACTGTCAACAGTGTCAAGTACATGGAAACTTGATTCATGCTCTAGGGAGAGATCTGATTCCCTTTACTACACAATGGCCTTTTCAACAATGGGCATTTGATCTCATAGGTGCTATCCATCCGCACTCTTCTAATGGACATACCCATATAATCACAGCTACAGATTATTTTACAAAATGGGTAGAAGCAGTTCCTCTAACACAAGCAACAGGGAAACAGATCTCTATGTTCATCCTGAACTACATCATTTGCGGATGTGGGATCCCTCACTCTATAATCACAAATAACGGGGGACAATTCAAAAACAAGGATCTAGATGACTTATGTGCTAAATTCAAGATTACACAATATTGGTCTTCTATTTACCATCCTCAAGGGAATGGACAAGCTGAGGCTTCAAACAAAAATCTCTTGAAGATCTTGCACATAACAGTGAATAAAATAGGAAGAGACTGGCATCTCATGATCAATCTAGCTCTCTGGGCATATAGAACTAGTATCAGAATGCCTACAAGGGCTACACCTTTCACTTTAGTTTATGGGTCTGAAGCAGTAATACCTATTGAGGTTGAAATCCCATCACTTAGAATCAAAATGCATGGACTTGTCACTGATGAAGACTACAGAGTGTCTAGGTTACAAGAATTGGAATTACTAGATGAGCGTAGGCAAGCAGCGTATGATCATCTCAGAGTGTATCAGAAAAGAATGTCTAGAGGCTACAACAAGAAAGTCTGACACAAAGAATTTCAGGTTGGTGATCTAGTCTTGAGAGAAAATCCTAAAAATCAATCACATCGAGAATGCAAGGGGAAGTTTGAACCCAATTGGCTGGGTCCCTTTGTTATCACTGCTACTTTTGGCTCTAGTGCCTATCAACTCTCAACAACTGAAGGAGAACAGCTCTAAGAACCAATCAACGTTCTCCATCTGAAGAAATTCTATGCCTAAGGCATTCAGTCTATGGTAAAATGTCCTAAAAAAATCTTAAAAATCTGAAAAAGTCTTGAAAAAAATAAACATTTTGGTGAAAACCTAGCAATAGGTGCCTTGATGATTCACAAAAAAAATTAGAAAATATCAACAGTACACAAAAATTGAAAAAATGAAAAATACAAAAAAAATTGAAAAAAGAAAAATACAAAAAAAAAAAAAAAGGAAAAAAGTGCCTTGGTGAAAACCTGGAAACAGGTGCCTTGGTAGCAAAAATAAAATCTCTAACAAGATGGTGAAAACCCAGCAAATGGGCGCCAATTGTTCAAAATGCTCCATCTATCAACACAATCTTGGTCTTTCCCAGCTTTCAGTCTTGCTTTAGTTTGTACATATCTCCCAGTTTGTTTCTGCATTTTCAGTTTTCAATAAGTCGGTCTGTACACCAATCGGCTCAAGCGTCTGTATCCTATCAATGTTCAACTTGGGGTCAATCAATGTCATATCCTATGGCCTCCAGTGTATCTTAGAAAGATCATATCTAGTCAGAGTCCTTTGAAGCTTCATGTGAGTCAGTCAGTCAGTCTTGTCTCCAGAAAGGATTTTGCATCTACAACAACGCAATCAAACATCAAAACTCAACTGAAAATAATCTATGCTTTTTACATGCTTTTATCTCCTTGTATGCTTGCTGATCCGCATTGAGATTTTTGCATATTGTGTCCCTTCGAGCTCTTCGATGATGTCCATTATAGGATTTAGAGGGTGATGACTGGGGGCATAATCTTTTCTTTGTCTTCTGCTTGTATGTGAAAATCTAACAACTTTGAAAATTTTGGATTGAAATGGTGTCCGACTATAAGAGCCTCTATCTCAAATTGGATGGCCATGCGTACCTCGACCATTGATACCCAGAAAATTCAAAGAAGTTTGATCTAACTATTGTCTTTTTGAGTAAGTTCTTTCTCCTACTGTGGAATGAGATCTTGCCTAAGGATGTGAATGATAAAGGGTCACTATGGGTAATTCACATTGGATTTAGAATGATCTCTTGACTGTTTGATATGTTTTCAACGCAAGGCGTACTCAGGTCATCACAACATTTATGTTTTGATGCTTGTACAAATTGCTATATCAAAAGGGACATGATATTCAGGTCATCTTGGCGTTTGTGCCTTGGTGCTTATATCTGATCCAACATTCCAAAAACAAATCAATATTCATATGTCCATGGTTGTATAACCAGTGGGTGTTGTATTGATTCTTGCGCATAAAAATCGATATTCATATGTCTATGGTTTCATGGCTAGTGGGCATTGTATTGATTTATCCGGTTACCTAAAAGTTCAATGATGATAACAAATTGACATATGATCAGTGACTAGGTCCTAGGTCTTAGGTTGCATTTCATTTTGCATGTCTCATTTCATTTTGCATGTCTCTTTGCATTTTGCATATTTGCATGATCTCACAATGATTAAATGAACTTCAATGCTTAAATGATTCTTCAAATCGCATCTTCAAGTCTCACAAGAACTGAATCTCACACAAAGGTTCCTCCAATGAAATAGCGAGTAGAATCCTTTTTCGGGATCAAAATTCAAATCTGAGATCATTCATATTATTAATTGCTTGCATAATCAGCCTTCAATCATCACAAAAATCTAGTATTCAACTTAACCGATTATCTTATATCAAACTATCGAAATTTCAACTTGGTCAACCATGGTCAACTCATGGTCAAACCTAGTCAAACTTGGTCTTTTGGGACCTTCCAACGATGTAGAATGTGTTCTTGAATGTGTTTCACCACACTTCTCAAATCAATTAACATGCTTCTAAACTATAACACTGACTTTTCTTGTCAGATTTCAATTTTAATCCCGAAGGGGGCATGGTATTGCACATCATTCAAAGTCTGTCAATCAAATCTATCAATATCTTTCATCAGTAATCAAGACAAACAATCACGTCTAGTTACTGATTCATAAAAAAAAAAAGACCTCATCGCTCGGGGCAAATCTATCATCACTTGGGGCATATCAGATTCATCGATCCATATCAATTTGGTATTCTCCTAATCTTGTAAACTGTATCAATTTTTGCAACCATCGGATCATAGTGTTCTTTCCTTGGTTCTTCGGCAACTGAAGGATTCAGATGTGATACTTGCTAGTTCTGCTAAGACAATTGAGTCTAGAACGGGTCACTCACTTCTTATCAATCCTAAGGTTCAGAATTAGGCATTTTGACACTTTTTTGCAATCATAGGTTCATTTGCTGCTATAGTGAACATTATCTTTGGTCATTCAGGACCTATTATCTCCATATCAATTCAATATCAATCAGCTTCTATCTCATATCAATTATCAATTTCAAACATCAGTTTCATATCTCTATCAAACACAGACTATCTTTGAACCACTGCGCTTCGCACAGTAATTCAAAGAGGGGCAAAATGTAATACCCCAAAAATGGGCTATATGTTCATTAACCTCCTACATCGACAAATCGAACAAAATTGACATCAAAGTCCTAACCTAAGGCACATCTAAACATCATCGAATCATAATTGATTATCTTAAATTCTGCATCGGGGAGTATTCCTAGTAATATTCCTAATCATCATAATTATCTTTAATTTTATAATTATTTGGCAATAAATCACATTTATCCTAAAGTTTGATTAATTGAATATTTTCATATTTAATTAATTAGATTTAATATTTACCACTTAATTGTGTAATTAAATTTAATTCTATCTATTATTAATTATATTATTTAAATTTTGACAATAAATCCAATATCATATGAATAATTGATTAAATTCTTATTTAATTAATTAAAGCATGTTGTCATTATTTAATAATATAGTTTTTAATAAAAATTTGATTAAATAATTGATTAACCCATAAATCAATTGTTTTATTTTTAAAAGCAGTTAAGTTGGAAATAAATCACTTTATTATTAAATTAATTCATAAATAAAACATGTACAATCATAAAAGCAAACAACTATCAATTATCAATTAAAGCTAAACTCTATTTTGAGTTAAAACTTAGCTTTTGCATATTTTTGTGAGTTAATTATCCTTTATTTAAAAATAACTCAAAAATCAACCTGAGTTATTTGAGTGATTTATGGTTTTTTCTCATGCACCTTCAAAGCCCTGGATTTCTATAAAAACAAGGCTCAGCTCTTCATAATTCATCTCTCAAATTTGCATCCACAGCATCTCGCAAATTGCAAACTTACTCTACAGGAATCATAGCATATCAGATTTGGAGAATTTGCACAATTGGAGCTTGAAAGAATCAACTTGCGAATTCAAAGCTTTGTGAGATCAATTTCAATTGCATAGTTTTTATATCTTAGCATAGAATTTCATAGTTTTCATATCATTGTTAGAATCTTCATTGCAAGATCATTTAGCATTCATTTCATATTAGTTTTCAATAGCATTCATAGCATATCAGTTTATCATTCTTATTGCATAGAAAATATAAAAAATATAGATTAATTGCATTCAATTTCATATCCATCTTTTGCATTCAAATCCTTCATTTAGGTGTCCCCTAGGTCACTGATCTCGATTACAATCTGAGAAAATCAATCTCGCACCTATTAGAAGGCAGTAAATCGCTTGGTTACATAGTTTTCAATTTTGCATGATTTGATTATAGCTAACCTCTAATGTTTTACTGAGTGTTGTGTTTACAAATCAGGTATAATTTTCACACACACAGATACTGACCAGCCTTTAGTCTTCTTAATGCATAAACCTATAAAACACTTTGCATATGACTGTAATCACTTTAATGCAAACTTTAACCAGACAAAGTGTGACTGTAAGTGAAGCAATAATCAGTGCTTTAAGGATTTTCATTCTTCTTCCTTTTAAGGAGGGCCAACCTAATATGATTCGCTCTTTGCAAAATCAGGAAATATAAACTAAATGCCCTGGGCACAGTCCAATCTATCAAGTGCAATAAACATAAAAATAAAAAGGTATTGATAAATAATGTGAATATTTCAACTTCTTCTCTGAGATCGATGAAAGATACAACTGTGAGAAACAAATACCAAACTAGTGCCTAATCCTAAGGGCAACAGAGTCACAATGCAAATTAACAAGTAAACCCTAACAAAAATACAATAGTATGCCTTACATACCAACCACAAATCCAAATAGGTTGCCTTACAAACTATTCTATTAACCAAATATTGTTATCATCAAAGATCGATACAAATATATTTACTCTCCAAGATGAAATATAAGCAGTTTTAATTCTTTCCTTGAAAGAAGCTCATAAAACAATCAAGTAGGTTGCCTTACAACTAGTATATTTCAAATGCCTAACATGGAAAACATACAAGAGTAAAATACATAAGCAAAGAGACAACAATAATATATGGCAGAAGTTGTAGTGTATTTGTATTAAATTCAACTTGCCACTTACATTCACAATTCCATTACTCGGAAGACCAGACACAAAGCTTGGTGATCTGCTCCTAAGTGTATGCACCCTAAAATGGTCACCTAGACCTTGGGCCCCATTTCTGCAATTTATCAAATCTTTGAATCAATATTTTCAAAAATCAACATTTTTCAAATATATCAATTTCCTTGATCAAATCATAATCAATTCAATATTTCCTAAGGTTTGAGCTTTATTTAATTTAAAAGAGAATAAAAAATAAAAATCTTATTTAATTAAGAGAACATGCTCCCTTTTAATTAATTAAAAATCTCTTTTAATTAAATAATAAAATCACTTTATCCTAAGCCTTTATTTAATTAAAAAGAATTTCCTCCCCTTTTATTTAAATAAAAAATCTTCACTTTTCTTCTTATCCTATGTTACACAAATAAAATATTTAATTGTTATTTATAAAGAAAAATAAAATAAAAAATAAAAGAAAAGTACTTTTGCCTCACATGGACATAAAGTAAATGCTCAATATAAAATAAATGCTTCTAATTTTCTTATTGGAGGATATTTGTGCACAAGGATCAAGCTTCTTTTTTTCTCCATCGTTGATTAAGTCTTTTGCCTCTTAATTTTCATGGTCCATTGTTTTTCACTTCCTATAAAAGAAGAGCTCTCTTCCTCATTTGCACACACCATACATACTTGAATTATTATGCTACAGGTTTTCTAAGTCATTGAAGCTTTTGAAAATATTCTTGCATCAAGTTTTAAAAATTTGGAGCATCATTGGCATTCATCTTGCATCTACATCACATCTTAGCTTGCATCATAGTTGCATTATCATGGTATCATTTTCTTTCATGTTTTAGATTAATCTCACATAGTTTAATTAGAGGGTTTGTAACTCTTTCATTTCCATTTTCATAGCTTAATTGCATCTTCATTCTCATAAGATTAATTTGAATTCTCATATAGATTTGCATAGCATTGAATTCATTTAGAATCTCTCATTGTGTGGTTGACTAGCAAGGTCATGAGTTTATAGCTCTAGCTGAGAGCAATTTTACAAATCTTGCAACTTCATGTATAAAGAGCTATGGATCGATTTGTGAGGGCTCATTCTTGAGTTTTCTTGCATGTAAGAATTCATAGAAGTGTGACAATATTTTAACACATATTTTTGGCACCCACCATGGGGCAACCCACTTTTTACATGCTAATTTTGATTTTTTTTGGAGCTAACCCTTGTGCAGATTTGTTTGGAGATGAAAAACTCTAGATTTGAAAGATTTGATCATATCTCCCAAACAGCTTGGTATTTTGGCCTGAAATTTTTTTTTCAGGTTGGAGACATATCAAAGAAGCTCCAAAAAAATTTTAAATTTTTTTGGAGGTGATTTGTAGTTTTTATGATTTTTTCTTAATTTTTCATAAAAAATTTGATTTTTGGCACAAATCACCGTATTTTTTTGAAATTTTTACATTTCTGGAAAGGTCTTGGAATTATATAGGGGGTCTATTAATTGTGTTTTTAATTTAGAAATCATATCATAGCTCATTTGGTCAATTTATAAAAACTAGTCTATTTTGGTAAAATGGGTCTCTAGGGCACAAATGAAGAGATTTTTCTAAAATTTTTACTTTTTTGGAAAGCTCTCTATTTTTTGATAGAGGTCTTTTTTCTTCATTTTGGGTTTAGGGTCTGAATTCATGTGGTAAAAATTAGATTTTGTTGACTAGGTCAAATGCATAAAAAATAAAATTTTGTGATGGGTATGCACTTATTTTTCATTGTTCAATGCATGATATGAGTTATCATTTGGATTATTTGCTGGTTATCATTGCTCCTAACAATTGATTTTTAGATCTAACCACCCTAGGGTTTGCATAAGTTAGATATACATTGCATATCTTATTTGCTTATTTTCTTGTCTTGTTCATTTGAAGGTGCATGGCTTGCTTTCATGAAAAATGCTTAAAACAAATAAAAAAATGGTGAAATCTACTATGCGCGTTGCACTGGAATTGAGATATTTTGTTACAAATCTACAACATTTAGATTTTGAGATTAAAATTGAACCTCTCATGTGTTTGGCTTGAGTGTTTACATGCTTTCATAGAACACATTTCAATTAATGCTCTTAATGGGAAATGAATGAACATAGATTTTTTTTCATACAAGTTTGTGTAAGTGAATGCTTGTGTTTAAAACTTAAGTAATTCTTGGTTCCAATATCAAATATCTCATTGAGTAATTGAGGGCATGGATTCATTCCTTGTTTACATAGGGAGTTAAATGCACCACTTTGTGGACTCACTCTATGTTTACTTGGAAAGTTAAATATTCCATTGATTCAACCCTTTGTCATTTGTGAGTAATATTGATAAGCAACTTTAGATTACTTGTGATTGATCTAGATTGCTATCTTGGGTTATTAGACTCGCTAATCCATCAGCTCCTCATTTTTGCCCCATGGTTGCAAGATCAGCGCCACATTAAAGGGGAGGGGTCTACAGGAAAGAAGCGTTAATTGCTCCACTAGGCAACCCTTTTGTGCTTTTTGGAACTCACTTATTTTCTAAGGTGTGGACTCACTTTGAGTTGATATGAGGAGTTAAATGTTCCACTTTTGGACTCACTTTGAGTTGGTGTGAAGAGTTAAATGTTCCACTTTTGGACTCACTTTGAGTTTGTGTGAAGGGTTAAGTGTTCCACTTTTTTGGACTCACTTCACATTCTCTTAAGGGTTAAATGTTCCACTTTTGGACTCACTTCACATTATCTTAAAGGGTTAAATGTTTCACTTTTGGACTCACTTCGCATTTACTTGAAGAGTTAAGTGTTCCACCTTTAGTGCTCTAAATACTTTTGATAGTGAATTACTTAGTTTTTATTTTTAGAAGGCCTGCTTGGGGACACACCACCTCAAGGGATGACCTTAACTCTTATGTTTTGGCAGAGTATAAATATCGGGAGGTGAATCCAAAGACACCTCTCTTGGAAATTGAGTTTTATATCACTCTTGGCGAAGTCTCAAAGAATTTTATACCTTTGAGAAGTGAAGGAGGAGATTTGGGTTACCGTCTCCCCCCGGTTGTGTGATTTTGGATTCTTCTCATCTACGGATTTGGGCCTCATGTACCTTGTGTATATCAAGGACTCCTTTTAGAAAGCCACATATATCCTTATAGACAACTTGTTAAGGTGTTGTTGTGTTCTAAGTGCCTGCTAAAACATTGTCAAGAACATACACAAGTAGAACCTTTAAGGAGTAGCATACTAAGTCACTATCTCTATTCATGTGCAAGGTTGCTTTGTCCCTTGCTCATTGCTTGAAGACTATTTTCTTGAACTCCCTAGTTGCTGTTCTATGTGCTTGATCATCATTGCAAAATCTTTTGAAAGATCTATTTGGAATATTGAAACTGAGTTCCGTCCTACTGTAGTGAGTTCTCCTTAGAAGCTTGGTCTTCCTTGGTCAGTCCAGGTCAGATTCTAGGTGCTGTCATGTTGCTTAACATCTCAATGAATGTTATGGTATCAATTGCACAATATGACTCTTAGTCTTCTTCTTTCTTCTCCATTTCCCATGTTCTTCTAAAGTCTTCTATTCCCATGGGAAATTCTTCTTTTTCTTCTTGATTATTTTCCTCTTACTATGTAGTCTACCTTCTTCTATTCATCTATTCATTTCTTCCATGCTTGATTCCTCCTCTTCTATAACCATGAATCTTGACTATCTGGTTTTGGAACCTTTATTAAGAATAGATGATCTTGAGCTCATTGACATATTTGAAAAGTGTTGTTCCTCCAAAATTCTCATGAGTGATAAATTTATAGCAAAAATAAAAGAAAAGATGATTAAATCAGATGCCTTTTCTAGAATCATAAACATGATCATATCACGATCTTCTTCTTCCAAACATTCTTCATCATCTAAATCTTCTCATTCTTCTTCACCTTCCAAGTCTTATCATGACTCTTCCAGACATCATTCTCATTCTTCATCTTCTAAGTCTTATCGTGATTCTTCTAAACACTATTCACATTCTTCATCTTCCAAATCTTATCATGACTCTTCTAAACATCATTCAAATTCCTCATCATCCAAGTATTCTTCTTCCTCTAGGTCTTCACCTTCCTCTTCTTCACAATCTCATTTTTCTTCTACTTCTTCAAAGAGTCTTACTTCTCTTTAGAAGACATACCATAAAGAGCAATGTGATAGTCCTTATGATGTCTCTTCCATAAAGAGTGACACACCCACCTATGATAACTATGATGATGGACAATATAGTGATGCCCATGAAGCTTCTATTCCTAAGCATCATCCTCGTGGTACACTTGTGATTTCTAAAGGGGATTCGTATTGGGTAGACTATGATGGTGATCCATATGACTCTAAATTTGAAATTTTTTTTGATGATTTTTATGAACAATACAATATTTCTATTGAGGAAGAGAAAATCTACCGTGCTGATTTCAAACGTCAAAAGAATCTCTCCTCTAAAAGTTCTCATGCTGAAAATAAAGGTTGCACTCTCAAGCAAGATCATATTAATGTTGAACCTTTGTCTTGTGATGGTTCCCTTCCATCCTCTACTTCCTCCAATGCCCACACATTTCCTAAAGCTTCTGAGTCTTCCAAATCTATCACAAATCCTTCATCCAACAAAGATCCTAAGGCTTTCCATGCGGTTCCCTATAGTTATTCTCAAGAGCCACCTCTTAAAGATACTCAAGCTAACCTTCACTTGGATGCGAATACTTTTAATAATGCTAAACCTAAAGAGCCTAAGCCTTTATGCACTATAATGCCTACTTTAGCTAGTCCTTCACCATCTCCTCCAAAGTCTTCCATACAATTCCAACCTACTTCCTTGTCCTTAGAAGTGGCTCTATGTCAAGAGGATTCTAAAAATGATAAAGAAAAGAACATAAAAAAAGATCAAGATCAAGAACCCTCCATGTCATCCAATTCTCTTCATGATGTATCTCCTCCATTTCATGGTTCTTTTGATCCTTTACACTCTTCTGCATTCATTCCACCATCTCCTAAGCAAGATCAAGCTATTACTTACACTATTGAGCTTATTGATAATCAAAATAACCTTACCACACTTGCGCTTTCCAAAGATGATACTTCCATTAAGGTTATTAAAAATGGTGTTGTTACTTTTGATGTAAAGCCTATTGAAAATCAAAAGAAAGTTGATATTCTTATGCTATCCAAAGATCCTTGTCGAGATCGAAGTCTTCCATCTTCTTGTTCTACCACTCCATACTCACTTCCACTTTCTACTCTTCCTAAATCTTCGCAAGCTTTGAACGATCCTATCAATGAAGTTGCTCCTATTCAAGATGTGCACAATCCTATTGAAAATCTTAATGCTCATTCTAAAGATGCTGATGTCCTTGGTTGTCATATAGATGTTGATGAACTTATTGATTATCCTTTTGCATCTTCCACATCTATCCTTGGACCTCCTCCACCAATACTAAGGGCTTCATGTCTTCCTTCCATCTTGGGTCCTTATGTCCCTTCACTTTTCCCTCCTAATTCTCCTAATTCTTTATCCATATTGGGTCCTTACATCCCTCCATCTCATATTTTTCCTCAAGGTTAACATAGATACATACCCTTGAATCCTTTTCATCCATCCACCCATCTAAACCAGTCATATCATCCTTCTTCTTCCACAAGTCCTAAGTCTTTTGGAAGTAACTTGAATGTTCAATACAAGAAAAAGAAGCAATACAAGAATCCATAAAAAAATGAAGATTACCATGTCTACTCTAATCAACATGAAAACATAAAGTCAAAAGAGATATCTAAGAAGAAAACTACAAGACAAGTATGGGTTCCAAAATCTATCATTCAAGATATTATCTCTAAATCATCCAAAGGAAATAAAAAGCTTAAAGCTATATGGATTCCAAAGTCTCTCTTAAGAGAGTCTTATGTTGAACAAGTGAAGTTGACATTCAAGCTTTCAAAGGCTTTCATTTCATCTTCTTCCAAAAACATTCTTCTATTCCATATGCCCAAACTGCAACCTCTGCTAAACATTTGCCATATTCCTTCACGAATTCTTTCATTCACGTTTCCTCCACCCTCTCACCACCCTTCAAGGTGTGTGTTGATGTTGATCTTGCCTTCCTTTCCATCTACCCTTTCACAATCCTTCCATTCATTATCCTTCTACCTTCTATCATTTTCCCTCATTTTCTTATTTCTCCTATCTTCCAACCTCACTCGCTTTACATAAAGCTTTGTCCTCCATTTTTCTCTTCCATTTTCCTTTCCCTATCAGCATCTTTGAGCATATCATTTTGAATCCTTGGCATATCATGGTTTATCCTTTCAAAGAGCACTATCTAAAAAGCTTTCTTTCTTCCAAAAAATTAGAAAATTCAAAAAATAGAAAAAATTCAAAAAAAAAAATGAAAAATGAAAAAAATTGAAAAAAATTAAAAATGTGCCATGGTGAAAACCTGGAAATAGGCACCTTGGTAGCAAAAGTAAATAGAAATAAATTTGTCCTATGGTGAAAACCACTCCCTTGTGGTGCCTTGGATAAGTACCATGATGAAAACCTAACAATCAGGCATCATGCATAGTTCTTCTATATATTTCATCCATTCCATCTTCCATCTTTGATCTTGACAATATTGACCTATAAAAGAACATTTGGCTATCTTTTGAGCTATCTTCCGATGATCTTGCTTTCATTCCATTCATGTTTCACCTTCGTATTTTCCTTCATTCATTCTAGCCTTTCGCTATCCTTTTCCCCCTTGGTCTTGATCTAATAAAAAAAGTAAAATATGATGCTATGAAGCCTCTTGACATGTCTACTCCTTTGGACTGCATCCCTTCCTTCTTTTGCAGTGCACTTTTGAGGCTTATCCTATGCTATCCTTTCATTGCTTATCCAAATATGTTTTGCATGATAATTTTTCCCTAGCTTGGGTACTCTTGAGGAGTTTGACCTTGAAGATTTCTTCCCTCCATTTGCTTTCATTCTCCTTTCCTCTTATCTCATTCACTAGCTTGCTCATCCATCTTGTCCTCCACATTTCTAGATATTGGGACTACACGATGTGATCTTGCTCATGAGTTTAATGCCCATCTTGTTTGGGGGCATCCTTTGTATATATCTTTTATGATCCTGAAAAAATTCCAAAAAAATTCATATATGATGTTGAAAAAATCCTAAAAAGTATAAAAAGTCTTGAAAAAAAATACAAAAAAATAAAAAGAATTTAAAAAATTCAAAAAAATAGAAAATGTGCCATGGTGAAAACCTGGAAACAAGCGCCATGGTAGAAAAAATATAAAAAAAAAGAAAAAAAAAAATTGCAATAAATCCAAGTGGTGAAAACCTGGAAACAGACACTACTTGAGGCCTTTGCACCCCTATTTGTTAGCATGCATCCTCAACACTTAGCCACTTTCCATCATGCCTTGACCTTATTTGCCTTGGTCTAGAATTGGTCTTTGTCTTTGTCTAGGGGGCATAATTGTTCACATAGGTCCTTTAGAGGCATTTGTCTCTTGGGGCATTTCACAATAGGTGTTTTTCAACACCACCCCAAATAGTGTTTTTCAACACTACCCTTGCGTCGAGTGTTTCTTAACACTTATTAGATGTCTTACCCAATAGTCTAAGTATGATACGATATTTCTCATTTGCAGATGTGATAACTAGAGTCTGACTCTATGACCAACACACATGCACTTAAACAATCAACTCGCTTGAGATATGTTGACTTTATTTTTCTTTGTGTGTTGTCTATGAGGATTTTTTTGATAAGTGGTCTCTCCCTGAGAAGTTTTCAATGATGCATAGCTAGAAGAATAAGGGTATGAGAACATGTTTTCTTTCTTTATCTGCTTATGGGTATATTTTTTTGATCCTAATTATCATGAGTATTTATGCTGGTCTTACTTGACACTATGGATTGACAAGGTATTATCCTTGACTATTTTGCGAATGCATGCTTCTAGCTATCCTGACTTTCATATGTCTTGATACAAGCATAATCTCACCATATCAAACTTACGTGATCTCACTGCATTAGTCATCTTGACCTACATGTCTTTGATGCCTAGGTGAGATTTTCACATTTCTATCTGATAAAGATCATATTCATATCCACATAGTTATGCTAGTGTGCATTGTATGATCTTACGACACTACCAATAATGCTCGATGATGATAATTAGATGTCTATAGGTGTTGTGACCTTGCAAGCCAACACTTTCATAGTAGCTTGCATTCTTAGGTTCATCATAGTTTAGTTTTTACATCTTGCATATGGAGAGAGCTCTCATTTTTATCATTTACGGACTAGTTGGTCAACTGTGCTCATTTTCTAGTTCTTCTTGATCATATCTTTCATTTTTGGTCTTTCATGTCACATCATTTTCTATCCATTTCAGACTCGAAACCAAAATTTGAGTCATGTTGACTAACCATTTGAGGTATAATTCTTTGATCTTTGATGGAATTTCTTCCTTTCCATGTCTTTCAAACTTCTAGTCTTTCATTCACCCCTTTCACTTCCTCTCTCTGAGGTTTGACTTAATCTTTATCCTATATCTTTCCCAGTCAAACCTAGTCAACCTGGGGCATATCTTCACTGTTTGATGGTTATCCTATCATGCTCCATCCTTCGATTATGATTTATTGTGACCTGATCAGGTTTATCAATTTGTTGTTCTTCTCTATTTGATTTCGATTTCAATTCCGAGGGGGCAGTACCTATCAGCTTTAATCTTTGATTCAACTTTATCATTCAACTCAGCTTGAGATTCTTATTTTTAGACTTGATTATCACCTAGCAGCAATGGTGGTGATTTTGTCTTTCAATTTTTATCTCCTATTTTTTCAGACTTGATTATTACCTAGCAGTGACGGTGATAGTTTTGTCTAAGGCTTGATTTGCACCTAGCAGCGATGGTGTTCGTCTTGTCTTTCAGCTTTTGTTTATTTTTGTCCTGATGTGTTCCTAAAATGAACACACATATGAGTTGTTTTGTGATCCCAGATCGATCTCACATTTCAATTCTTCTTTGGCTGCATGTGTTCCTGAAATGATCACACATTAGTCAAAGAGGGGCAAATGTATGCACCCTAAAATGATCACCTAGACCTTGGGCCCCATTTCTGTAATTTATCAAATCTTTGAATCAATATTTTCAAAAATCAACATTTTTCAAATATATCAATTTCCTTGATCAAATCATAATCAATTCAATATTTCCTAAGGTTTGAGCCTTATTTAATTTAAAAGAGAATAAAAAATAAAAACCTTATTTAATTAAGAGAACATGCTCCCTTTTAATTAATTAAAAATCTCTTTTAATTAAATAATAAAATCACTTTATCCTAAGCCTTTATTTAATTAAAAGGAATTTCCTCCCCTTTTATTTAAATAAAAAATCTTCACTTTTCTTCTTATCCTATGTTGCACAAATAAAGCATTTAATTCTTATTTATAAAGAAAAATAAAATAAAAAATAAAAGAAAAGTACTTTTGCCTCACATGGACATAAAGTAAATGCTCAACATAAAGTAAATGCTTCTAATTTTCTTATTGGAGGATATTTGTGCACAAGGATCAAGTTTCTTTTTTTCTCCATCATTGATTAAGTCTTTTTCCTCTTAATCTCCATGGTCCATTATTTTTCACTTCCTATAAAAGAAGAGCTCTCTTCCTCATTTGCACACACCATACATACTTGAATTATTATGCTACAGGTTTTCTAAGTCATTGAAGCTTTTGGAGATATTCTTGCATCAAGTTTTGAAGATTTGGAGCATCATTGGCATTCATCTTGCATCTACATCACATCCTAGCTTGCATCATAGTTGCATTATCATGGTATCATTTTTTTTCATATTTTAGATTAATCTCACATAGTTTAATTAGAGGGTTTGTAACTCTTTCATTTCCATTTTCATAGCTTAATTTCATCTTCATTCTCATAAGATTAATTTTCATTCTCATATAGATTTGCATAGCATTGCATTTATTTAGAATCTCTCATTGTGTGGTTGACTAGCAAGGTCATGAGTTTATAGCTCTAGCTGAGAGCAATTTTACAAATCTTGCAACTCCATGCATAGAGAGCTATGGATCAATTTGTGAGGGCTCATTCTTGAGTTTTCTTGTATGTAAGGATTTATAGAAGTGTGACAACATTTTAGCACACACTAAGCAATCTGGTTCTATTTTCTATATCCTTTCAATCTCTACTCCTTTTTCTACCAACCCCTTTGAAAAAATGAGCTTTTCACCCTATATATCCTTTTTACAACCACCCTCAAATTCCCTCATTAATGGGAATGCAACAAGCTTTGGGTGGTTGGAAAACCTAATTCCATTTAAAACATAAAAAATAAAACAAAATATACAACCAACCCTCAGGTGGTGAAAGGAGAAGACTTCCTCGGATTATGGTACATCTTTGGCTACTCAAAAATTGACACCTTCAACTACAAATATTTATGATAGCTCCTTGATTTCAATGAGACATGGTGACCTCCATCTCAGGATAACCTACACCATTCTTGAATGATAGCTTATCAATCTTGTATTCCTTGGATCAAGTGTCAGGTGTGTCAGATGTCCTCTTCAATCTTCATCCAAAATATCCAAATCAATTGCGACAGATCTAGCCTTTTTTGGGCTTTGTCTTTTCATCCCGTGTAGTCACTTGTTCCTCTGACGGCCAATTAAAACCTTGGACAAGTTGTAGTTGGGCCTTTTATCTCTCCCATCTGGCATCTGTAATTGCCTTAACATCTAACACAAACTTGGTGAGGTCCACTTCTACCTTGATGGCTTCATCTAAGGCCTTATTGAAGCTCTCTAAATCAATATCATTATTCTCACCTAAAAATGCCTCTTTCCTAGGTAGTAGAAGATCAACATCCGATCTCCAATTATCAAGGCTCTTTATTGTCCCATATGTACTCAAAATTGACGGGATGAATTTGTTGGTATAGGAGGTAAGCATGGCTATCTTAGCCTCAATCAAATTTGCCTTACCCTTGAAAAGTGGTAGAATGGCTTTAATTCTATCAATCTCATCACCAACTCCTACAACTATCTCTGGTATGTCACTCCCCAAAGATTGAGAAAATATCAATTTTTCAAAAAGTGGTGCCCTGATAGACCACACTGTATGAAACTCACTCAAAATCTGCACATAAATGTTGACCTCCTTTTGCAATTTTGGCAATTTTCCATAAGCATTATAAACTAGGTCAAATTTATCCTTGATTGTGTTCAATCTGTGCTGCAAAACACTCAATAGGGCTTGCAATACTGCCTCATTCTTTTCATCATTGATCTTTTTCAATTTAGCTGCCACCTCCTCATCTGTCATTCCTTGTGCCTCTATTGCCACTAGCTGCTCAGGAGGTACAGGGGCTACTACAGGAGTATTTATAATTTGCAATTGCAATTCCTCCTTCTGCTTCTCTAATGTTGTGACTTTTATAATCTGCAAGTCCCTATCCTTTACCAGGGTACTGTAGTCCTCCAAGAGGTTTCCATATCTCTCTAAAAACTATTTAGTTTTATCCTCATTTAATTTTGCAAATTGGGTCAAAACCTGAGAAATTTCTAGGTCCCCTGTATTGTGGATTGACCACACTATTTTATCTCCCTCCATTTGTTCTTTTACATTCAAAATTTGTGGTTTCTTGTGTTTTGGATATAGAATCTACATGACCAAGGCTTGACATTTTGGGCTATACCCAAATCCTCTTATTATGTCCCCTACTTGGGTCTCAGAAGATAGAGTGACATCTTCTTGTCTCTTTATTTGATCTATTATGAAGTCAGTCTACAAACTCCATCCGGGAACTAACAACATATTACTTTTGCTTACTAATTCCTTGGCCTCATCTGGAGTAAAATTTTCTTCCTCAAGGTCATATTCTTTCAACTGTTGTAATGCCTCATTCGGTACTTGACCCTCCTCAGTAATTTGTACACTTGAAGCCACCTGTTGCTGCTTATGCCATAACAAAAAACTTTTGAATTCCTCAGAATTCACAAAATTGTCATCCTTCATAAAGGCATCTTGCTCAATCAATCTTTCATCTTGGCCCAAGGCCAGAGGCAACTCCACATCTTCTGTTTCATACTTTTGTTTCCTTTTAGCCTCTCTGACTACTTTACTAATTTCATGGTGATGAAAGCTAGTCCCTGTGTAGAGGGCACTCACTCTGTCTTTCTTCCTCCTCTTTGAAGTTTCACCAATTAACAACTTTTTCTTTTTCTTTTGAGGATCAGCAGTATCCTTAGAAGTGGGCAATTCAGCAAGATCTACAATTTCTTTATCCACTCCAGGCCCTTTGGCCATTGGTTGTTCCATAGTGGGTAGCCACCATCACTATCCTCATCACATTCTAATTTTGAATGGGCCTTTTTGGCCTGATTAGCATCATCAATTTGATCCTTCATAGATTCAACAAGTGTGTCAATTTGAGCCATCATCTGCTCAAGTCTTTGGAGGTAAGGTAAAGTGGGAAAGAAACTCCCAAATACCAACCCTTTTCCTTTAAAATCCTTCTCAATTTTGTGTAACTGATCCAATTGCCTACTTCTTTTCTCCACCTCATCATCCTCAATGATGTTTCTGATCACATCCTCTTTAGGATATTCTTCATGTAGCTTATTGAAAGGAATGGTAGGCATGTAGTACTTCCTTGCAGCAACCATGAAACCTTCTGTATCCACATACCTATGTGGTGCTGCAAACATCCTATATTTCTCTTACCAATCATTTACTTTATTGAATTCTCCCTTTCCAATTGTAATATAATGCACCCTGAAGTGCTGAGGAGTGAGAGTTCCTTTCCTATGGGAAGCCAAGTGTTCTTTTTCTGTCAACATGAGTTGCTAGACAAACTCTAGAAATGAAACTCTTTATGGTACATAGAATGGAAGTAGATGAGGAGGCTGAGGGCATCCATAAACCCTAATCATCATATAGCTTATCTCATAGTAAATATCTCCCCAATTGTGACCCTTGGTCCAATTATGAATAAACTGTTAGGGTCTCACTAGCTGTAGGACTTTGGTGGATAATCTTGTGCAATTTACACCCAAACTCCAGAGAATGGGGTACACAATCCAATTCTCAAAGGCACTAAAATTTTGCCTAGGGCACGAAGGGCTCTAGACTCCTAACCAGAACTGTACCAGGTTAGGCTGTCCATTCCAAATCATTTGTGGTTTGATATCATTCAAATTTATTAAACCATAATTTGATACATAATTAGGTGCATTAGCAGGGAGTAATGCATGAACCTGGGTTGAGAGCCAGAGGTGAAATTCTTCAAGGATAGAAAACCCTCATGCATCTTGTTTATGATATAACCAATAAAGTCATACCCTTTTCTCACCATACAGCTCTATGAATCCATTACTAACATCAAAATGTCAAATGTAATCCTCTCAGGACCCGCATTAATTCCCAAAACTTGGCATATCCCATATGCAATGTATTTCATGTAAAACTTATGGTCTTTGTAGGCATACAAAATGGATCTGGCCATATGTGCAATATAGTTTTTATTCTCCTTCGGCATGTGATTCTTAATCTCCTTGGAGACCAAAGCAGCCTCTCTGACATGTCTATTTGCTAAAGCTTGTAATTTGATTTTTGTGGCCATTGGAAACTGAATCCCATAAGCATTCATAAAAGAATTTCAGTCTAAGATTATCAAGGGTGAACCATCCTCTTTTCTAATGGTCTTTGAGAGAGTATCATATGTCTGAGATAGCATGAGGAGCAAGTCCACATCTAGAAAAACCTCCGAGACAATCAATTTGGCCAAACCCCAAGTTCGAGAGTTTGAAATTGGTATGACACTATCACAGTTCGTGTAGAAATATGTAAATAGGCACATGCCTATGATTTTTGGAGTTTTAGCATCCCTATAGTAAGCTAAGTCATCGACAAAAATTTCATCACTGACCTTCTTGTTTTGAGAAGAACCAGGCAAGAGAGTGAGAAATTCATCTGAAAAACTCTCCTTTACCTTCTCTTTCGACCCTCGGCTGGTAGAAGTTCCACTTGCTATTGCCTGACTCATCCTGACTGTAGCTCTAGAAATTCTTCTACAAATTTGCTAATCACACTGCAAGTGTGGAAATCATAGAAAACCTAGCGCTCTGTACTTCTTTAATAAGCTTTGTAACTCTCAAATGAGCCACCTCTAACTATTTTAACTTGTAGTATTGAATGCACCACCACATCTGACATCTCCAGCCATCAAAAGGTCACTTCTACCATTACTTCGGCATGCACAGGGTTTCAATTTACTAGCCGTAGTAGAGAAATTTTAAATTTGAACATTCCATGATCTGGCGATTGAAGAAAAAGACAGTCATTTTACAAATTTGGCACTTTGGAAAGGTATTCCAAGATCTGGCGACTAAGAGGAAATCTCATAGTCATAGAATACTTTTGACTTTTCAAACTTCATTCTGACATCAGGTGACCTGACCATTTGGAGATCTAGCGATTGAAGAAAGTGATACATTAATTTATTCTGTTATGAGAACTAGCGACTATAGTGAAAAACTATAGTCACGACAATATATTTGTCTTTGAAAAATTTCAGCGATCACCCAACTTGGAGATCTAGTGATAAAACTCAAGTCTCATAATGTCAGAAAAATTTTGACCATTTGACTTCTTACTTGAGAATATGTGACCACCATTGATCTCGTCCCTTAATCCATCCAGCGGTCCATATTAAGTCATGAGAAGATTTCATAACTAACCACCTGATCCCGTGACCCTGAGAAAATTGTGTCACTGAATCGCTGAAAGCTTATCACTTAACTGTCAAGAACTTAAGATCACATGACCACATAGTTGCTATATCACTGAATACAATCATAACCGTAGGGCCAAAACCATTATATTAACCTTCACTTGACCTTAGGTATATCTGGAGATTACGCAACAAAGGAAAAATCCAAATCGTTAGATCATTTCTTCACTCTGGGTTAAGACTAGAGATCAAGCACCATCCACATGATCAAAAATCATCAATGGTTCTTATTTGATCAAACAAACATTTGAAACTTAACCACTACATTCAGAGATCTAGGGACAACTGCATCATAGAATAACTAATTGCCAGAGAGATAGCCGTCAACATCAGGAGATCACGCGACCAACAAAACTCACAATCACTAAATGAAAAGATAAATCCTCATATTATTATGAGATTTGGAGACAACCACCAAGGAAGACCGCTGTTCCATCTTGAGATTCAGTGATGAAAGAGAAAACTCATGATCACTGAATGAAAGGTCACCTAAATAAATCATTGTGAGATCTCCCGACCATAGGAAAAACCAATTTGGAGATTTTGCGACTATAGTCTCTTAGTGATAAATCAAATACAATAGTCGCTAAATCTCAAGATTATCATTGCAAGATTTGGAGACTAAAGGTGAAATGCTAAGTCATTAAACACTAAGGAATATTCCAAGAGACTCATGAGAACGGGCGACAAAGGCTTTCGGGCATTCACTAGACAAACGAGAATATTCTTAAACCTTAAGGAGACTCAGCGACTAAGAGGAAAATAGAAGCGCACATGCAAATTTTGAGACTTAAGTCATCTGATAAAATAACATAGAATTAGAACGCTGATGACCTAAACTAGGGTTTTTATGATTTTCAAAGGCAATTAGACCTAGCAAACCCTAAGGATTGAAAATTTTTCAAGATCATCTATAAATTTAGGGCAAAAAATAAAAAATGAGATTTCTAACCAACACTTCCTTAGAATCATCCTTCATCGCAACAAATACTACTTCAACATCATCATCTGTGTCAGTATCAGTATCATTCTCTTCAATAATGTAGCATACCTTTTTCCCCTTATCTCTATGATCTTGGTTGTCTTTGTTGTAGTGTCAGTAACTTCTATTGTTTCTCCTTCCATAGCTTCCTTCACTAGATCGATCTTTGTTTCTATCTTCTTCTTTCCTATTTGGGCATCTAGCAACAATATGGCCAACTTCTTTACAGTTAGAACATGCTAAAGGTAATTTACCTTTATATCTACCTTTACCTTTAGGTAATCTCTGGGCCATAAGAGCTTCAAGTTAATCAAGATCATCATCAGTATTGTTATCATTATCATTCTTTATATTATGTCTACTGCTAGACTTACCGATCTTCAGAGAAGACATGAAAGTAGACTCAACAGATGGTACAACACTATTGTCAAAATTGTTCAACTCAAAAGTTGTTAGCTTACCAATTAGACTATTGAGAGTAGTATTATTTCCAGGTGCAGACCTCATTTCATGTATAGAAGATATTTTGATTGCATAAGCAGGCAACAAGGCTCTTAGAATTTTACTTACCATTGTATCTTCATCAATGATGCCACCAGATCCTCTGATAGCATTGACTATGTCCTTCCTTCATTTTCATATCATCAAACCTTCCTTTGAGGCTTTCAGATCTAGGTCTCTTGACATTAACATAACCACCATAGACTTGAGAAAGTTTGTCCCACATTTCATTTGCAGTAGTGCAATCTTTGACATCCTTGAATTCAACATCAGATAGAGCAACATCAATCTCTATCATAGTAATGTTGTTTTCATGTCGATCTTTCAGTTGATCAAGAGTCAATGGTCCAGTTGTCAGTTGTAAGTAGCCATTGTCAAGTAGATGTAAGGCAGAATCTCCGATTTCAGATATATGAAGTTTCATTCAAATTTTCCATATAGTAAAGTTGTCCTTGTTCAACTTTGACACCTCCCTCTTATACATCTTGTGATCTTTCTACTGAAGTCCTTAAAACTCTATTCCAAGAAACCAATGCTCTGATACCAATTGTTAGAATAACTGAGAGAGGGGGTGAATTAGTTAGATTAGTTATCCTACAGTCTCAATCTAAAGATGTAACTTTAAAAACAATTTCAACAACTTCTATAGCTCGATAACATAAACTCTTAAACTGTATGCGCCATTACCGATTACCAATTAATTAACTCACATTAATTACCAATCAAATCAAATATGTCATATGTAAAGTATGGCAATAAAGAAATCATCATAGAAACACATAACATAATGATTTAACGTGGAAACCCTATTAAGGGAAAAAACCACTTGGGACCGGTGACCCAAAATAATTTTAACTCTTCTGAAGTGAGCTCAGTGAAGAGCCAACCCTGTTAAAGGTTACAAACACACTATTAGGTGTGGCCTTGTTAGTGGATTTAAGCCTAACAGTTATTGTTCAACCAACATTCACTATGGGGTTGATAGGATAATAATGTACATTCATTGAATGACATAGGGGCATAACATAAGATGGTCAAGTCCACTCAGTTAAGAGATTTTTCTGTATGAATGGTTAAATTGAAACAGTAGTTGATCTGATTACAATACAACTTATCTTGCAGATGTTGAGATCTATTCTAAGCCCATACAAATCCTCTAATCAATACATCAATTCACTTCCTTAACTTACTTTCACTCTGTAATAGCTCTCTGACACTCAATACTATTTTGCAATTCAGTTCTCCTTCAACCAATTTGATCAAGCATGCATGAAACTGTATTCACGCAAAATCTCTGTAGTCTTCTTTCTTCCAACATGTTTCAATAAAGAAACTCATATCTCTTATATAGACAGATAAACCATTTTCATATCAACCATCATATTTTTCCGCTTAATCTCCTTCATAGATTTTTCCTCTTAAACCTTCCTCGGTGGTTGTGTGAGTAACACATTTCAATTCCATCCTTTAGATCTTCTCCAAATTTTTTCAGCCTTGGATCTTATAACAAACTTTATCCTCAATCTTGAAATCATAACAATTTCCAGCTCGTCACTTTCTATCAGCTAAACTTTAGCATTTAATACTTTCATCTATATTCAGTTAAGAAAGAAATGTGTCAATGAACACAAGCTTGGTTAATACTGTCGCTCGGTATACACTACACTGGCTTGGTGTATACTCAAGTGCTTCATTTACCGACCACATTGCCTTGTACATATTGCTTCCTTCTCCATAATAGATTAATGCAACATAATCAAGTCCACAATATGAAGTCATAGAATCATCAATAAGTTACCCAAAGTATTCCTTATCCTCATCTGTTATATCCATCTTCCTCTATGTAGATATCTCAATTCTTCATCTCTTCTCTCCTCTTTACAGATGTTTAGATATTTGTAACAAACATGATAAGTACTGTCAAACTAGTTGACATCAATGACAACATAATGACTAATTTAATAATATTATATATCATTTCAGTACTTGGTGATCTCTAATCATTGATCTTCAAGTCATTTAGGTGTTCAATCAGTTGTAGTTCATTAGGGTTATCCTTGTGTAGAAATGTCAATTGCTTGAACTAATATCGTAAAGTTACCTGTTATGTCTACTATTGCTACCTCAATAGGTTTATTTTCTTTGGTTTTTCCTATAGCTATGGTGATTTCCTAATATGTCTTTACATCATCATTAGGATCTCCATGTGTAATATCTTCTATCAAGACTTCATATGTCCCGGTTGTTACTAATTGCTTGGGAGCATCCTATGTATCCTCTCTAGTATATCCTGCTGGATAGAAATTCTCGACATAAGTGTCATCTTGTTGCTGAGTGTTGAATATATGAATTGGTTCCTTTGTGGCTATGTCAACATCATCTTAGTGGAATCCATTCCCTTTTCTTTTATCTTTCTTCTTAGGTATTATAGCCAGTGCAAGTTGATCATCTTCTGCCCTTGATTCAAAAAATTTTGCCCATAGAAGCTGTCTATTCTCATCAAATGCCTCAAGTTTACCTTTCAAAATGTTTTTTGCTCTACCTTTCATAAAAAATTGATTGGAATACTATTTCATCAGCTCATTAATCTTAGTTATAGTAAGAGTAGGCATTACCAAAATTAAAGAATGTTCCCTCATTTTATTTTCTGTATGCAAGGCATATGTCCACCTTGTTGATACCTTGTCATGTAGTTCCTTAGGGATATATTTCACAAAATCTATTGATAGTCTTATAAAATTAATCATCATATGGATTATAGCCTCTTCTACATTCTACTAATCATTTTTTGACACATATGCATACCGATTCATCTTAGGCCGGGTGACCTAGTTTACCTTTTTCCCTTATGTTTTCAACTAATTCATCTATAGACTGAATCTTATTTACAACAACTTTAAACTTACTTTGATCATCTTCTTCTTCAGAGTCTACATCATCTTTTTCTCTTATCAGTCTGCTCCTCTTCTTAGGTTTCTTGGTGGTGACTTGTGCACCTCTTTTCTTCTTCTGATAAGTCTTTGTGGGAGTAGGCCTTGTGATTTTTGTTATTCCTTTCTTCAGGGGTGGAGAAATGACTATGGAGGATCTTGTCCTCTCTCATGTAGGTGTTTCTTCTTGTTTCCTCTTCCCTATGGCCTTTACCGGTGCAGCTTGAATTTCCTTATCTGACTCAGTTTCCTCCTCTTTTTCACTGTTCCCAATCAGAAGTTGTCCTTAGTTTCTTCATCAACCAACTTCTCTGCTGCTTCTTCTTCATCGTCTTCTCCAAATTATTTCACCAATGTTTCCATCATCTTCTTACATTTCCTACTCACCTTTACTCCAACTAGATCCATTTTTATTCTTAATTTGGATTCCTCATAGGTTCGAAACCTAGTAGATTTTGGATCTTTGGGCTTAGCCAATAGTGCCTTAATTGACCCAGAGACTTGGTCAATATCCAGTTCATAACCCATTGGTGCTAGCCAAATAGTTCTTGGCTCAACTACCTTAATTAAGATGGTGTCGGTATCCACTAGAAAACATATATCTTCCTTGTGTTTCTCAACTGACTGGCCTGGAATACTTCTTCTATTGTGCATTCTATCCTTAAACTTTCCAAAGTAATAATCCATGACAGTTACACAATTTTGACCTAGATTTTGAATAAAATCACTTATTTGTATGATAACTAGTCGGTTGACATCCCAGTCAATATTATTGATAGATGGGAAGTAGTTTTGGTGTAGAAAAATATATAGACCAATAATAAACCAAAATTACATGTATTTGTCTTTGCTACCCAAATAGTTCTGATGTTGTCTTCCAGTTGTTTTAATAGTAGCTTGGTGAGGTCTAACTGTAGACCTTTCTTGAAAATCTTGTATGCTATATATACTGCTCCATATGCTAGGATGTTTGGAATGCTAGATTGAAAAATCTCGTAGCCAATGACATAGATTCCAAACCTTGTTTTTGGATCGGTTATGGTGTTAACTCTCATTCCTCTACCATCCTATTCAGCTCCTATGAGCTTCTCGGTTTCTACCCTCGGTGCATTCCTTATAGCCTTAGCCTTGTCATTAGTGGGATAACTGGTAACAACATGAATAATATCCTTGGATAATTTGATCAGTTCATCCAACAACATTTTTCCTTCATGTACACGACTAAGAACAACCCTAATCCATTCAGATTTAAACTTTCTCAGAAAATGAAGGGCATTAATCAATCCCTTGACTTCTAGGTGTTTGTGCTCATCCTTGAGCTTTCCATTCTTACCCAGTTCCTGGTAAGTTGATAGAAGTTCAAAATGTCTGATTCCACTAATTTTATAGTGGATATAAGCACATATATCCTGAACCAGTAAAACCCTAGGTAGTATGCTAGAAAATACACCTTGATCAATTTGTGACACAATCTCGGGATGCAACTTATATTTCAGTTCTTCACATGTTTTCTTAATCACAATGAAGTTCTTGTCACTTTTAGACTTGGATTTCACAGTCTTGGATGTAGATGCTATCATTCTTGCAAATTTAGGGCTTCACGAAATCTACAAAAAAATAACTCGGTGGCTTAGGAACTTACTTGAAATAGTGACAAACTGCTTAGGATCTACTCAAATCTCAATTGAATGCTCAAGAAAATCTTGCTCAAATTCTCTTAAATCACTCTGGTTCTACTAATAATAGTTGTGTGTTGAAATGAATTACATCACGGTGTATTTATACCTAAATTCTCTTTTCCTGCTCAAAATTTTGCATTAAATGCTTTACCTACCTCAACTTGGTAAACATAATGATGATCAATTATCACTCTTGAGAATTCCACTCAATTAACACTAGATATTTCTCAGTTGATACTTCAACTTAGTTAACCTTTCCATTTTTACTGACTAACAATCTTTTACTCGGTCATGCTTTTACTGACTATACACATGTTAAGCTCAAAAAATATAATACCCTAGTGCATCTTATTTCATGATGATTCGGTGTTCATTCAATAGATATAAGGAAATGTTATAAGATATAACTGATTAAAATTCAGTTCCATACAACCTGAATTGCTTAGGTGGAGGTGTGGTGAAATCACCTAATCCAAAAGATGAGGTGTCACCAACTGTAGTGCTTGATCCAACATTGTCATTTGTTGATTTTTTATCCTCATGATTTCTTCAATTTTGTTACCATTTGTATTTGTATTTACCTCTAGTGCTTGGTTTCTGTAATCTTTTCTCAAGTGTCTAACCTTGTGACAATGAAAAAATGCCTTTCCATAATTTTTCCAATTTTGAGATCTTCCTCTCTAGTTCTTCCTCATACAATTAGCTGCAATATGTCCATATCTGCCACATGTTGCACAATTAACCCAATTATTTTAATCCCAAGTATATGCATCACCTTTCCATCTCGGTTGATATGTCTTGTTTCTTTTCTTTCGATTTCTAGACTTGCTTCATCTTTGTCCTGCATTCTTGTGATATGTTTCCATTGATGTTGCAAGAATGACAATTCTTTTCCATGTATTGTTTCTTAGGTTCTCTTTTTAAATTTGATCTGCACTCATGTGCTTGATGTCCATACTTATTATGGTTATAGCAATAACCATTAAATCTAGGAGTAGATTTAGGAATACCTTTTGTTTTGATTCTGCAAATATTTGATGTGTGGCCTAGTTTTCCACAATGATATCATGAGAGCTTCTTTGGCCTTGGATTAGCATAGGCACTCTTCTATTCAACTTTTTTTCATTACTCTCCCTTCTTGGTATAGCCTAAACCAGTCATTTTGTCAAGTCTATTCTGACTGATTAGGAATTCATCCATCCTCTTTGTACTTTCTTCAACTTTCTTAATCATATCATTATGTTGTTGTTAAATCTTTACTTCATTCTTCAATCTTTCATTTTCTTCTCTTAATTCACCAATGTCTTCCAATTTCCTAGTAAGCTCATTGTTTACTCTGTTGACTTCCTGACTCATGACAACCATTTGATTGGAGATTTCAAAATGATGCTTAGTAAGTCTCATTATCTCAGATTCCCTTTCTTCTATATTTTTAGTCATTTTCCTCCTATCTTCAATGACTAAATTTCTTTCTTATTTAGCTTGCCTTGCATTGTTCATCACATCAATCATTTTGACCATGTGTGACTCTTGATTGATCTACAGTGCTTTCACTTGTTCAGTAAAATGTTGATTCTTTTTAGATAGATCTGATATGGCTCCTTAAGATGTATCAGATATGCTACTAGATCAAGATCTAGATGCCTCAAATAGATCATCTATGTCTTCTTCATGATAATCACTCTCATTATAATGAAATGCCATATCCTTCCTTTCAATCAATAACTCTCTCATTTTTTCTTTGGCTTCCTTGAATTGCTCAATGTAGATCTGCAACTACAATTTCCAATTCTCAATAGTCTTATCAAGCTTATACCTTTCCATCCTTAGATCTTTTCTCTTCAGTGGTAAAAATTCCTAAACAAGAGAACTAACTCTGATACCAATTGTTGGGATAATGGAAAGATGTGTACTGAAAGGGGAGGGGTGATTTAGTACCCTTAAAATGTTTCATACTGAATCTTTGTAAACATGAAAATCAATAACCGACTATATCAATTGCATGTAACATACATCCTTAACATAACTAAAATGTAAATGCATATAATCTAATCAATAAACCATTCATGAAACTTCACACACATAACTCAAGTATTTTGGTATTGTAGAAACCATTGTTAGTAGTTAAAAATTATGGTGGGGATGACCCCCACAAAGCTTCACTATTGTGGTAAATTTTTTTCCGGTTAAGGATACAAAGATTGTGATCACTTTTGGTGATCTTACCTTGTTAGGAGTAACAATGAGATCAACTAGATCTACCTGGTTAAAAGATTTTAGCAGCATAATTAAGTGTGCACTCGGTTAAGAGATTTACAATAGAACTATTAAGTTCACTCTATTAAGATATTTAAAATCTACTACAATGGTTAAAGAGTAACAATGAGATTAATCTATAAATAGTAACTTAATCTTGCTTGATTCATATATGTAAAGTACTTATCTGTTATCACCTTAATGTGATTGATCTCCTCAATGAATACTGTTTGATAGCCTTCTCTTCCTGATAAACTAAATGTTCCTTCAATGTTTGCCAATCATAACTGAGCAAGAGCATCCTGGGTGTAAGAGCAATCTTGCATCACCCAAAAATATTTCTAGTTTTCTTTTCAATAAGGGCTATCTTGTGTAGAGCTGCTATTCATGGAAACTTGCTATTTTTAGTAATTTGGTCATCCGATCTTAGAATGTTCTGATTTCTTCCTTGGAGGTTTGTTTTGGTCATATCAGCTTGCCAGTAAAGTTTCATTGATAGATCAAGTCTAGCTTTTTAGATATTTAAAATTTTTGGTGTTCGAAACAGGGTACATAAACTTTGAACTCAATTTTGAAGGCTTTAGAGGCCTCAGATGAGGTCAAATTTTCAACTAAATGAAGCTTGCTTGATTTAGCTATTGTAGAGCTCTTCATGCCCTTTCTGAAATGGGGTTATAATAGTCAATCAGGTCAACAGGTGATGACTTATGGTCTTCGGAAGTTGGGCCACCTGAAATGGAAAAAAATAAATTTCCTTCTAAATTTCTATTCAAGTTTTGAAAGTTATTTTGAGCCGACTTTGATGTAATAAAATTAAAAATAAAATAATTCTAGGTTTGGTCAGCCTTATTGGCTAAAATTTTGGAACCTTCCCAGGCGGTGGAAAATTGCCTATATAAGGAAGGCTGTAGTGTTGTCTTAGGTAGTTCGAGACAATTCTAGGTAGTAGATCTGGGTATTGATTCAAGGCTTTGTCCTACATAATATTTTAAGGGAATGCCCATGTGGCTTTGCATATTGTAATTTTGAAAGTTTGTAATTCCACATTTATGGAGATAATAAGAAGCCAATTTTCTGTTCTTGCATATTGTTGTTGTTTCTCTATTTCTGTTATGTGTTTGTGGTATTAAGGAGAGCACCCTTCATCAAGTGGTATCAGAGTAGGAGTTCCTGAGTGTGTAAATAGATCATCGACTATGAGGTAGTTTGCACTAGGACCATGGTTAGGGTTTTAGTGCGCATTGCGAAAATGCCTCCATGAAGGGAACGTGGTGGAAGAGATGGTGTTGTAACACCTAAGGTTAGAGTGCTCTAGAGAAAAGTGCGAGCATTGCAAGAAGAGATTCATAGAGGAATGAATCTTAATGTCAGAGATGAAAGTGACGATGAAGCTGAAGAGGGAAATGATGTTCAAGAAGAAGGTGAAATTTTGAATCAAGAAGAAGAAAGACTTTTTTAGGCCATTTGCAAGTTCGGGAAAAGACCTAAGATCAAGGTTCCTGCATTTTCAGGAAATCTTAACCCAAAAGAATTGATCGACTGGATCAATGAATGTGAAGAATATTTTGAGTGTGAAGATATTGAAGATCCTAATAGGGTCAAATTCACGAAGGCCAGACTGAAAGGTCATGCGAAGATCTAGTGGCAAGAGATTCAATTGGAGTGAAATAGAAGAGGGAAAGATAAAATCACAAGATGGGATCAGATGGTGGATAAATTGAAGTGACAATTCATCCCTATTGATTATGAGCTTGACCTCTTGAAGAAAATGCAAAGTTTGAAGCAAGCAGATGATCTGTTTAGGAGTATACAAAGGAGTTCTATCGAATCCTCATCAGAATAGGCTGTGCAGAAGCTGATAAGGAGAAATTTTCTCGTTACCTTAATGGGTTGAGGTGAAGCATTCAAGAGGAGTTGAATCTAGTTTGAATGAATGATATTGAAGAGGCATACCAATTTTCCCTAAAAGTAGAGGAAAAGATGAACAAGAAGTTCAAGAGTAGACAAAATGGAAGAGGTCACGGTGGATGATCTGGTGGATGGTCATATGGAGGCCGAAATGAAGATTCAAAAAATAAGGATGAGGCTAGTAATTATCAAAATATGAGAGGAAACAATTCCAATCATTTCCAAGATCAAAACAATAGAGATTAGAGAGGAAGAGGAAGAGGACAAGGTTCAGGAAGAGGAGGCTTTCATGGAACATGTTTTCACTGTGGAGAAGAAGGTCATAGGGCATTTAAATGTCCTCAATGCCAAGGAAGGATGGATGGGAGGAATGAAGGCCAGGCTAGAGTTGCACATGTAGATGAAGATGCTAGATCATCAAATTTTGAAGATGCTGAAAGAGGAGAAACATTGATTAACAGAAGAGTCCTGCTGAGTGGTGAGAATGAACCTGAACAAAGGAGGAGCCTGTTTCGCACTGGATGCAAGTGTGAGGGTAAATGCTATGATGTGATTATTGATAGTGGAAGCACTAACAATTTGGTGTCAGAAGAGATGGTGACAAAATTGAAGCTCAAGAGATGGAAACACCCACATCCATATTGGATTGCATGGGTGCAGGATGACCACAAGGTCATGGTTAGTGAACAGTGCCTAGTAAAGTTCAAGATTGGTGGGTACCATGATGAGCTAATATGTGATATCATACCTATGGATGCATGTCACATGTTGTTGGGTAGGTCGTGGTAGTTTGAAAAATGTGTTGTACATGATGGTCATGTGAATCACTATTCCCTGACAAAGGATGGAGTGTGACATAAGCTAAAGCCATTGAAGGAGACCGAAGAAAAGGTATGTGGTAATGCGAGAATAAATTTTGTTGATGGAAGAAAATTCCTAGATGGTATGAGGCATGAGCATGTGTGTTTTTCTTTAATTCCAAAAGATGGTAAAGAGGAAGTAGAGGATGTACCTGTAGAGGTTGTAGATTTGTTGAATGAGTTTCAAGATATTGTATCTGATAATGTACCTAATGGATTACCACCGGTAAGGAAGATCAGTCATCAGATGAATTTGATTCTAGGAGCCAGTTTTCCAAACAAGGCCGCACACAGAATGACACCAATAGAAAGTGAAGAGTTGAAAAAACAAGTACATGAGTTGTTACAAAAGGGATTGATTCAAGAGAGCCTGAGTCCATGTGCTGTACTAGTAGTATTAGCACCAAAGAAGAATGGAGAATGGAGGATGTGTACAAATTCCAAAGCAATAAACAAGATCACAATCAAGTATAGGTTTCCATTGCCATGAATGGATGATATTATGGATTGTTTCAGTGGAGTTGTGTATTTCTCAAAGATAGATTTGAAGAGTGGATATCACCAGAATCAGATCAGAGAAGGAGATGAATGGAAGACTTCCTTTAAGACAAAGGAAGGACTATATGAGTGGTTAGTCATGCATCTTGGGCTAACCAATGCACCGAGAACTTTCATGCGGCTCATGAATGAGGTTCTGAAAGAATTTCTGGGTAAGTTTTTCATTGTGTACCTAGATGATATTTTGATCTTTAGTAAGATATTGGAAGAGCATATGATGCATATTTGTATGGTGTTTGAGAAGTTAAGAGATGAGAAATTATTGATTAATTTGAAGAAGTGCAGTTTTGTGAAGAAAGAGTTAGTGTATTTAGGATTTGTAGTTTCAGTAGAAGGTCTAAAAATGGACCTAGAGAAGGTACAGGCTATCCTTGAATGACCTACTCTAAGGAGTGCTACTGAGGTAAGGTCTTTTCATGGTTTGGCTAGCTTTTACAGAAAGTTTATCAAAAATTTTAGTAGTATTTGTGGACCCTTGACTGAAACAATGAGAGGGGATAGAAAAGAGTTCAAGTGGACTAATGGGGTAGATAAGAGTTTTAAACTGTTGAAACAAAAGGTTACAGAACAACCTATTTTAGCACTTCTTGATTTTAATAAGGTGTTTCAAGTAGATTGTGATGCTAGTGGTACTGCAATAGGAGCTGTTATGAGTCAAGAAGGTAAACCTATTGCTTATTTCAGTGAGAAGTTAAATGATGCCAAGAGAACATATTTTGTTTATGATCATGAATTTTATGCTATAGTTCAGGCATTGAAGAAGTGGAGACACTATTTACTTTCTAAGGAGTTTATTTTGTATACTAATCATTAAGCTTTGCAATATTTGAATAGTCAAGGAAAGTTGAATCAAAGGCATTTGAAATGGGTTGAGTTTTTGAAGAGTTATACATTTGTTTTGAAACAAAAAATTGGAAAGTCTAATAGGGTTGTAGATGTGCTTAGTAGAAGGAAACTATTGCTGACAGAGATGCAGATTGATGTGTTTGGGTTCAAGGAACTCAAGAATTTGTATCCAAAGGATCCTTATTTTGGTGAAGCTTGGAAAGCTTGTAAAGAACATATTACTCTAGATAGAACGAAGTGGTTGGATTTCATCATTCAGGATGATATGCTATTTAGATGGAGTCAGTTGTGCATTCCAAGAAGTTCTATGAGGGATAATCTCATCAAGGGCAAGCATAGCGGAGGATTAGCTGGACATTTTGGTCATGATAAAACCCTTGCTTTGGTTAGTGAGAATTATTATTGGCCACAGTTGCAGC
Source organism: Chamaecyparis obtusa (assembly GCA_027943335.1). Taxonomy (NCBI): domain Eukaryota; kingdom Viridiplantae; phylum Streptophyta; class Pinopsida; order Cupressales; family Cupressaceae; genus Chamaecyparis; species Chamaecyparis obtusa. The sequence goes on from BSBK01003715.1 coordinate 757,704, forward strand.
AAGATGTCAAGAAGTTTTTATAGAGCTGTAGAGTATGTTAGATGGTGAAAGGAGTGAAGCAGAATATAGGGTTGTATCAGCCATTACCTGTACCAAAGAAGCTTTGGGAGGATATCAATATGGACTTTGTTCTTGGTTTACCAAGGACACAGTGGGGACATGATTCAATTTTTGTGGTAGTTGATAGATTTTTAAAGATGGTACATTTTGTTCCTTGTAAGAAGACTAATGATGCTATTTATGTAGCATAATTATTTTTTAGAGAAGTGGTAAGACTACATGGTTTGCCAAAGAGTATAGTTTCAAATAGGGACACTAAGTTTGTTGGATATTTTTGGCATACATTGTGGAAGAAGTTGAAGACAAATTTGAAGTTCAGTTCATCACATCATCCACAGACTGATGGACATACATAGGTGGTGAATAGGAGTTTGGGAAATTTGCTGAGATGTTTGGTTGGAGATAAGCCAATAGGATGGGATTTGATTTTACCATAGATAGAATTTGCATACAATAATTTTGTCAACAGGAGCATTGGTAAATCACCATTCCAAATTGTATATGGGAGTAGTCCAAGAAATGCATCTGAGTTGAGAAAGATAGATAAAGGAGAAATAAGTAGTGTTCAAGCTAAGGATTTTGCAGAACATTTGGAGAACATCCATGAGGAGGTGAGGAAGCACATTACCAAGATGAATCCAAAGTATAAGGCTAAGGTAGATGAGAAAAGGAGGCATAAGGAATTTTGGGTTGGAGATGAAGTCATGGTTCATTTGCAGAAGGAAAGATTTCCATTTGGTACATATAACAAGTTGAAAATGAAGAAGTTTGGGCCATGTAAGATACTAAAGAAGCATGATTTAGGAAATGCATATTGGGTCAAGTTGCCTACCGAGCTGAATATTTCATCAGTATTTAATGTTTCAGATCTAATAGAGTATCATGAAGGAGGTGTTGAAGATGAGGTTATAGTAGCATAGTGGAGTATTCCATCAACCAGTTCAGATATCAAGAAGATTGAAGACATACTGGATAGTCATGTTGGTAGAAGCACAAGGAACAAGACATATGAAGAGTATTTGGTCAAATGGAAAGGATGACCTATTGAAGATTCATCATGGATAGCAAAGGAGGAGGTTAACCATCTTGGTTTTCCTCTGCACACTTGAGTCGTGATAGGGTCACTTCTCAAATTACCCTAGGTGTCTGATGCAGGAGCATCCTGGGTGTAAGAGCAATCTTGCATCACCCAAAAATATTTTTGGTTTTGTTTTCAATAAGGGCTATCTTGTGCAGAGCTTCTATTCATGGAAACATGCTATTTTTAGTAAGTTGGTCATCCAATCTTGAAATGTTCTGATTTATTCCCTAGAGGTTCATTTTGGTCATATCAGCTTCCCAGTAAAGTTTCATTGACAGATCAAATCTAGCTTTTTAGATATTGAAAATTTTTGGTGTTTGAAATAGGGTACATAAACTTTGAGCTCAATTTTGAAGGCTTTAGAGGCCTCAAATGAGGTCAAATTTTTGGTTGAATGAAGCTTTCTTGATTCTAGCATTGTAGAGCTCTTCGTGCCCTTTCCAAAATAGGGTTATAATAGTCAATCGGGTCAACGGGTGATGACTTATGGTCTCCGGAAGTTGGGCCACCTGAAATGGTAGAAAATAAATTTCCTTCAAAATTTTTGTTCAAGTTTCGAAATTTATTTTGAGCCGACTTTGATGTAATAAAATTAAAAATAAAATAATTCTAGGTTTGGTTGGCCTTATTGGCTAAAATTCTGGAACCTTCCCAGGTGGTGGAAAATTGCCTATATAAGGAAGGCTATAGTTTTGTCTTAGGCAGTTCAGGACAGTTTTGGGTAGTAGATCTGGGTATTGATTTGAGGATTTGTCCTACATAATATTGTAAGGGAATGCCCATGTGGCTTTGCATATTGTAATTTTGAAAGTTTGTAATTTTAAATTTGTGGAGATAAGAAGAAGCCAATTTTCTATTCTTGCATATTGTTGTTGTTTCTCTATTTCTATTATGTGTTAGTGGTATTAAGGGGAGCACCCTTCTTCAATAACCCTGTCTGATCTTCAAATATCTTCCACTGTGGTGGATACATGTGTGTTACTTATCAAAATGACATCCTTACAAATTTATATCAAACTCATCTTGACCTAATTAGGGTTTAACCTCTATCTTAGAAAACCTAAGATCTACGGTAGAAATGAATAACCTAGATCAACATTACGTAGGAATCATCAACAGTTTAATGATTACATCCATATTAAATTTTGTCTCAATCTTGGTAAACCATTTTCTTAATCAGTCTAAACCATTTACCTTGTAGTTTGTGCCATTCCAAACTGCTATTTCATTTCCTGTTTCACTCAGTGTACACTACATTCATTGCTTGGTAATTAACTAGTGCTTGGTTCATATGATTGCTCAGTGAATACTATGCTCGGTAATCATCTGACTTGGTAAGAGTGCTCGGTCAAAGCTATGTTTGGTTAACTTAGTGATTTTCCTTATGATTTTCTTGGTGTATAGGCTCTGTGTATTGACCGACTGTCCTATCTTGTCTCCCTTACTAACTATATGACTAAAAGATACTAATGATAACCATTAATGCTCTTTAGGAGTAACAAAGTCATGTCCATGATAGACCATGACTCTACATAGAGTTATGCTCTCTCGTGGGCATGAACCCCCACAATAGCCTTATATATATATATATATATATATATATATATATATATAGAGAGAGAGAGAGAGAGAGAGATCAATGGTTGTTCTATACACAATGATACATACAAAAATAGTTTCAATGTGATAAAGAATGATATTAAATATATATTATTATGTTAGTTAGATATATATATATATATATATATATATATATATATATATATATATATATATATATATGTATGTATGTATGTATGTATGTATGTATGTATGTATGTATGTATGTATGTATGTAATAAATTGACAATGCATATATAAATATAATAAGTTTTAAATGAATTAATAGTCTATAATCAGTTTTCAAATAGAAGTTAACCTATACAATAATAGACTTAACTGTAGATGCTTCTCGAGAGATCCATTTGGAGCCTTAGAAGAAGCCAAGCCAGCCATCCTCCCATAAGCTTAACAAGTCTTAGACATGGCACCAGAGTATTTAATGGGTGCTTAAGTATGTTGGATAGTAGCACAAAAGTAGAGTGTATAGTTTTAGAACAAAGAATATAGTCTTTACTATTAGGAATGGGAACACTGAGAGGGAGGAGGGGGGTGAATCAGTGTTCACTATTTTTTATCTTTTTACTTAATCTTTAAACTAAAATTAAATGCTTAAGTACTGAAATGAACATCCACATAAACATGAAACATGAAATCAACACATAACACCAATATGGTTACAGGGAAACCCAAATAGGTAAAAACCCAGTGGGAATTGACACCCACTAATATTCTGTACTAGTGTTTTATGATCCTTGTTAGAAGATTCTTAACCCTGTTAGGAGTTGCTTTACAATGTATTAAGTATAGTAGACCTTGTCAAGGGTCGGACCCTATTAGGATTCTTTTGAAATAGTCCCTATTAAGGGAGTGGATGCACTATCCTAGATCTCACTGCTCAAGTGGTGAAGGCTACAACCTTATGATCTTAGATACACACTATATCTATTGGATGAACTGTCACTGTGACACTGCTTGTCAGATCAGTTCCTTTGATGCGTTGATGATTTGACCTCTTGCAAAGCTCTAGTACATTTTATAGTCTCTTCAAACACTTCTTCTCTACTTGTCACAACTATATATCAAATTCTATGTGAATTACAATGGGTGCATCTCATATTTATATGTGCATACAAAATAAACAACTAGGTCGGCCCTTAAACCTATTAAATACAATGCTTCGAATTGAATTGGCTCAAGAATGTTTACAAAAAAACATATATACATGTCAAAAACCTAATTACAATGGGTGTATAACCTTTACATCATTATAATATAACCGCAACTCAGAATTCTAACAGTCAGTTTCTTACTCTGTTCTTCTCTGCCACACACTAGCTATGTAACTTCAACTGTCTGTATCTTTGTCATACTTGCATATCTGATCATGCACTCATAGAATAAGCATGAATATAGTCTAACTAACTTATCTTCTAGGGTGCATACCATAACTCGATCATACGCATGTGTGCTGATGTTCTAAGCTTCAGGAACTCTGTACACTATCCAGTCTTCAACACTTAGCTGATTTCTGATCTTCCCATCAAGTGCGCTGACTCCAAAAAACTATATGACTTTGTTGCCATAATGAAAAAACTATACTAAGTCATATGCATCATTATAGACAACTTTCCAACAATCTCCCCCTTTTTCATTGATGGCAACAAAGGAATATGGCTAAGTTGCTAACTGTCCTTAATACAAATTTTTTTTTGTCTTATATCTCCCTATACATATCTTTCTATCTTATATCTCCTTATACATATCTATCATCCATATTATACACATAATCCCCCTTTGACATTAATGACAAAGGTGTGTCAAAACTGAATCTACAAAAAGTTATTGTGATAGAACATCCGGATATGCAATCTACAGATTTTGGATCTCCTTCTTCCAAAATGTGATCAGTGAATTTACAATCTATAGATGGGCGCATAAAGCATACTGTAGCTTCTCCATCTTCTCTAGATCAGTGCTAGGACCTTGATCATATGTCACCATGGTGGCATTGATCTCCTTGATATTCTTATTTAGTATGTCTAATGAGGGCGCAAGAGCAGTCCTTAACTGAGTCTGCCTAGCCCTTATCTTGATCATCTCTTTTTCTGCCTTCTCAATATTGTCTAACTGGTCCTTGGTAGACATTGTTGCACATGTTCACATCAAAAGATGGATCTTCCATTGATTTCCTTATGCTACCTATCATGACTTCTACCTCTTGTACCTTTTTGTATAGATCACCTATTAACTTGTCTTGGTTCATACATTCAGCAATGATCTTTCTTCCTTTTGCTGCAAACTTCTTCAGGGATGCTTGACCAGCCTTTAGTGATCTCAACTCAAGTGTATAGTTGCTAACCAATTCACTTAATCTTTTCTTTAAGTACTTCTCCTCTGCAACTAAGGATGCAGATTCTTCTAGGCTAGAGAATTTTTTTTTTAATTATGAAATGACTGCACTTACATCATCAATAGAGTTTACCTTGGACACTTTCTTGTTTGTGGGTAATAAACTATTTAGTATGTTCATTGAATCTACAAGGAGAGGATTCCTCATCACTTGTTTCTCCTTGGCCTTCTCCATATCTAAGATGCTGAACTTAATCAAGTCTTCTTCTCCCCATGAGTCCAAACTGGTTGTGTCAAGTGTCAAACTTGACAACAAGGCTGTTGAGGGAGTGATGGGAGTGCTATCCATCACTTCTTGTTTTACCTTGATTTGTTCAGTTGATGTTTCATCTTTTTGTTCACTTTCTTTTACCTCTTCTTCTTTTTTTTTTTTTTAGCTTCTTTTTCTTTTTCTCCTTCTTTCTTATCTTCCATCTTTTCTTCTTCTTTCTCATTTGTTATATCCTCAATCAAAATTTCTTCTTGATGAGTAGGAGGAGTGTTACCGCATAATATTTTAGCTTCTTGTGTGCTCACAAAAGCTTCTTCAAACTTGTCCAACTCAATATCAGTGGCCACCATGGCTATCTCTACATTATCAATGATAATGGTGCTATCTTTTAGTGACTCTATCATGGGCACAGACTTAACTATCTCTGGTTGTGTTTCAACTACAGGCACTGAGTCCTAAGGACCTATTACTGATGCATTAGTGGGCTCTGCCACCTTGACTTCCCTTAAGGGTGCTTGTGCTATGGGCACAGTAGTTGGATACATGTGCCTATTCATAAAGACCTTCTCAAAGGTTTTCTCTATTTCCTTAGCCACCAAATCATAGTTTTTGTCCATTATATGCAAAGTCCTTGACTTTGTTTTGAGATGTGGCTTCACTAGATCTAACAATAGAGATTTACCTTCTAAGGAACATATTGGAAGAGTGTCATCTAGAATCTTTTCCCTTATCCTTAAATCCTCTTTAATGGCTTGTCTCTTTTGGAATTCTAAGATGTTCCATACATTATCAGAGATCATAGTCTTAAGTTCCAAGACTATTTTCTTGAACTTCAGCATGTGTTTGACTATCATTACATGTATCTTATATTTGTCTATCTCACTATATTTTTCATAAAACTTTCCTACTTGATCAATTATTCCCTCATCAATTATTCTTGCACTTAGCACACTGAGACTAGGTTTAAAAATTACTTCAGGAGGTGCTTGTGAGTTCTTTCTGTTCTCTGTTACTCTTGAGGATGGATGACCAATGCTGATCTCTTTCTTCCTCTTCAGTATTGCATTATAATTAGGAGGAGCAGTAAGGTCAATGGTTTCTTTGGGCGCAGAAGGAGTAACATCAGTATTACCCTTCTATTCATCAAATTTTTCAATCTTCACTTTCTTCATCTTAGGATCATTTGATTCTGCCTTTGTTGCATCTGTACTCTCTAATTCTAAAGAAATCTTTTGTTCCCTTTCTTTGTCTAGGTCTGCTTGAGACACTCCATGTATTCTCAAGATCTTAGAGGTAACCTTGGAAACCTTCCTCTTTGTTGCTACGTTGTTCATTTTAGCATCTATTTCTCTTGTCTTCTCCTCATACGTTCCCCATCTTGGCTCATTGGGGTCTTTAGGTGCTGCTAATAGAACTTGAGCATAAGCCTCTATAATAGGCTCTTCCACTTCATATCCTTGTGGATGAATCCAATTTGTTCTTGGTTCAACTACCTCCATGCATGTTGTGTTTGTCTCAACCATAAAACAAATAGTATCCTTGTGTTTCTCAACAATGTTCTCTGGTATCCTGTACCTCATCTACATTTTGACCCTGAATGTCTTCAACTCTAGTGTCATGTAGTCTCTTAGAGTGCTCTTTGTAGATTCCTTGAAGGATATTTGAGGCATGGTAGGAATAGTCTTGTCTAAGTATGAATCTGACACCTTTCCAACAATATGGAAGTACATATAGATAATTAGGGACCCAAACCTGAAAATCTTGGTTTTATCATGCTTAATTGCCTTGATGTTGTTAATTAGCTATGCACACAAGATCTAACATAGGTTGAACTCTCTATTTTCATTAACAATTATTATGGCTAGAAGAATTGTGGTTGCAGACACACTGTTTACCCTGCTGGTGTGTTGAAACCTATAACCAAGTATCATAGACATCAATTTGATGTCATCTTTCTCAATAGGCTCTATGGTCATTTTGTGCCTATCACTCCTTAACTTGCAAGTTTGTTCAACAATATTCCTCACATCTTTACCCACTAGAAGGATGATGCTTGTCCTTGAGAGTCCTATCATCTCATGAATTAGGTCACTAGTAATTCTGACCAGTACTTCACCTATCCAAAATAGGTCATCATGAATCCTACTTAAAAGAATCTTGATCCATTCTAATTCATAGAACTCATATACCATAGCATAATCCACTATAGGATGATTATCCCACCACTCATACTCATCCATGAAGGTTTTGTCTAGTTTTAACATAGTTTCCATGTGCTCCCTTAATCTATCCAATCCTACTGGTTCTTTCTTACAGTAGATGTATGCCCTAATGTCCTTGACATGCATAATGCCCATAGGCATGCGGGAGAATGCCCCTTATAGGTCATCTAGTGTAGATTTAAATGGATGCCTCTTAAACACATATCTTTTCTTCTCTACAACATCAAATACTATAGGAGTAGCCATCACTTGTATCACTTTCACAAAGGTTTCCAAGAGATTCTAAACTGACATGATGAACTAGGGTTTCTACAACCAATCAAATGCACAACAAATCACTTGAAGAATCAAACTACAATCCTTCTCAATCAACTGCTAAGGCTCTTCTACTCTTCAATCACTCTTAATTCAAATGTAATGAGATATCTTCTGACTTCTGTGTACTTTAAAGTAGAAATTCTACCATTAATGCTTGTCACGTAAACTAGGCTGTCACTTGGAAATTTCTAACTTTCATTCTACAAACAATTATCTAGTTCCCTCTTGCAAGAAGGTTCCCTTAGTCTCCAAAATCTTAAGTCCAAAGGTGCATACTTTGAGAGTGAGTATACCAACCACACAGGGGTCTAGAGCTAAATTAGCTCCCCCTATAACCCTGAGGGCCATTCATCTAGATGTAGAGGGTGTATCCACTGTTGATGCAACCTTATCTTTCTTTGCTTCTGACCAAATCATGCTCACATCCTTTGAGGCTTTCACAAAATTGACTTCTCCTTCAGGATCCAATACTGGTTCTTTGATCTTTTTAGGGCTTTCTTAACCTTGCATCCTTGATCTACAGAACTTTGAGATGTGTCTAGCCTTGTTACAAGAGTGACAAATGACTGGAGGCCTTATATTCCTTGACACATTGACATGAGTCACCATCTTACATTGTTTAGCCGAGTGACCATTATAGTTACATATCTAACATGTAACATTCTAAGAACTTCTTACATTTGACTGATTCTATTTTCTTTGGTTATAAGTCCCATTCTTTTGAATTTTCTTGCAATTCATAGCTCTATGACCAAATTTATTGCATGAATAACAGTAACCATTGAAAGGTCTTACCTCTGTACAGTTCCTTGCTATGTGACCATGATTGTTACATGCATAACAAGTGTGGTCTACTAGTTTGCATTCATTCTTAGGTGGTTCAATATGATCCTTAGTCTAACTTTTAGTCTCCTTAGTATCTAAGGCACCTTCTAGTTCTTTCATTATTGCTCGCACGTTGTCAATCTGATTTTGTGCTTCATTGTATCCAATGCAGCTAGTATCTCCTTTAGCTCTTATTGCATACAACTGAGATTCTATGAAATCAAAACTAGTGTATAATTTATCAATGTGATTCTTAGCCTCTTTCAATTCAGATTCCAAGCTTTCCTTGTTGTTTCTTAGCTCTGAGATTTCCATGTTTTCTTGCCTCAATTCTTCATTCAGTTGAAGGTTCTCTTTGACCTATTCATCATAGACTTCCTAATTTTTAGTCATCTTATCATCAAATTCTTCAAGTTGTTCTTTTAAGGATTTATTTTCTTCATTCAGCTTCTTGACCATTGTCCCTAGATCACTAGTAGAGCATTCTTTCAAATCTCTCCTTAGCCTTTTGATGACTAATTGAGCATCATTGAGTTTTTCCCTTAGTTCTTTAGTTTCTCTTTCAGATTTGTCTAGGTCTTCAAGAGAAGCTTCCAGATTTCTTTTCAAAGATTTCATTCCTACTTTTTCCATGATCTCCTCAAGTGGTTAAACTTCTTTGCTGAGGACTAGAGCTCTGATATCAATTGTTAGGAATGGGAACACTGAGGGGGGGGGGGGGGGGTGAATCAATGTTCACTATATTTTATCTTTTTACTTAATCTTTAAAATGAACTTAAATGCTTAAGTACTAAAATGAACATCCACATAAACATGAAACATGGAATCAACACATAACACCAATATGGTTATGGGGAAACCCAACTAGGTAAAAACCTCGGTGGGAATTGACACCCACTAATATTTTGTACTAGTGTTTTATGATCCTTGTTAGAAGATCCTTAACCATGTTAGGAGTTTCTTTACAATGTATTAAGTATAGTAGACCTTGTCAAGGGTCAGACCCTACTAGGAGTCTTTTACAATAGTCCCTATTAGGAGAGTGGATGCACTATCCTAGAGCTCACTACTCAAGTGGTGAAGGTTACAACCTTCTGATCTTAGATACACACTATATATGCTGGATGAACTGTTACTGTGACACTTCTTGTCAGATTAGTTCCTTTGATTTGCTGATGCTTTTACCTCTTTCAAATCTCTAATACATCTTATAGTCTCTTCACACACTTCTTCTTTTCTTGTCACAACTATATATCAACTTCTATGTGAATTACAATGGGCACATCTCATATTTATATGCACATACAAAATAAACAACTAGGTCAGCCCTTAAACCTATTACATACAATGCTTCCAATTGAATTGGGTCAAGCATGTTTACAAACAAACATATATACATGTTGGAAACCTAATTAAAATGGGCATATAACCTTTACATCATTATAATATAACCCCAATCTAGAATGCTAACAGTTGGTTGCTTACTCTATTCTTCTCTGGCACACACTAGCTGTGTAACTTCAATTGTCTATATCTTTCTCATACTTCCATATCTGATCATGCACTAATAGACTAAGCATGAATATAGCATGAATATAGTCTAACCAACTTATCTTCTATGGCACATACCATAACTTGGTCATATGCATGTGAGTTGATGCTCTAAGCTTTAGGAACTCTGTACATTGTCCAGTCTTCAACACTTAGCTGATTTCTGATCTTCCCATCAAGTGCATTGACTCCAAATTGCTATATGACATTGTTGCCATAATGAAAAGACTATACTAAGTCATATACATTAGTATAGACTTTACCAATTATTAGGAATATTCCCAAGATATAACTGAGAGGGGGGGTGAATCAGTTATCTACAAGTTTCAATTCTTTATCCAATTAAGTATACTTAAACATAAAGCATAAACACAATGAAAGAAAACTTGAACACAACACCAATATTTTGGTTATGAGGAAACCCAAATAGGTAAAAACCCCAGTGGGAATTTACACTAACTAATATTCTGCACTAGTGTATTATGATCCTTGTTAGAAGATCCTTTACCCTGTTAGGAGTTGCTTTACAATATATTTAGTATAGTAGACCTGGTCAAGGGTTGGACCTTGTTAGGAGTCTTTTACAATAGTCCTTGTTAGGGGAGAGGATGCAATTTCCAAGAGCACACTGCTCAAAGGGGAAAAGGCTACAACCTTCTAAATAACAGATACACACTATATTTGGATCTTGGTTAACTGCGCTTAGACCTGCTATCTAGATCAGTTCCAATGTATAGCACAAACACTTTACTTGGTCACATATAACTTCTTCTAATGGCTCAACACTTTGTACACTTTTCTCTACTCTTCACAATCAACTATGAACCATGCTCAATCAATCACAAATGACTTCCTATAAATATCTTTCCTCTAAATGATATAAACAAGTCAACCTATTAGAACCACCTTGAAATCATATTAGAGAAGCCATAACAAACTCCGATAATAATTCAGTTGGCTCTACTAAGCACACAACATATTCTGGGACCTGTCTTATAAGATAATTGTAGATACACACTACACATTGTCGGCTCTACCAAAATAACTGTATCTTTCTCCTCAAGCTGAATTACTTCATGCAATCTTAACTATACATCACTAACTCTTCTCCAAGCTTAATTCCAAGGGTGCATACTGAAAGGATAGGTGCAACTCTAGAACCAATATAATCTCCGTTGGCTCTACTGAACAAATACATGAAACTTCTACGGTGAATAGCGACTCCATAACTTCACTTCTACTGATCATCAAAATCTGCATCCATAATGTAACATCACTAATATGTCTTCATCATATATCCAAGCGCACAAGGCTCCATGATAACTTTATGAAAAACCATACATAGAACACTGCCTGTTACTCTATCAGGAACACTACTGACACAAGCTGCTATATAACTATTTGTACTAACAATTAACCTCTACACCCATGATATCATTCTAATAACATGTTCATGCAACATATACTGAAAGCTAACTTCATAAGTCTTCCACACATGCTACTTACCATATGTTGTCATCAATGAAAAACATACAGTCAGTACTGGCCTGTTGGAAAATCTCCAACAATCTCCCCCTTTGGCATTGATGGCAACATATGGAATGAAAAACTCCACCAATCCAAATGAATAATTCTCTTATAACATTCTCCATTTCCTCTTCAAGACTCCCCCAAAGATGAGTCCTCCATTTGCTGGAATATTGTTCAACATTCTCCATTTCCTCAACTGAACTGTTGTCATAATAGAATGCTACTCCCCCTTAGTATATTACTCCTCCTATTACTTCTATTTTTCATGACTATATATTACTCCCCCTTTGACATCAATGGAAAAGGGTGCCAAATAGTTTAAGCACCGGTACTACTCCAGAAGTAGAGTAGTCAACCATCCATCAGTCCCCGAGGACTGATGCTTTTCCTTCTTTCTTCTAAGTAGAATCAGGGAAGGGAATTACTCCCAACTTCTCCTTGAGATACTCAAAATTATCCCTAGGCAAGGGCTTTGTGAATATGTCTGCTAACTGATCTTTAGTACTTACATAGTCCACCTTGACTTCTTTCTCTGTCACTTTTTCTCTTAGGAATTGATACTTGATCTCAATGTGCTTTGTCTTTGCATGCATCACAAGATTCTTCAACATGTTGATAGTGCTAGTGTTATCACAGTGAATAAAAATAGGATAGTCAATCTGAATTCCAAAGTCCTTTATCATCTGCTTGATCCAAACAATTGTAGAACAATTCAAGGCCGTTGCAACATAGAATTCCAAAGTCCTTTATCATCTACTTGATCCAAACAATTGTAGAACAATTCAAGGCCGTTGCAACATACTCTACTTCTACTATTGACTGAGAAATATAATTATGTTTCTTGCTTGTCCAAGTGACAATTCTATCACCAAGAAACACTACTCCACCTGATGTATATATAGAGAATATAGTCTTTACACTAGAAAGAGCTGAATTCTATGGATACAATGTGGGGGCTAGGGCTTGTATTAGGGTTGCTCCCATTACTTCTATGGCTGCTAAGATCCCTCAATGAATGGAGGTTTTTCTTCCCACATTTAAGATCCAACAATGGAGGAAAGCTTCCTCCTGGTCAGATGAGATGGCCCCTTATTGGAGAGTTGCTAGAATTTTTATGGTATTTCAAGTTTATTGACAAGCCTGATGAGTTTATATGGAAGAGAAGAATAAGATAAATTAATATACTAAATAAATTGAATAATTTATTTAATAATAGAGGAAATAAACATTAATTAAATAGTAAATATTTAAAAATTTATCAAGCCAATTTTAAGTGTATACATTTTGCCCATCTTTGAAATAATGCGATGGTCACATTATTTCAGAGAAAAATCAAGAATTTTGCCCCTACCCTAGACAATGCCCCAGATAGAAGTGACGCTAGCATGCCCTCCTAGATATTGGATTCATTCGAGCCATTGATTATGCTGAGTGGATTTCAAATATTGTACCAGTATCAAAGCCAGACAAGTATATCATGATCTATATAGATTATTAAAAATAAAATATATATATGTAAATTAAATTAAATTAAATTACTAATCCTAGAAATGAAATATTAACTATATTAAGCTATTAAATCAATCTAAAATGCATTCCAATGAAGATTACAAAGATTGAAATGAAATCAAAACAAGAAGTTTTACCCTCACTTACCCATGTATCTTGTCTCCATTGTCCTCCTAGCCTTGAATTCTTAGATATGGTGAGCTCTTAGATTTCCAAATGTTCTCCTTTTTTCCCAAGATGTTTCCAAAGTATGGAGATCATATTTAATGTAAATGCAAAACTAGCCTAAATCTAGATTGCCTTATGCTATGATGGTGGATGCAAACTTGATGAAAGAGAATGATATGCAAATGCTTACAATTATGTTATAATGGCTTGATTGGTTGAATGCTTGAATGCTTGAAATCACTATTGCTATTAGGCTCTCAAAGGAAGAGGAAGATTCCTTTTAAGGGGTTTTGGAGGACTCAAGCCTAGGTGTCAAGAGCCTAGGGTGGAGATTGAAAGGTGGAAGATCCTAAGGTTGGAATTTACTTCGTTGAAGGGGTTGAGAGAAATGGGGATGTAGTTGGAATGTGAGAGGAGGAATAGGATAGATGTTCCTCCTACATTGACAAAGAGGAGTAGAAGATGTAAGGGAAAGATACATGTCAAGTGTCTCACAAAGACCCTTGAGAAGAAGGTGGGAAGACATTTTCCCCATAAGGACTCTTGGAATAAGTGTTCAATGAGTCAATTTTGACTCTTTGAGGTGGCTAGAGAAGCTCTTTAGGAATAGGAAATGTGTTCTTGACCAAGTTTGGAAGAAGACATGTGGTCATTAGACCAAGTCTTATGAGGCCACATAGCCTTTAAGAAGAGGACATGTGTTTGTGAGGATTATTTTGACTTATTAATAATTAATAAAAAATAATTACTTTAGCCAATGTGATGTGTTAGGTGACTAGGTCTATGAGATGGACTAAAGGACTTAGTCATATAGTGATTTTATAATTGACTAATTTATTAAATCACTTTAATAGGACTAATTAGAGGACTTAGGATAAGAAGAATAAGATAGATGAATATACTAAATAAATTGAATAATTTATTTAATAATAGAGAGAATAAAAATTATTTAAATAATAAATATTTAATTAATTTATCAAGCCAATTTTAAGTGTATACGGGTATTAAATAAAATTAAATACATTTGCAAGAGGGGTATTTAAATTTAAAATTTAAATACTATAGAATAATGAGCCAAATTTAATTAAATAAGAAAGAGGAATATAATTGAAATAATGAAATAATTATTGTTGGTGTCCAAAATGACGCTTATGCTCTAATAGGCTGCTAATATGCCTTGAGACTGATATTAGGAATGGTTAGTTCCAAGTGTGGGAGCTCTGCAAGGCAACTGAACCAACTATAGGGACTTAATATGCCCTCTTCTACTTCTGGCTCTGCAAAACCAAGGCGGGTGGACCTAACCTAGTATAAAATATACTTCATACACCAAGAACTAGGTTTGAATAATAGATAATAGGATAGTAAGAAAGTACTAAGTGTTAACCACACACTCATTGACTCTCCATTCCTATGGGTAGAACCACATACAACCAAATACTCAAAACTTAAAAGGATGGTTCTTAACTTATGCTTTAGGGATCATAACAACAACAATCAATATTTTTTGATAAAGAGAATCATTTAGGCCAGTGCCTCATCCATTGGGCAAGATCTCCTAGAACATGAATGCTACACACACTAGAAAATAGCTAAGATTCCAAGCCATAAACACACCTACAATCCCCTTTACTACTTATGAGATATCCTTACATAGACAATAAGATAGATCTATGTCCCATCTAAAGCATCATTTCATCTAATCCTGGATTAGAACTCAAGAATGGATACATATACATAAAACAATATGCAGAGGACTACAAAGTTCAGAATCTATCTAAGTTGACACAAAAGAGAGATAAGAGTCATGTACTTGTATTAAGTATGAAGAATCCTTAAGTGTAAACAATCAATCCAGAGGAGCCAAGCTTGCAAATTATAGCTTAGACCTGCAAATTTTTCTCTATCATCAACATAATACTAAATGAAAAAGTGTTACAATCTTGGATCTAGGACTAGGAACACTTCAGAACTTCAAAGCTGGAACCCTTTGAAAATCAACAAAAACAACATATATACCCATGGTTACCCTAAAATCCCACAAAAGTTAGGATGCAACAAGCTAAGGGTAACCATGGTTAGGGTTAGGGTTTTACATCAATTAGGCATTTCAAATTCATCAAAATTTGATACAATACGAAGGGAAAACACTAAGTCCTAAATGCATTTAATCAACATCTAATCTTCAATCATGAGAAACTCTAAAAAGGCACTAAAGATCAATCAAAAATCTACAAAATTCAAACTAGAAGTGACCCTACAACTACTTTTGGTACATTTCATTAGCTTCTCCATGTTGAAACATCTCTTCTGCAATCATCTCACACCCTAGAGCACATTGGAGCGGTGGAGAAAATTAGTTTTACCAACTCTGGCCCTTTTTGTCATCAATTTCAATCCTTTCTGGTCATAGGAAATGTTCTCAGAGATTTGAATTTAAACCTGAATGGTTACTTTATGGTTTTACCCTTGAATCGGCAGCCCACAATTGAAATCAGATTAACATTAAGTCACAGCCATTGATCTTATAACTTTTACGTGCTTTATGTTTTTAACCCATCTAGACACCTCAGGTTAACTCCACAATGGCAACGTACAATAGTTGTCACATGATCACATAGCACAGAGATAGGTTATGTGAACATGCGACAACCCATGAACCTTAACCGCTAGCATAACCACCACCGCTACTTGCCAACATGACACCCTTGTCACATGATCGCATGGCCGAAAGATGGACCTTGCGATCATGTGACAAGGCAACAAGACTACCACCTCACCCCCTTTACCTTGCCACATGCCTTGTCACAAAATTGTTCACCAATGAAAAGCTTCCATCTCCGCAACACCTAACACTGGACCCATCACCGAAAAAAGCCTTACCTTTTGGGAAGATCAGACGGTGGTCACATGATCAAAAAGGGGAGGAATATTCCTCATGATCATGTGGCAACCGTAGATCTCTTCTGCATTGTCATTCCACCTACGAAATATCAGGTCCACTGACAAGTCCAAATCATCACCCAGCTCATCGAATCAAGTGACAACACCTCAGCCCAAATGGCCCCACTGCAAACAAACCCATCGGCATCCAATCGAATGATGGGTGCATGATCACCTAGGGTGAGAATATTCCATGCGATCATACACCGACTATAGATCTTAAATCTCTGACACTGATCCCCACTGACATGAAATCCAACTCATCGCAGGAAACCAATAGAAAATTGACACATTAGTGCCACTAAGCAGATAGGTCCCACTGCATGCCCATACAAGAAAATCGAACAGCTGTCACAAAAGCGTGAAGGATAAACACCGTGCATCTTTACCATGTGAACATATGACAACCACCGATTATGTTTGAGCTTTAACCACACCTGGCAACTAAGAATAACTGGGACCCATGCAGACAGGTGGCAAGTGGTCACATGATCACATGTTAGAAAAGTCTGACATGCAGCCATGTGACAACCAATCAGGAAGAGCCTGTAGACTTGGACCCACCATCCATCGCACCTGTGTAGTTAGGGAACGCTAGCAAATAGGAAACTATGAGGTTGAAAACACACAAGGTTTTCGATGGAAAAAATTGAAAACACACAAGGTTTCTAACGCCAAAAGATAAGCGCACAAAAGCTGGAAGGCATAAGGTTGAAAACAATGAAGGTTTTCACATAGACCAAAAACATCATGGATTTTCAAAAACATTGTGGGTTTTCGACACTGTGGTAGATTCTAAAAATATTTTCTTGCAGACCTTAGAAATTGAATAGCTTTCTGGATTTTGCAATTCAGCACGTGCAATTTGGACTAGAGCTTGGTGACACAATGAAGAACATAGGGCAGGACACTTTTACAAAAACATTTGCAGGGAAGAGGCCATTTTCATAGGATTTTTCTATGATTGGAAAATGGACTAACAATTATAACGTTATGAGATGATTTTAAGTGTCTACAAGGTGATAGATGGTTAATTAATAGTGGTTGCTCACATCATATGTCTAGTGATAAAAGTAAGCTTGAAACCTTAGAACATTACAAAGGAAGTTGTGTTAAGTTTGGTATGATGCACCATGTCTTGTGAGAGGTAAAGGATCAATAGGATTGACTGATATGATCAGATGTAATAATTCTTATTGGGTTGAAGGACTTAACTATAACTTGTTGAGTGTTGCACAATTGAACAGTTCTGGATACCGGGTTGAATTCCATCACAAAAGGCTAAGTTCTTTGATGCTACTGGTGAACTAATTGGAAGTGGAGAATAGACAAGAGGTAACTTATTCTATCTAGGCCTATATGATGAGACATATTTGTTTGCACAATTTGATGATATATGGTTGTTCCATAAGGGGTTGTTTCATGTGAACTTTGATAATTTGGTAAGCATCAGTAAGATGAAAAAAGTTAGAGGGTTACCAAGATTGAAGATACCTGATAATGTGATGTGTAAACAATGTCATTTGGGAAAAATGACAAAGTCTAGTTTCAAGAGAAAAACCTATACTTCTAATGATATTTTGGAATTGGTTCATATTAACCTTTGCAGACCTATTGGAGTGTAAAGCTACTATGGTGATAAATATTTTATTCTATATGTTGATGATTACTCTAGAATGATGATTGTGATGTTTCTTAAAGAAAAATATGACATCTTTCAATTGTTTAAGTGGTATTTGGCAAGGGTTTAAAAAGAAACGGGTAAGAGTTTGAAATGTCTGAGATCTGATAGAATAGGTGAGTTCATATCTAATGAGTTCAACACATTCTGCAATGATAGAGGAATCAAGAGACAAATGTTTTCACCAAGGACTCCTCTACATAATGGTATAGCTGAAAGAAGAAATAGATCAATCATGGATTGTGCTAGAACACTGATGATGGAGAAAATATTGCACAACTAGAGAGAAGCTATAAGTATAGTTGTCTATACCTTGAACCAAGTACAAGTCAAGAAAGGTATGAATGCTATACCTTTTGAGTTATGTATGGTTATGCACCTAATGTGAAATACTTTAAAGTCTTTGGAAGATGATGTTATATATTGAAGGACAATAGGAATGAAAAACTTGATGCTAAAAGTGAAGAAGGAAAATTCCTAAGTTATTCTACTTAAAGAAAAGCTTATAAGTATTTGAATTCTAACACAACAAAGTTGTGGAAAGTGCAAATGTGAGAGTTGATGAATATGTAGAAAAGAATGAAGTTGAATGAAAACAAGAACCTGAATATTACAAAACGTTTGTATACATGAATGAAGGAGAGCCTTGCAATTTACCTTAGCTAGAGAATAAAGTTGTCGAGCAACATCAAGAAATTATCGAGATACAACAAGGAGATGCCAATGTTGGATTAATTGTGTGTTGTCTTTGATGTCACACTAATGTCATATTATTTATCAAGCTCAATTGGTTAGCAAAGTAGTTCACAGTATTTACCGAGCTCAGTCAGTCAGCAAAGCAGTTCCTAGTATTTACCAAGCTCAGTCGGTTAGCAGGCAGTTTTCAGTGTCTATCGAGATATCTCAGGTGTCAAAGAAAAGTATGGCAGAAAATAGTGTTAACCAAGCTTCCATGATTAATGAAGGAAAGTTAGTTTTTACTGAGTTAACTCAGTCTCCAAAGGATGTTGCAGAATTCACAGTGATTACCAAGTTCTCTCGGTCACCAAAGGAAATCTTTTTGGATTAATGTTTACCGAGCAAGGTCGGCCTAGTAAAGGATTTTGTTAATTTGAGAAATAAAGTTTGATTATTCCAGCTGACTGTTGTGATGATTAGTAATTTTATTAGTGCCAACTTGACAATCTGAATGGACAATCCGAATGGTATATATAGAAGGTCAAGTTGTGAATTAAAAGTGTGGAAGTAAAAAAAGAGAAGGAAAGTGTGAGCGAATTTTGAAGGATGATTAGATATCCTTGAGGAGCAGCAGAGATATATTTTGATCAGGAAGGATCTAGTGAAGTAGAACAGAGATCTGTAATTAGCAATTAAGTTACATCATTATTCAGGTAATTTCATTGTTACTTTCTTACCATTGTAGCAGTGATTTCAAAATCTCTTAACTGAGTTGGTTTAACAACCATTTTATAAATCCTCCAACAAGGTGATAGTTCTATTGAATTGTTTCAAGACCTCTTACAAGGCCACTCCTAATAGGGTGATTAAATCCTCTAACAAGGTCACACCTAATAGTGTGTTTTGTAACCTTTTACCAGGTTGGCTCCTAACAGGGCATCACTTCAGAAGAGTGAAAAATAGTAACTAGTTACATTGGTGGTTTTTTCCATATTGGGTTTCCACATTAAATCTAGTGTCTCTTGTGTTCATGTTATTTTCTTTATTCATGTATGTTAATCACTGATGAATGCTTAAGAACAGTTATAATTAATACTCATTGCAATAACTGAGTTTCAGCATTTCTTTGTATGTTTTCCGAACAATAGCAACAAATGATTTAATAAAACATCTAAGGGATCTGTGGAAAGAAAATTTATGGTTAACTGATTCACCCCCCCCCTCTCAGTTACTTCATCTATATTTCCAAAAATTGGTATCAGAGCTTTTGGTGCTTGCAGGAAGGGTTTCAAGGACCTAAGCTAAAGATCAAGATGTCTTACAAGAGAGAAATTCCAAGGCTTAACAGAGATAAATTTTCAACATGGCAAGGTCTCATGAGACTTCATCTGGCTTCCATTGGTGACTCAGGATGCAAATATATTGATCAAGAATATACAGTTCCTACTGGCACATTAACTGTTGAAGACATTGCAGAGAAAAAGAACCATAACACCATGATGATAGATATTTCATCAGCTCTTAGCTATGAAGAATTTGATGAGATCAAAGACTGCACCACTGCTTATGAAATGCGGAACAAGCTGAAGAAAATTTATGGTGGTGATGACAATGTGAAGAGAGCCAAAGGAGAAAGCCTAAGAGGATAGTTTGATCAGATGAAGATGAAAGAAGATGAAAACATTGCAAAATAAGTTGAAAGAATCAAGGTGAGTGTTAGTGCAATCAGAGCTTCTGGAGGAAAAATTGATGATGAAACTATTATAAGTAAGGTTCTTAGAACATTGCTTCCTATCTATGCAATAAGAGTATCTGCTATTCAAGAAAGAAGATGTGAACAAAATCACAATATAAATTTGGATGCCTTAGTTGGAAGATTGACAGCTTTTGAATTGGATAACTATGACAACTATGTTCCAACTTCTAAAAATATTGAATCAGCATTTGAGGCCAAACTTTCACTTAAGAAGGGCAAGAAAATCCAGTCAGAAAGTGAAGAAGAATTAGAGGAAAGTTTAGATAGTGATCTTGAAGTTATTGAAGCATTACTTGCAAAGAAATATACTAGAGGCAGAGGTAAATACAAAGGTAAAACTCCTTTAATCTATTTCTCATGTGAAGAAATTGGTCATATTGTAGCTAGGTGCCCAAACAAGCAAAGCAAGGATGAGAAGAAAGGTCACAAATACTATGGCAAGAAGAATTTCAAGTCATTCAAGGATAAAGGTAAGAAAACATGTTTTTTGGCTAAGGATTCTGATGATAGTGAAGAAGAAATTATCTTCATTGCTGTAAAAGATGAATTTGATGATGGTGAGATGGCACTTATCTCCCATATAAGCAAAAATGATACATGGATTATAGACAGTGGATGCTCACATCATATGACTGGTGATAGAACAAAGTTTGAACACCTTGAAGACTATGATGGTGGTAATGTAAGGTTTGGAAACAATGAACCTTGTTGTATAAAAGGAAGAGGATAAATTTCATTAACCAAATAACTTATATGTGATAATGCATATTGGGTTGAAGGACTAAAGCATAATCTTCTAAGTGTAGCACAACTAATCAACATTGGATTCAAGGTTGAATTCATGAATGGCAAAGCAAGACTGCTAGATGACAAAGGAAAACTAATTGGTTCAGGCAAACAAACCAAAGGTAACCTGTTTTATCTTGATCTTGGTGAATGCTCATGTTTTATTGCTCAAATTGAAGAAATTTGGTTATGGCACAAAAGGTTGTCATGTAAATTTTGATAATATGGTGAAAATAAGCAAATTCAAGAAAGTAAGAGGTATTTCTACTTTGAAGAAACCTGATGTTGGTCTATGCAAGAATTGTTAGATTGGTAAAATGGGAAAGACTAGCTTTAAAAGTAAAAACTATCAGTCTGAAGATATTTTGGATATTGTGCATACTGATTTATGTGGACCTATTGGAATTGAAAGCTATATTGGAGAAAAATTCTTTATTCTCTTTGTTGATGATTACTCTAGAATGATGACTGTTATGTATTTAAGAGAAAAATCAGAGGCATTTGAGAAATTCAAATGGTATCTGGCAAGAGTGGAAAAGGAAATAGGAAAAAGAATGAAGTGCTTGAGATCAGACAAAGGTGGTGAATTCATCTCCCATGAATTCAATAATTTTTGAATTGAAAGAGGAATCAAAAGATAGGTATCAGCCCCAAGAACTCCTGAGCAAAATGGAATAGCTGAAAGAAGGAACAGATCTATCATGGATTGTGGAAGGACTTTAATGATTTAAAAGAACATTGCTATGAAATACTGGAAGGAAGCTATTAGCACTGCAGTTCATACCTTGAACCGAGTACAGTTGAGGAAAGACACATTCAAAACTCCTTATGAGTTATGGTATGGCTATAAACCCAATGTAAGTTACTTGAAAGTATTTGGTAGTAAATGTTACATCTTAAAAGAATCTAGAAAAGGAAAATTTGATGTAAAAAGTGATGAAGGAATATTTTTGGGATATTATTGCAAAAGTAAAGCATATAGATGTTTGAATTTGTCTACTCACAAAATCATAGAAAGTGCACATGTGAAAGTTGATGAGTTTGCAGAAAAGACTGAAGAAGAAAGCAAAAAAGAACCAGAGGATTACAAAAGATTTGTTTACATTGAACCTAATACATTGCCAGACACATCTGTCAATAAGGAAACTGCATCTACCGAGCCCAGTACAGTAACTGAGTCACAAGAAGAAATTCAAACTGAGTCACAAGAAATCGGGTCTTAGTCTGCAGCTACCGAGCGAATATCTACCGAGCCCGAGCAAACTGAACCTGAAGATGAAATTCAAGAAGATGACAATGTAACTAATTCAAGAAGTAAGGAAGATGTATTGGACAAGTATGTCAGGAAGCATCATACACCAGATCAGATTATTGGAAACAAATCAGATGGTACTATGACAAGTAAATGGAAAGGTACATGTTTACTTGCTGACTTTGAACCTAAAAATGTTAAAAATGCATTGGAAAATGAAAGTTGGATTGAGGCTATGAATGAAGAAATAGAACAAATAGAGAAAAAAAAGACATGGACTCTTGTACCTAGGCCTAAAGACAAAAATATAATTGGAACAAAATGGGTATTCAGGAACAAGCTGAATGAAGATGGTCAAGTATCTAGAAACAAAGCTAGATTAGTGTGTAAAGGGTATTCTCAAGAAGAAGGTATAGATTATGTAGAGACTTTTTCTCCTATTGCAAGATTAGAAGGTATAAGAACTCTACTTGCATATGCAGCACATAAAGGATTTAAGGTATATCAAATGGATGTAAAATCTACATTTCTCAATGGTATTCTTGATGAAGAAGTCTACATTGAGCAACCTAAAGGTTTTGTTGATCCAGACAAAAAAGATATGGTCTGCAAGTTACAAAAAGCATTGTATGGTCTGAAACAAGCCCCTAGAGCATGGTATGAAAGATTACATAACTATCTTATTCAGATTGGTTTCAAAAGAGCTAATGATAATAGTAGTTTGTACATCAAGGAAGGACCAGATAATAGAATTATTTTGGTAGAAATATTTGTGGATGATACTGTGTTTACAGGTAATGATGATCAGTGTAAAGAATTTTTAGAGCAAATGAACAAAGAATTTGAAATGTCTATGTTTGGTCAGATAAAGTTTTTTGTTCGTCTCCAAATTCAGCAAAGCAAGAATGGTATCTACATTACTCAGTCTAAATACATCAAGGAAATACTTAAGAAGTTTGGTATGGAAGATGCAAAAATAGTTGGTACCCCCATGTGTATTGGACTGAAGCTTACCAAAAATGATGATTCAAAAGAAGTAGACCAAACCTTATACAGATCAATGATTGGAAAATTACAATATGTAGTTCATACAAGTCTTGATATTGCCTTAGCAGTTGGCATAGTAGCAAGATTCTTAGCAAAACCAAGAGAAAATCATATGATGGCAATCAAAAGAATCTTGAGATACTTGAAAGGAACTGAAGATTATGGCTTGTGGTATAAATTTGGAGGCAATCTGGACTTGAAAGTGTTTATTGATGCTGATTGGGCAGGAAACATTGATGATAGAAAAAGTACAAGTGGTGGAGCATTCTTTCTTGGCAAGAGGTTGGTATCTTGGACCAGTAAAAAGCAAAATTACACATCCCAATCCACAGCAGAAGTAGAATATGTTGCTGCAGCAGTAAACTGCTCTAATATTGTTTGGTTCAAACAGTTATTGGAAGGCATGAAGGTTGAGATCAAAGAACCTTTTTTTATATTTTGTGATAATACAAGTGCAATAAATATTTTAAAATATCCAGTAATGCATTCCAAAACCAAACACATTTCTATAAAATATCACTTTGTCAGAGAATTGGTGCAGGACAAGGAAATCAGATTGGAATATATTCATACAAAAGAACAAATTGTAGATATATTCACCAAGCCACTACCTAAGGATGCATTCTTGTATCTAAGAGGTAAGTTAGGGGTCATTCCCCTATCCGAGGCTCACTAAATAAAGTTTTAGTGATGCATCAACTAGAGCATATTAAAGATCAGTCAGTTGATGCAACTTAGTCAAGGAATCATTGCATATGAATCAGTACTCAAGGTACATTGCTATTCACCTGGTATGTGTTGTCTTTGGCATGTGTTGTCAAAGAGGGAGAGTTTGTTGTCATATTTCAAGAAATTTCTTTAGATTTCTAAGAGGGAGAGTTTTCTTGGAGAGTTTTCAGTCAGAAAGAGAAGTTTGCTGATAGAGGAAGTTCTCATAGATGAGAATCAGAATGAAGCTAAGGATATGTTTTCTATGAAATTTCATTGTGCTATGACATATTGTGTTGCCATCAATGCCAAAGATGGAGATTATTGGATTAATTGTGTGTTGTCTTTGATGTCACACTAATGTCATATTATTTATCAAGCTTAGTCAGTCAGCAAAGCAGTTCACAGTATTTACCGAGCTTAGTTGGTCAGCAAAATAGTTCCCAGTATTTACCAAGCTCAGTCGGTCAGCAGACAATTTTTAGTGTCTACCGAGATATCTCAGGTGTCAAAGAAAAGTATGGCAGAAAATAGTGTTAACCGAGCTTCCACGGTTAATGAAGGAAAGTTAGTGTTTACCGAGTTCACTTAGTCTCCAAAGGATGTTGCAGAATTTGTAGTGCTTACCGAGTTCTCTCGGTCACCAAAGGAAATCTTTTCAGATTAATGTTTACCGAGCAAAGTCAGCCCAGTAAAGGATTTTGTTAATTTGAGAAATAAAGTTTGATTATTCCAGCCGACTATTGTGATGATTAGTAATTTTATTAGTGACAACTTGACAATCTGAATGGTATATATAGAAGGTCATGTTGTGAATTAAAAGTGTGGAAGTAAAAAAAAAGAAGGAAAGTGTGAGCGAATTTTGAAGGATGATTAGATATCCTTGAGGAGTAGCAAAGATATATTTTGATCAGGAAGGATCTAGTGAAGCAGAATAGAGATCTGTAATCAGCAATTAAGTTGCATCATTATTCAGGTCTTTTCATTGTTACTTTCTTACCATTGTATTAGTGATTTCAAAATCTCCTAACCGAGTTGGTTTAATAGCCATGTTATAAATCCTCTAACAAGGTGATAGTTCTATTGAATTATTTCAAGACCTCTTACAAGGCCACTCCTAACAGGGTGATTAAATCCTCTAACAAGGTCACACCTAACAGTGTGTTTTGTAACCTTTTACGGGGTTGGCTCCTAACATGGCATCACTTCAGAAGAGTGAAAAATAGTAACTAGTTACATTGGTGGTTTTTCCCATATTGGGTTTCCATGTTAAATCTAGTGTCTCTTATGTTCATGTTATTTTCTTTATTCATGTATGTTAATCACTGATGAATGCTTAAGAAAAGTTATAATTAATACTCACTACAATAACTAAGTTTTAGCATTTCTCTGTATGTTTTTCAAACAACAGCAGCAAATGATTTAATAAAACATCTAAGGGATCTGTGGAAAGAAAATTTATGGTTAACTGATTCACCCCCCCTCTCAGTTACTTCATCTATATTTCCAATAGCCAAGCATCGGGAGGTAATTACTAAACAATCAGAAGAACAAGAAGAGATACAAAATGAAGAACAAAGAAGACTAGAGCCTATATTAGAAAAATATGTGAGAAGACATCATAAACTAGATCAAATCATTGGAACAAAAGATTTAGGAGTTATGAAAAGAAATAAGTTGAAAAACCAAACATGCTTGTTATGTGAATTTGAACCCAAATCAGTGAAAGATGCTTTGGCTAATGAAGATTGGATTCAAGAAATGAATGAAGAAATTTAGCAAGTAGAGAAGAACAAAACTTGGACACTAGTACCTAGACCAAAGGACAAGAATGTTATTGGAACCAAGTGGGTATTTAGAAATAAGTTGAATGAGCATGGAGAAGTCACAAGAAACAAGGCTAGATTGGTATGAAAAGTATATACACAAGAATAAGGCATTGACTATGGAGAGACATTTTCCCTAGTTGCTAGATTGGAAAGAGTTAGAAATCTACTTGCATATGATGCTCACAAATGATTCAAAGTGTATTAGATGGATGTCAAATCTATATTTTTGAATGGAATACTGGAAGAAGAAGTATACATTAAAAAAATTGAAGGATTTGTTGATCCAAGAAAGAGGAACATAATATGTAAGATACACAAAGCACTATATGGATTGAAACAAGCCCCTAGAGCATAATATGAAAGATTGCATAATTACTTGGTAAAATTGGTTTTGCAAGAAAAAATGACAAAAATAATATGTACTTAAAGACTAAAAGAGGAAAAGGGATATTGTTAGCTAAAATATTCATTGATGATATCATATTTGGAGGATAAGATGAATTGTGCCAAAAATTTGAAAATGAGATGCAAAAATAATTTGAGATGTCTATGTTTGGAGAGATCAAATTCTTTGTTGGTTTGAATGTTTATCAGATGAAGAAAGGTATCGACATTACTCAATCTAAATATGTCAAGGAGATATTGAAAATATTTGGCATGGAAGACTCAAGACTAGTAATTACACCTATGACTACTGGACAAAAACTATCAAAGAATGATGATACAAAGTGAATCAAACCTTGTATAGGTCAATGATTGGAAAGCTACAATATGTTGTTCACAATAGACCAAATATTGTAATAGCAATTGGTATTGTTGCAATATTTTCCACAAATCCTAAGGAGAATCACATGATGGCATTGAAAAGGATACTGAGATATCTGAAAGAAATAGAGGATTATGGATTGTACTATAAGAAGAATGATAAGTTTGAACTAAAATTCTATACTGATGTAGATTGCGCTGGAAATGTGGATGATAGAAAGAGTACAAGTGGTGGTGCATTCTTTCTAGGAAAGAGATTAGTCTCATGCACAAGCAAGAAACTAAACTGCATTTGTCAATCTACAATAGAAGCTGAATATGTGACAACAATAGTTAATTGTTCAAACATAGTGTGGATCAAGCAAT